>KV417532.1:82826-196730 GCA_001630335.1 Athelia psychrophila | reverse complement strand
TTATCCCATATATCCATCCATTTAGCTCTCTTGCTGCGCATCTCGAAGTATGGACCATGAGATGGCTTCAGACGGACCGACAATAGCCGCAACGACATTGGCCCCAATAACCCGGTCGGAAGTATGGTTCGAAGATGGAAATGTTGTGCTCCAGGCGGAAAGAAAGCAGTTCAAAATTCATCGGGGAACGCTCGCCAGAGCCTCGTCCGTCTTCCGGGACATGTTCACTCTCCCGCAGCCCCCTATATCACAAGAAGAGACTGTCGAAGGGTGCATCGTAGTTCAACTATCAGACTCTGCAGCAGACCTGGAGATCGTTCTCCAGGCGCTTATCGAGCGAGGGTGCGTGTTCAATACAATGTTGTGTCTTTATATTCTTCCTCAATAATTCAATGGCAGGTTTGCAGCGTCAAGAGATCCCGTGTCCACCAACGTTGTCGCTGCTTTTCTACGACTGGGCCGAAAGTACGATTTTGAAGTCCTCCGCGTTGAGGCTCTCCGCAGAATATTCTACGAAACTCCCACTACCCTCGAAGCATTCGACAAAATGCAAAAATGGTCGCAGATCCAAAGTTCACCACAAGTAGCGCTCTGGCCGGAAATAGTCCAGCTAGCACATGAGCAGAACCTTCAATCGGTTCTCCCTTTTGCCCTTTACATGTGCTGCACCGGCCCCTACACATCTCTTATTGGACCATCTATAATCACACGGACCTACAACATGGACGATGGTCGACAGTTTCGCTTTCGACGGACGACCAGATCAGGTGTCTGTCTGCCACTCCCACTCTATCACACTTGCAGAATTACACAACATATGCTTGGCTGAAGTCTGATGATCCATACGAATCGTGCGAGCAAACTCTGGCTTGCGCTTTCCGGCGAACCCATTTCCTTCGCCAGCACTTCTTCAATCACAATGGCCACCAAGGACTAGCGACATGGGAAGGCTGCACGGGCAGCCGTGACCCTGATTTTGGCCTCAGAGTCTGCGAGTACTGTGAACAAGTTGCGTACGGGATTCACGCCGACGGCCGACGTTCTTTCTGGGAAGGGATTCCTAAAACCCTGAACCTGCCTCCATGGGAAGAGCTTCGAGAGGAACGCGCGGAGTGTGTATGTATCCAATTTACTCCTGCATCTTCAAGTAAACTGACCACACTTGCATCAGTTAAAAGCAAAGTAGTCTTCGACTTCCCACTGGTATTTGAAGGCGGAGAGTGGTGCATGTACCCGATGGCGAAGGTGGCGGGTCTGCCTATTCTTTGGCGAGGGCATTTTCGGTGCCACGATACATTATTTCCTACTTTATATTGATTGTATATCACCTATTCAATCATTCGGACCTAACACCTGCACACGATTTGCATATCCCGTATTCGATATTTCGGTCTTAGCACACCTACAACACGATTCGAAATATTGAACGGGACGGCAGAGCGCCGAAAACTGTCCCTGCACTCAAAAGTCAATGGCCCCGATTTAGAACATGCATTGGCAAGGGAAATGTGTAAATAGGAGGGCGTCCAACACGCTGAACTGGCCCTCATTCGCATAAGCTCACAGCTGTGGCAGATACAAAGGCTTTATTCCGTTTCCTTGTACTCATACAAAATCACCGTTCTGAAAATACAATTCCCCCTCCTGTCCAATAGAGACCCATCAATGCACACCAGCCGAAACTACGGAAAATATGCAATCATTGCGCGATGCTCATTAAGCTTCCAACAAAGGTCAAGACCTGCGCGAAAATCATGAGCCCTTGATTGACAAGACGGAACGAAGAATAACTCACAAGTCGCGCACGGACGTCAACGAGGTCCTCGGGCACCAGGAAGATCAGGGCATTCATCTTTCTCGCAATAGAGATGGCCAGTTTCGCTATTCAACCCTCGCATCAGCCTTCAATGTCCTCATTTAAAAAAAACCAGCTGACTAACCGTTCTGTCGCCGCTCCTCATACGGGCTGCTCTCGTCGAGGTGCAGGACGAGCGTGGGGTCCACGATCCCGGGCCGAATCGCCTCGAGCAGGTCGAGGAAGAACAGCCCGGTGGTGATGCTCGGGTCCTTGAACGAGCGGATAGTCTTCACGGTGGGCTTCCCCTTCTGCGCGGTCGTGTTCGCCCACTTGAGCATCTCGGTGTCGCTGATCGGCCGGTTCGAGTTCGACAGCGCCGTGAGCGTCTTGGTGATGTTCATACTGCACAGCAGTCGACCCGTCAGCGCGGTGGCAAAAGCAGAACGACGGAACACAAGATAGCGCACCGCATGAGCTGCCACACAAGCCCCAATATCAGGGTCTTGGACCCGTCCACGATATCCGCGCCCTGTATGCCCACGAGGCGCATCCCGTTCTGCTTCCCGAGGTCCACAACGTAGTTCGTGTTCTCGACCTGCTTGAAGCGCGACAGCTTGCTCTGGTTCGGCGTCGTCCCGATCTCCTCCTCCTCCTCCTCGCCCTCGGGCCCGTAGCTCGTCGGCGGCGGCGGCGCGGCGCCCCCCTTCGGCTTCGACACGCGCCGCCAGATCACGGAGCCGGGCACGATCTTGTCGAATGCCTGCAGGATGACGAGCCCGTCGCGCACGTTCTCGAACAGGTTGAACACGGCCGGGTCGACGTTGAGCGAATTGAGCCAGAGCGTGAACGCGCGCGCCTCGCGCTCGCCCTCCGCGTCGAAGTCGTCGACCGCGCCGTAATCCTTGGCCTCCTGCGCGTCGAGCGGCGCGAGGCCCGGCCAGGTGTTGAAGAGGTTCGCGACGAAGGCGAGGTTCAGGCGCGGGTTGCCCGCGTTCAGGGAGGAGGGCGAGAGGTATTTGTGGCACCCGATGGCGGCGGCGTTTTGGAGCACCTAGGGCGGGTTAGCGGGTTAGCAGGGCTTGGCTAGATCGCAGGGGTGAGAGGGCTGACCTGCTCGGCCCGTGTGCGCAGATCTTTGGTCTGCAGCGGGGCCAGCGAGCACTCGTCCGGCTTGAGCTGGTTGAGGAGCACGGTGTAGTTCTCCGCGTCGCTCACGTCCCTGCTGAAGTTGTTGACCCTGCACCGCCGTGTTAGCCTCGTCGCATTTACATTTGCAGTTGGATGTACCGTCTTTTCCACCCAGCGGCTTTCAGGTGGTAGTTGAACCACCGCAGGAGAATCTGGTCGGGGGTGAGCCGGAGCAGGTCCTCGATCGTCTCGTCCTCCTCGCACAGTCGGTACAGCTCCGGGTGCAGCTTGATATCCACCTGTGCGAGCAGGCCCTTCCGGATGATCTGCCAAATGAGCCCCATGATCAGGTGCTCCGTGCCCTCGGCGAGATCGGACGAGCCGATGTTGACCACCGAGCACCCGATAGCCTTGGCGGAGGTGATGACGATGTTGTTGTTCTCGGTGATCTGGAACGCGTTCAGCGGGCGCTTGGCGGTGGGCTTGTTCAAGACACGGGTGTCGATGGTGTCGGGGATCGAGTCGTTGATGAGCTTCGAGAGGATGAGGCCGTCGCGGCACTCGTCGAAGAGCTGCATCGTCGTCGTCGGTATCGGCAATCGCGACGCGACATCCACATCCGCTTCGAGGGCCTGCGAGGAGTCTATTGTCAGACGCGATCCAGGCCATCAGGGGTATGCGGGATACGTACGTCGTTGATGTGCTTCGTGAACTCCCCCCGCTCTTCCTCGTTTAGCGTGTGGGTGATGTTCGCATTCGTGCCCTGCACGGTGACCTTGCCCGCCTTCGTAGCCAGCACGGTGTTATTCCGTTCAGAGCGCAGCTTTGCATTCAGCTGAGCGTGCAAGGACAGATTGTCTCAGTTTCTCGTGCAGATGTGACATCATTCCGACCTGCGCACCTCCACCCAGTCCTCGAGCTCGACTTTGCCGCTGGCATCGACGCTGACATGTTTGAGCGTCTCTCGCACCCGGTCGTACGACTCGCCGTTGGACTGCAGCGAGGACAGCACTGTCGCCTTATCCACTCGCCCAGTCCCGTCGGTATCAATCTGGCTGCAGACGGCGTAAGATTGGTAAATGAAGTGTACAGATGGAGAGAGAAACGAACTTGAATCGGTTTATGAGCTCGAATATCTCATCCTGGGATACCTCTGGGTACTTTTTGTGAAGTCGGATCGCTTGCATTGCGGAAGATGGTGGTTCGGGGCGGAGGGGAAGTTGGGAATGACGCCGGAACTTCGGCGACGCGCTTTTGTCAACTTTGAAGGCTGCGCACTACGGCCATCATATGCTTATAGCTGACTTACACTTGGCCGCTGACTGTGCGGCGACCGCGGGGCGTAGTATTTCTGGAGTCTGAAGATTCTGAAGGCTCTGCTTGTCAGTATAACTCCGACTCCGCAGGCAATTCGATCAAAGCTATGCTTCGCAGCAGCGGGAGACGGCACCGAAGGCTAAACTAGCACTTACATTATGCCTGTTGCATACCTAGATATGCAAATGATATCTCGTGCTGCCTGTAAATCTCGGATGCGAATGCTTGTCTGTTCTCACCAGAGCGAAATCTAAAATCTGACCACGGCGCTGTACATTCTCCCGGCACTTGACAATATACCGTGACGAGGCCGGTGCACTCACTGTGGTAGTTGGCCCTTCTCCCTTGTTTGAGCTGGGGGTGATTATTTATATATTAATAAGGGGTTTGTCTCGTTTCTCCTATGCATCTATACGACTCGGGGCTGGTCAGCTTCATCGCCATGGTTCATGAACGTCTTTCCCTACCTGCGTTCTGGCGCTGATGTGTTTAAGTGCTATATATGCAGGACGATCCTGGCTTGGTGAAGGGCGGAGGACCATGTATATAATCCTACACCCACTAACGTAGAAATGACTCAGAGAAGGACGTATCGCGTCAAGGGACGTGAGCCCAATTGACAAGGCGGCAGGTAACTCAGTACTAACAATGAAGCTTCAGGAATCATGGGAATTAATCCGTAATAACGGGAGGACCAGCAGGTAGCCACCATCATATTGCCTCTGTTCCGAGTGCTGAGGATGGGACTTCGACAATGAACAAACCCCGGCTCGGGGACGCGACATTTAGGTCCATAATTACAATTGATTTTAGCTAACAGGTACAGTTGAGCTCAAGTTAAGGAGACGCGCAAATTATCAAGAAACGGCAGGAAAATGGGACATGGTTATGTAGCGTAAGAGAGGCATTAGTTGACTGGAGGATTGCAAGTGCGTACAATGTAAATGGCCAAGCTGTCAAAATGATACTGTGTAATATATTTATATGTGGCAGCGAACCCAGTCTTCTCCATGGACGAAATGCGTAAGGTCCAGGCAGGTTGATTTTTTAGAGGTGGCCGCCGTATCTTGACGCCACCACAGCCCTGCTCTGTGCGCATGTAGAACATAGAAAAGCAAGTCACCGGAAGAGTTGACCATCCACCCGTTCTCGAGTTGTGAATGACCTCCAAGCCCATTATGCATATCGGAGTGTTGTTGCGAGCATGTCGTGTTGACAGAAGCCGTGTGCCTTTCGAAAGGCCCGGCAACCAGAGGTCCCGTCGTGGCGTCCCAGATTCACATAGTGCTGTCCCGCGAGCCCGAAGCAATGCGCTGGCCATCTGGTGGGAACACCACCGAGCGGACTTCTTTGGTGTGCTCTTCGAATGGCCCTGCAACAAGAGTACCTGTCTTCGCATCACATATTCGGATACACTTGTCATACGAGCCCGACGCAATGCGCTGGCCGTCTGGTGAGAACGTCACCGAGGAGATCACGTCAGTGTGCCCTTTGAATGGCCCGGCAACGAGAGTGCCTGTCTGCGCATTACATATTTGGACAGTCTTGTCCCGCGACCCCGACACAATGCGCTGGCCGTCTGGTGAGAACGCCACCGAGAAGACATTGCCGGTGTGCCCGGTGAATGACCCGGCAACAAGAGTGCCTGTCTTTGCATCATAGATTCGGACAGTCTTGTCGCCCGAGCCCGACACGATGCGCTGGCCGTCGGGTGAGAACGACACTGAGAAGACGGAGCCGGTGTGCCCTTCGAATGGCCCGGCAACAAGAGTACCTGTCTTCACATCATAGATTCGGATACACTTGTCGCCCGAGCCCGACGCAATGCGCTGGCCGTCTGGTGAGAACGACACTGAGAAGACGCAGCCGGTGTGCCCGATGAATGGCCCGGCAACGAGAGCGCCTGTCTTCACATCACATATTTGGATAGTGTTGTCGCCCGAGCCCGACGCAATGTGCTGGCCATCTGGTGAGAACACCACCGAGAAGACCCAGCCGGTGCGCCCTTTGAATGGCCCGGCAACGAGAGTGCCTGTCTGCGCATCCCAGATTCGGAGAGTGTTATCGGCTGAGCCGGAGGCGATGTGCTGGCCATCTGGTGAGAACACCACCGAGAGGACCCAACCGGTGTGCCCTTTGAATGGCCCGGCAACGAGAGTGCCTGTCTGCGCATCCCAGATTCGGATAGCCCCGTCTTGCGAGCCCGACGCAAGGCGCTGGCCGTCTGGGGAGAAAGCCACTGACATGACACAGTCCGTGTGCCCTTCAAACACCTGCCGAAAGGCTGGCCAATTATCATCCATGCCACTCTCTACTATCAATATGTTTTTCAAGGCGCGCGTGCATCGTTGCTTGATTACAGACACTCGAGGCGCAAAATGCATGCAAGAAAGATAGATGTGGGGAGTACTGCGTGCCAATGTGGGTGCGAACACCTCAACAAATTTGAGACGAACTTGGGCAAAGGCGTACACTTTGTTGCTGGGATCCTGAGTGCCCAGTCATGGTGAGTATTGATTCTTTAACTATGAATATGAAAGTTTGGGCTCACCGCGACATGTTCCATCACAGATACCAGCACACGAGATGCTAGTCGCATTTCTCCTGACAGGCTCAGGACTTCCAGCCAGTACAGGAACTTGAACTCAAAAAATTGCAAAATCAAGCCCTGGATAGAGGGTTCCCCGGTGATTTCCCCGGTGATCATTTGGCGAAGGTGATGACCCCAGAATTGACATGAATATGACAGGCTTTGAGGTATGACAGCTTCCACATGCGCAGAAAGATCTGGCACATCTGCATTGCCGATGTAAGATGATTTCAGATCTCCCATATTGAAGTGGAGACCTTCGTTCATGATGCGTAAGCACGCAAGGGTAAGTGCATGATGATGTTCGAGAACATCGATGAACCAAGGTTCAGAAGAACAAACACTTTGATCTGTGAGGTAGTCGGAGAAAGACTGGTGCAGTATCCGGGCTGACTGCCCTTCGCTCCACTCGATGAAGCAGCCAAGGGGTCGAAGGGCGGTTCGGCAGGCGCTTACGGAGTCACGGTCAAGTCGTAAGAGATCCGTGATCGCTACATCTGTGAGAGGGGCTTGACAGATGATGATGATTCCGAGGATTCGCAGGTAGGTGTCTGTAGCTTCACCTGCTTTCCATTCGCTCAGGGAAAGAAGAGCCGCTCGGTATAAAGAATGGAAGGACACCTGGCGACCGTTTGGCAAGAAATCGGCTAACCATTTTACTGGCGCTCCTTCCAGCGCCTGCCATTTCTCTCGCGCATCTGCTACCTCCTGCATTAAGGACTTCGACCCGGCATCGAGGGCCGCGTTGCTCGATTCCATGACATCGAGCTGCCGCTTCACATCCGCGAGCTCCGTCTCTGCCGCAGCTGCCGCCGTCTGTGATGTCTGTTTCGCGTCGGCGCTTTCCTGCACGGGGGCTTCATTGCTAGATTCCATAATGTCGAGCTGCCGCTTCACACCCGCGAGCTCCATCTCTGCCGTAGCTGCCACCGTGTGCGATTTCTGTCGCGCATCTGCTCTCTCCTGCATGAGGGCAACTTTGCTAGACTGGAGCTCGAGCTTGGATTTCGCCAGATCCTTTTGGCACCTCTCTGCCGCGGCTGTCGCTACATGCAATTCCTGTTTCGCGTGGGCACTTTCCTCCACGAGAGCTTCGTTGCTGGATTCCATGGCGTTGAGCTGCCGCTGCACATTCGAGAGCTCAGTCTCTGCTGCAGCTGCCGCCGTCTGCAATCTCTGTCGTGCATCTGCTCTCTCCTGCATGTGGGCTGCTTTGCTAGATTGGAGCTCCAGCTTGGATTTTGCGAGATCTTTTTGGCACCTCTCTGCCGCGGCGGTCGCCACATGCAATTCTTGTTTCGCGTCGGCGCTTTCCTCCACGAGGGCTTCGTTGCTGGATTCCATGGCGTCGAGCTGCCGCTGCATATTCGTGATTTCGATCTGTAATTTCTGTCGCGCATCTGCTCTCTCCTGCACGAGGGCTGCTTTGCTAGATCGGAGCTCGAGTTTGGATTTCGCGAGATCTTTGTGGCACCTCTCTGCCGCAGCTGTCGCCACCTTCCATCTCTGCTTCGCGTCGGCGCTTTTCTCCACGAGGGCTTGATTGCTGGACTCCATGGCGTCGAGCTGCCGCTGTACATCCGCCAGCTCGATCTCTGCTGCAGCTGCAGCCGTCTGCAATTTCTGTCGCGCATCTGCTCTCTCCTGCACGAGGGATGCTTGGCTAGATTGGAGCTCTAGCTTAGATTTCGCGAGATCTTTTTGGCACCTCTCTCCCGCGGCGGTCGCCACCTGCCAATTCTGTTTCGCGGCGGCGCTTTCCTCCACGAGGGCTTCATTGCTAGATCCCATGATGTAGAGCGTGGATTCCATGACATCAAGCTGCTGCTTCAAATTCGCTAGTTCCCTATCTGCCGCAGTTGCCGCCGCCCGTGATTCCTGTCGCGCGTCCACTACCTCCCTCATTAACGACTTCACCCAAGCATCGAGGGCTGTGCTGCTAGATTCTATGACATCGAGCTAAAATCGAATGGTCCGTGAGATGGAAGCTACACCTATGACCTAGCGTGCACTCACGTTCTCTGCGTCGGAAGGCTCTATTGTTGTTTCGTGTTGGGTGGGCGAAGGGGCTGGGAAAAGCTCCCAGCTCATCAGCCGTAAAGTTGAATCCGCAGCGTCCACAAACACCACAGACGCATCTTCAAACATGGCAAAGTCTCCGCTTTCGAGCTGGTGAAACTTGAAATCAACTGGCGACCCCGCACGCGCCTGCAATTGTCCAGATTGTCCGATGTCCACGTGAAGGTGAGAGCTGATGTACAAGGTGATTCGATCCTTGCTAGCCATAATGGTTTCTTCTGGGACACCGTTTCGAATGCTGATTCTGAATGGGGTGGGCTCATCGCCCGAAGCTCGGATTCTGTTTTCAGCGGCATCGTAGTGCCAACATAAGGCATGATTAGATATGGAACGGATGTGATACCTGTTTGGGCGGGGGATTCATAAGGCTATGGGTCTCTAGATTCACAGCGTGTGCGCACTCACCAGCCTCCGCTGATATGGTCGGTAACCTCTCGAGGAGGAAGCGTAGGGGCGGTTCCATCGTTCAGGTTAGTGAACTGTACGCGACCACGAAACATTTCCGCGATAGGCTTGAGCTCTGGGATGTCAAAAAAGCCGCTCAAGCTGCGTTGTGTCGCGTCTTGGGCGTAGACCCCAGGAGCCACGCGTTTGATAAACCTCGCATGGGCACTCGCGGACATGGCCCTCCACCACTCATCAGCAACTGCGCGATTAGCAAAAACAGCCTGCCAGCGGAAGGTCTCCTCGTCACCAATCTGTGATATGTGAGCCCTGGGTATCGCCAATATAGCAAGTAGTGAAGCTCACGGACATTTGCTATGTAGGCATAAAACAAGGGCATTTTGAACGATGTCGGGGCAGGAGGAGAATAGTCCGGGCCTCCTGATTGAAGTAAGATCAAGGAGGATCAAGACCTCCAGAATTCAAAGCCAGATAATCGAAGGGCGTAAAGGAAAGGATCCTTTATCGGTCCTGATAATACATGAGCAACGTGGCAGCCTCGTGTGTGCTTCAGGTGATTAGTGTGCCGGGTCAAGGAGGACGTGATTATTTGCTGTGGGGAGAGTAGGACTCGGAGCCAACTCAGAGTACTCAATAGTTAGTCTCGAACACGACCGTTGGACGTTGAACCAATAGAACGCTGAGGCTTTAAGCCCCCCCACGTATTTACTGACTCCGAGTGCATTGTGGATTTGGCTGTTCAAGTTCAAAAGACAACAACAATACATACTGCAGAAATCCACCTCTTGATTAACGGGTAGATAAATGAACAAATTAAGTTCCTATAAGGCACCAAAATTTATGATAAGTTCTGAATCTACTTCGAAGGGTTGTTGCTTGCCTACACAGGCCAGCCACGACCGACATCCCTGCGATAACCTACCATCATATCTTTTCAAACCAGGTATCGCCTTATCCATCGGCTGTCTTCAGCTGCAACACAGTAACCTCTTCGCCATCCATGCTAAACTTGGAGCCGGCCTCTCCCGTGTCCATCACATGAGTAAACGGCGACTCGTCGGCCCCATAGCCTTTGGGAAATAATGTAGAGATCTCCACGGACAGGCTGCTCTTGTCGATAAATACGACACACCCATGGGCACTGCAGAACCGCGGCCATGTGGCAAGAAGCTGGGGCAACGCGCCCAGAGAGAACGGGGCGAAGTCGGCGCGGGTTTAATCGCAGTAAGCTGAAAGGGTGTGAGGACCGCAGAGGGTAAGATTGCCATACACCGGATGGCTGTATGTGCCCGCGTACTTGTGGACGTCGATGAGAGGAGAGGAGCAGCCTCGGTAGGAACAATGTTAATGCTAATATTAGTGTCGGCAGTTGGAAGTCTCTCGGGCCCTGCGCTGTTGAATTTAGTCAGCAAAAACACATCTAAGGAGTGTGCCGTCGGCCTACAGTTTTTCAGAAGTGGGGTCGAGCCCTAGAGCCTGCTCAAAAACGCGCTGCTGTACGTCGAGCACTGCCTCGGCTCTGGAATCTGTGTTCAAAAGCTGAACCAAACCTACACCGTCGCCGGGAAAGAAGGCGAGTTGCGCATAACCTCCAGGGAGCCCACCACTGTGCCAAATGGTCTAAGTCAGCTAATTATCAGCGACTGTGACGCGTATTGGAGCGAGTTGGGGCCTACATCTCGCCCGAGGAACGTCTGGCGCATCCAGCCGGCGCAATACGCTAGAACGGGGCCGCCGGAGGCGACGACCTGGGCGGAGGTGATCTGCTCGAAAGCGGCCTTGGGGATGATACTCGTGTTGGTGTGTGTGTCGTAACCGGAGTTGAGCAAAAGTTCCACCCATTTCGCCTGGCCGGTGAAATCAGAAGCCAAATCGCAGGACATGGTAAACATCGAACTCACCATATCTATGACACTAGAAATGATGCCTCCTGCGCCGGCAATTGTTTCCTGGCGATCATCCCCCATCCAGTGAGGGATCCTTCTGCCATTGGCCAGACTTCCCCATGTCTGTGTCATTTTCCCCGATTCCACAGCCTCGGAGAGCGAGAAAGTAGTCGAGGTCATATTCAGCGGGGCGAATATGCGCTCCTTGACGAACTGCGTGTATGAGCCGGTGTACGTCGAGATGATGTGGGCGGCCACCACGAACATCTTGGAACATCTAAATGAGCAAATGAGGCATCACGTCACGAACTATACTTGCATGGTTGTTGTAGCTAAACTGCTCTCGCAACTCGTAGCTAGGCCTGAGGTACCGAAGCATGGACACAAATTCGCTGGACGTGAGAGAAGGGCCATACGACAGGTCGTGTCTGTTTAGGGCAGATAAGAAGACATTGCGCTTCGAAGTTCGATTACAGATTGCAAGCTCCCACCTCCCGAGCCCCGAAACATGGGCCATAATGTCCCGAATACTGGCCTTCTCAGATGCCCATCCGTCTTGCAAGGCCCACTCATTGGGAAGTAGGTCTTTGACCTTTGTATTCCAATTGAGCGCAGTCACCTCGGCAGGCAATGCAGTGGTATTCCGGCCCTGCTCGAAGTCGCCGATAAGGATGCCCATAGCAGCAGCAGTAAAGGCTTTGGAACAAGATCCAATGTAGTACAGAGTCTGGTTGAGCGCAAACACCAAGCTTCAGTGCGCAAAGCTTAGGTCTTAGTCATTGTTATAGAACTCACATCCGGTGTAGTAAGGCTGCCGGCTTCGGTGCTCTTTCCCCATGCGCCCACTTCTACCGTACCATCCTTTCTTATCACAGCTGCGGATAGCCCTGGAACTTGGTAAGTATCGAGGGCCTCTTCGATATACTTGGATATTTCGGGCGTGAAGACTGTAGATTGCTTATGATCTGCCTGCAATGGAACCTGCGTGTCCTGGGACAGAACAGTTGAACGCAGGTAGAGAAGTGCGATGGTATAGAGCCTCATTGTTGAATGAAAGCAAGAAGGTGTTTGCTTCTGCGCAGTATGCAGTATCGCTGATCCTGACCCTGTGCCATCGCATTCACAGCACTCGGATCATTGCGCTCGCGTGGCCAAGAGCTTTTCAGTGATACAAGCTTAAGGGGGAAAGTCAAAACCAGATGTCCCAGTTCTGATGCATGAGCCCGCGTGAAAAAAATAACGAAGAATTCAGAGAGTACATAAATGCATATGCATATGTGCTTAAGCTTGCTGTCGAATGGTGTAAATATCAATACGTGAAAGACGCGACAAAAAAGACATGCGACCCGGGCCTGGTTTCACCGAGCGCTCCGGTGTTGCCTCTTGCTCCGCTCCGGCTCCGCTGTTTCGGACATTGCGCATACTCTTCACCAGTCCAGGGACACCCCTTGGCTTGTGACTTGCATACCCGGCGTCGTCATATTCCCCACGCTGCCCACGCTGCACCGCTCCCGGCGCTGCAATCAAAGTCCCGGGTACCTTCATACATGACATCATTGCTTTCCTGGTTCTTATAAAGCCGACACAACCCGTTTACTAAGCTCACTTTTCGCCCACATACCCTCACATAATGGCCAACTACGGAACCGTCCCTGTCGCCACCACTGCTCCCCACAGGAAGCAAGTCTCGTCCACGCACGACGTCTGCTTGTACATCTTTGCTATGTGCGTTCCGGCTGCCTCGTGCATAATCTCAAGTACTGACAATCTGTGCTCCCTAGTCTTGTCCCCCCTATTGCGGTGTTCTTCAGTGCGTAGCATCCTGCATCGCGCTGGATATAGGTTCAGCTTCAGATTCGCTGACACCGTCCATTTAGAGCGCGGATGTGCTGCCGACTTCTGGATCAACATCTGCCTGACGATTCTCGGGTGGATCCCCGGCGTGATCCACGCATGGTGCGTCATAATTGTTTCCCCCCTCCCTCATCGGTCCGCGCCATGGCATGGTGCTAACACGCGGTTATTTTTCTATGACATTAGGTGGGTCATCTCGCGCCACGAGTCCCCAACTTATAACCAGCGCCTATAATCCCGATGATGCGTCCCCTTTATGGACGACGAGCCGCTTTTTCCTTGTGTACTCTTGTATATAATGTACCCTTGTATCTGTACTCTTGGACAGTGTTAACACCCTTAATCTCTTTCTGAACTATTCGGTTCAGCCTCGATCACTGTATTACTATTATCCGTCGCAATTAGTCCAACAGAAGCTGCCAAATGCGAAATTATCGCGCGTGCATTATACACGGTTCGCGTTCTACTGCCTACTGGAGTATTTCTGTAGTTAGTAATTCATCTAGATCTAAGTCAACACAGTGGTTATGAGGTAAATTCCCACAGCCATGCATGGCATTGGCCATCTGATTGACCGCCCGCAAGCTCCCCCTATGTTGTCCGGAATATTGGCCAAAATCGGGCCGCAAGTACGCACAAACATAGTCACGTTTTAAAATTTGCGCTGCAGTGGAGGGTTAAACATACATACTGTTTGTGTACGTCTAGTGAATAGGGTTCAGGTAATGAATAATCTTGAATCCGACATACCGCGCTGCTCCTAAAATCGCGAAATTTAATTGGCGCACATAATGATACATATCTACTAATAAGAACTGTTCTACTTGAAGTATCTGTGGCGGGAGATGGATAAATGGGAGGAAGCGAGAAAGGGTGAATTTTGTCAAGATCCTCACAATATTTCGTCATAGTTGAATACCAGGAAACTTAAGTACATGGTAAAGAGCATATGAAGAACTTTTGGAGGCCTTGAGACACAGGGAAGTGGTCGTTCATCTAGGAAAAATTAAAATAGGCGAAACGTGTAGTGCTTGAGCACTAAACTCCCGCCTGGGAAATTATTCACTACGTGAAGTAATGCCGTAAAAACCGCATCGTCGTCTCGGTCGATGCCCGACGCAATTGCTATTCCACAATAAAATCTAAGAAATTGATGCTCGTGTAGATGAATGTTTTCTCCATTCAAATCTCACTTTGATAAGGTAAAATGTGTGTATCTCGGGAGATATGAGCCAATGTCTTAAAGTTATTCATTAGATGTACACAAATAGTATGGATATCACCGTCAATGTATATGCATGTACAGTTAATACCCAGAACACCCGTCTCCCATATCATGTGTATCTTGCTGAGTTGGCCGCCTTTTCTTGCTGGCGCCACAGGGACACGGATTGTGAGTTTGGGCATGTTGTCGAGAACACGGCCAGCTTGAGGCTTTGTTTGGAGAATTATGTTGCGAGATGCTGTACCTGCGGGATATGGAGATAGCTGAGCCCGAACATCATTCCAAGCTAATGTCATAAATAAGCGGGATGAATATGTTGTGTGATTCGGTATCTACATGCAGTGCTGGGAGCAGTGGCACAGCGAGCATTTGACGACTGTCGTGCATTCATATAGAAATTACTTGCCGGCATCTGGTTGCAGATCGCGGTTGGCAGGCGGGCGCTATGATTCACAAGAAATTTGAGGCCGTTGGCCTCAAGTGAGGCAAATTTTGGGCCTCAAGTACGTAAAAATCTGGACAAGCATGGGGAGCTTCCGGGGGCGCATGTTATCGGACAATTGAATCCGTGTTATCGACCATTTCGTATGCAAATCGCTTGTAGCTAGCCCAATACAGCGAGTTAAGGCCTGAACGATTTATTGTAGCTGTTTACATACCTAGTGCTTGAAGCCAAAGTGAAGACCAATGTCCGATAACACGAACATGGGACATTAAGCGCCCGTCAGCGCCTCTTCCACCTGCCACTGCACCAAACCTGCAATCTGCTATTCTCCGCTTACTTTTTGCCCTCTATTCAGCTCCAAATCGACTTTCAACACTATCTAGGCAACATAATAACTACCGATATACCATACAACAACGGTTGCTGATTCCAACTTCTTGCATTCAACATGCTCAAGCATCTACAAATTGGTCCATGAGCTCCTAACATAAATCAGGGCTGCCTAAGGGTTCAAAAGATGAATTAAGTAAGGTAGGAGCTAAACCGAGAGGCCCCAACGGTTCTGTCGCAGTTAACAGCTATACGGTAAATGCCAGGGGTAAGTTGGTTGCCGGCTCATCCGAGTGGTGAATATGTCGCGACCGAGATGTGAGACATTGATGCATCCTTCGTTTAAAATTACAAATTACTTCCTCCCACCTGCACCACTGCTTCGGACGACGACGACGAATACAATGCGGGAGACGGGATAGATTCGGATGCGGCCCGGGGGTTTTCCGGGATAGAGAGAACATAATGTGTGCACGCGACACATTGTGCAGAGGCTTGTTTGTGCCGCAATATTCTCTCATGATCTCCCCTTTCCCCTTTCCCCTTCTTTTTCTCTTTTCCCTCTTCTGGATACCCAGTACAGCGGGGGGAAACCCTGACATCTCGCGCCACGAGTCCCCACCTTACCCCACCTTACAGCCAGCGCCTGTGATCCCGGTGATGTGTTCCCTGCACGGACGACGAGCAGCGTTGTTCTTGTGTACTCTTGTATCTGTACTCTTGGACAGTGCTGAGACATTTAATATTGACTTAAAATCTTTTTGAAATGTTCGGGTCGGCCTCGATCACTGTATTGTCTCTCGCAGTTATGGCTGCAGTCAGCAAGTGTCAATTCATTCAAGTCAACGCAATAGTAATAGTATTAGTTATGAGGTAAACGCCTGCCAGAGCTGGGCCAGAGTCGTGCTCATGATCCGGAGTGGTTTGGAAGTGGAGGTGAACATGGCCTTGATCGCAATGATGGACAGCATCCATTGCCGATGGGCAACTCGGAGTATATGTCCATGGGCCATCCTGTATGTACTCTTGTGAACGAGGCCGCAGGCCGGGCTCGTGGTCCAAGTCGGCGAAGCCGATCGTCAGACGCGGCCCATCGAGTGATCAAAACGCACCATCTCATGAACCACTCGACTCTTGGCGCACCCGTATCAGTGACGCTGTCCATTCATGGGCCGCTCTGTATTCCCTCGCAGTTTGGTAATTTCTGCGTCCTGCAATCAGCGTCGCAGATATTGTCTGGACAATATCGGTGGCGCTCATTACGGATCGCATTTCGCGCTCGACTGTGGTATTGTTGTATTTCTGCAGCCAGGAAATGAATGTCAGAATTGCGTTCAGCAGTGGAGAATGCCTCCTAGGCTAGCGGCCTCGAATTCGACGTTGTTATCATGAGGTAAAAGGTAAGTAAACAGAAGGTGTGGTTTCCTTATCATGCGCACTTCCCTTATGAACGTGAGCCTTGCTCTGTCGGGACGGGGATTTACTCTATAGGTGAGCGTTGGCGAGCCTAAACGAACTCGCACGTCGCATAATTCAGGCCGCGGGATTTCCGATCTTGAAGCTCGGAGCTGGATCCATTGAGAAGTTAGGCAGGTAGCAGCAGCAAGACATGGGGAATAGGCAAGAGTGCTGGATCAAAGGTTCCTGGGGCTGATGGGGCAAGCGAGCAGGAGAAACCCAGATCATAGATGATAACATCGCAGCAATGTTCCCGCACAGAGAAGACAAGAGCAAACAATGGGGCTCGAACCTTGTTCGAACCTGTTCAGAGCAAGTCACCGAAGGCAGGACCCCCGAATATAGGCGGTTAACTCGGACGGAAATTTCCAAAACCGGGCTACTACTGTGCCCCAAATCGCGATTTTGAGCCTTTTTGTTCGGATTGAGTTTAGGTAGGGCTCAAAAATCAAAAAATTGTTCGGACTATCGGTAGCTATCCATCAGGGGCCCAATTTTCGCGCAAGGCCCTTATAGGTAAGGCTAGAATTTTTGCGAAAAATCTGCTCCAGTGAGTTTATTTGACCAGGGGAGCTTGTGTATATGATGTGGTATCGTTAAGTGGGTGAAAGTTGGTGTGAGGTGAGAGACGGACTGAGACGGGCTTTATCTAGTATGTATGCAATGCTTGAACTTCATCGTGAACTTTCAAATGTAAATTAGTTGCAGCAAAATGTTACGCGGCACGCGTAATTTCGAAATCAGGACCAGTCGGGGAGGCAAATCACAGATGTGGCGCCGACATCCCACTCCGCCAATTTTTTGTGTGGCTTGGGCCAATACCCAAAATTTTTGTGCGGGCTGCTCACCTGGCTGTCACAAAAATTGCCCCCAAATGTGCGGATTACACCTGCAGCTGGCATAGGCCATTTTTTCGCGCCCCAAATGTGTCGATTCCCATCTGGGTACTACAGTACATGTGGTATGTCTCGTGTGAGAACGAGGTTTCGGCAGGATGCGATTTGGAGCCTCCCCGGTCCTCTAAACACCGCCAACATGCTCTTCGAAATTTCCTTTTATGGTAGTTTAGCGCCCGGTGATCGCCACCTAAAATGGTTGAACAGTGAACTTCTCCACGTCTACACCGATTCAGAGGCTGAAATTTTCAATGCAGAGCCTAAAATACGATAGAATATCAAAACCCTCCTTAATTATAGCATAAATACTGGCGGAGGCTCAGCAGTGCCTCTTTTGAAAGCTGATCAATGAGAATTGGAGCTATTTTAGCCGTTCAATCGCGGTTTCGAGATATCTATGCACATAATGTGCTACATACTCTATGCAACTGTATGAAAGTCTTCGAGGGGTACAATATGAGACAACATCTAAGGAAAACGATTCAGAAATGAGCTCGCAAATTGACTTTGTTGAGAGGACTGGTCTGGTTCAAAGGACCCGTTGAAGACTGCATATTCGGGGGTCCTCCGAAGGCGTTCCGGTGCCTTGTGGTGTGTTCCGGGATGCCGAGCCCAGGCCGGAGCGAAAGAAAAATTAAATTCCTTGATCATGATTCATGAGCCCGATCAGCCGGGAGCTGCCAGGCCAGCGCTTGCGATCTTTCCCTACTTCTTTCCAAGCAAAACGCCTCGTTGCAAGTTGGCTCATACTTATCCTTTCTTGCCTCTTCCCGTTATGCCAGCACCAAATCCCAACTCTCCAGCCAACGGTGAGCCCACACGAACGGGATGCATGCCCTCGACGATACATATGGGTCAAACGCGTGAGTCGCGTCTCATTATTCATTACTGTAACTTTAAGCTGACGCTGAGAACTAAAGACTAAAATATATAGATGAATGACGTGTAAATGACTACAGAAAACAAATGGGAATGCGGCACTGCAACAACTGCAAAACATGAACAAATGCGAGGAAGCGAGGAAACGAGGGAAAAGCAAAACGGAAAGGAAAGCACGCGTACTCTAGGTATGGATGTGGTATGTGGTATGTGGTAAGTGATATATAAAAGACCTGATTCATGAACGAGACATTACTAACTAACTGCTGCGAGTAGAGTACGCACTATAAGCCCAGACTAGGTGGAAGTGAAAAATGATGGAAGATGACGATGATGGAATGAAAGATGATGAACAGAACGTGAAAGATAGGGAGGGAAAAGACGTGGAAGGAAACGTTCAAGAAAGAGAGGAAAAGACGTGAAAGGAAGCGTGAATGATAGTGGGGAAAAGATGTGCAGGGAAAACGTGATGAACGTGAAAGATGAAGGAAGGAAAGGTGATGAACGTGAAAGATGAGGGAAAATGAAAAAGGCCAGCCGGGCCTCGAGGAAACAGTCTTCCTAGCCACGCCACACGCGCCAGGTCTCTGGAGGCGCAAACGCCTGCTGCTGCTGCTGCTGCTCATTCCCCTTCCCCATGCTCGCTGGTGGGTGCCAAATCTCGGGCACCGCGTGACCACCCATAGCAGGTCTCATGTGCTCTGAAGCCTTCCCGCCCCCAGGCCTGCGGGTGTGCTGAGGGTTGGCGGTCGTCACCGTGTTGGATCTAGGTCGCTTGCGAGGGGCGAAGTTTGGCTCGTCGTCCTCTGATTCGCTGCTTTCCACAACATTTGACGAGAAGCGAACGGTTCGCCGGCCTTCGACATCCGAAAGCGAAGTGAAAGACTGCTTCCCATCCTCGTCGTCGCTGCTGTAAATCTGAGGCAAGCGGGACGCAGGGGTCATCGGGGACCAGTTTGGGTTGCGCGGGTGGAACGACGGCTGCGGGATATCCGCAGCGCTGCGTGCTCCCATGTTTTGGAATAGGAGGGCTGATGATGCTGAAGCGCCCTGGCTAGCAGAGGAAGTCGCGGGGCCCATGGGCCTCGGCGGTCCTACTGCGATGCCGCTTTGGGCGCGGGTCTCCTGTGGCTGGAAAGCAGGATTTTGTCCCGAAGAGCCTCTCCGCCCCATGGTTCCCATGGGGCGCGCTCGCTCCTGCTCAGCAGCCTTTTGAAGACGAGCGGCCAACTCGGCCACCCGCCTCTGCCTCTCCCCCGCATTGGCATCCTTCCGCTCCCTCTCCTTCATCTGCTTCAGCTTCTCCATGTCATGCTCGTATTGAGCCAGGAGACGTTGGCTGTCAGCCCAGCCCGGCTTCTCCTTGAAGCACCGCTCGGCGAGCTCAAACTCCATCGTCACCGCCGCAGTGTGGAACTCCTTGATCTTCTGCTTGCGAATCTCCAGGGATATCCGCTCGAACCGCAGGATCTCCAGCTTCCGCTCCTCGTCTGTGAGCTTCAGGTCCACCGCTGTGAGGGTGGGGCTGTCATCCGGCGCACTCTGGGACATTACCGGACCGATGTACCGCGTGCCGTACTTGGGAGTCTGCGGAGGAGTGAGAGGGGAGGCGGGTTTCGCGGCAGCAGTCGCTTGGTCTGATGCATTGACTCGTTTGGTGATATCGCCGGCGACAGGCGGGTTGGGCTTTGGGGCCGTCTTCTCGCGCTCCTGCTTTTGCTTGTTGACCTGCGCCTGGATCCTCTCCTGCTGCGCCTTCAGCTCGTCGGATGCCTCGGAAGGACCAAGCCCTTTCTGCAAACGTTGTCGTTCCAGTTCCATCTCATCCCGGAGCATGTCGTCGGCTTGGCGTCTCAGCTCATTCTCGGCGGTGTCGAGCTCGTTGTTCCACTGGGCACGGTTGTGAGGTGCAGCGACGAACTTTCTACCGAAGTCTTCGCGCGCGTCGTTCAGCGCCGGCATGAGGCTCTCCTCGATGCACTTGCGGAGAGCGATTCTCCAGTCATCGCTAGGTTCAGCATCTGCGGAGGGTGCGTGAGAAAGAGTCGCAGATGTAGGGGGTACAACATGCGCACCTAGCTTTACCGACGAGGGAGATGGCAGTTGTGAATCAGAGACAGCGGGCGTTTCAGGTAGAGCGACTGCCTTGACTTCAACACTGGCACTCTGACCGTGTTTTGCAGGTTCATGCTTGGCCGATGCGGATGGTGGAGACGACGCAGGAGATGGCAGTTGCGAGCCAGCTATACTGGACGTCTGAGGCGGAGAAGACGCCCCCTTGACTTCGACGGCCTTGACGTTGATAGCCTTATTGACTTCGACGGTCTTGATTTCTACGGCCTTCTTGACCTCAACAGCCTTCTTGACGTTTATGGCCTGCTTGACATCGACGGCCTTCTTGACCTCAACGGCCTTTTTGGTTTCTGCGACCTTCTTGACTTCGACAACCTCCTTGACTTCGACGACCTTCTTGGCATCGACGACCTTCTTGGCATCGACGCTGGCACTCTGACCTTGCTCGCCGGGCTCGCGCTTGGCATCCTCTTCACGCTGCCGGGCAATCTGATCAAACATCGCCTGCTGCTGCTTCACAATCCCCTCTGACCAGCCACGCTCCACGGTGACACCCTGCGCCAACCGCAATTGTTGCCGTTCCTGGTTGATTTGGTCTCTGTACAGGTCATCAGCAATGCGACGAACGCTCAGCAGCGCTTGGCTATGCTCGTTGGCCAATCGTCCGCGGGTGACTTGGTCGATAGGCCCTTCGTTCAACTTGCGTTGGTACACGTCCTTGGCTTCTTGCACCATAGGCAAGAGGCTGACCTCGATCTGCTTCCGCAGTGCCACCTTCCAGGCATCATCCGGCTCGGCCTCGGGGCTTGCAGGAGTAGGGATGGGTTGAGCCTTCGAAAGTGCTGCAATGGGCACCAGGGCCACACCGACAGCAGCAGCGGTGGGCGTAGAAGCAGCCGGAATAGATGCAACCGTCGAACTCGCCATCGATTTCTGCCGCAGCCGTCCGACTTTGGCAGGAGTTTTGGAAGCCAGAGCGCGCGTTCTGCTCTCCTCCTTCTCGGTCTCTTCGCGCTGCAGACGGAGCTTCTCTTTATCGTCCTGCTCCCGGCGGAATGCCTCCTGCTGCTTGCGAGCCTGCTCTTCCTGCCGGCGAGCCCACTCTGCGGGGGAGGGGAGTTGCGATGACGGTATCGGAGGACTCGAAGATCTGGAAGCTGGTCTGGAATTGGGCAAGGACGCCTTCGCCGCCGGTGCTGCTTTTGCGACGGGAGCGATTCTGGTCGCGGGCGTAGCATTGGGGAGGGACGGTGCTGTTGGAGGACTCGAAGATGTGGCGGTGGGCAAGGACGCCTGCCGCGCGGGCATAGCCTTTACGGCAGGAGCGGATTTAGCGGCGGGCGCAGTGTTGGGAAGGGATGAGACTAATGGGGGGCTTGCAGATCTCACGACGGGCATGGATGCCTTAGCCGCTGGCGCTGCTCTTGCGACAGGAGCGGTCTTAGCTGCGGGCGTAACACTGGACTGAGGGCTCACGGTCACTGGCCGTTTTTCTATTGGAGGGGACGGAAGGGGAGTCGTCTCCTGCTTCTGTGTGACGCCGAATGCACGTTTGTCCACCGGCGGCGATGGCGGACGAGCTTCCAGTCTCTGTAACTGAGACGCTATGTGCGAATCACGACGCACAAGACGGAGGCGCTGGCGTTCCTGCTCAATGGCATCGCGGTAAAGGTCATGTGCTATGTGCTGGATGTTCACCTTTGAGACTTCGTGCTCCTTGGTCCACTCCGCAGAGTCTCGGGGTGCATCGCGCACATGGTCTTGGAAGACTCCACGAGCTTCGATCAGCATCGGCTGGAAGTCCAGCTCGATCTGCTGCCAGCGAGTCTCCTTCCATAGCAATGTCGGCTCTGTCGCGTCCTCGACGACAGAAGCTACGACGGGACGGCTCATGGAGATCGACGGCACAGTGAGGCTGGACATGGTGCTAGACCGCCGGCGAGCGCCCATGTTGGGGCGAGGAGTGGCATCTGCGTTTCGAGGCGGCTCGTCTGCGCGAGGAGGGATCCATTGGGTGTACTGTTGCACCCGCTGGTAAGCGGCTGCTTTTGAGTTCGGTGCCTACGTATGCTAATGAGTCTCGGAAAGCAGAGCTGTTGGCCTGAACGACTTACTTTCGAATCAAACTCATCGTCGGCTCTGTTCTGCGGGAACGCTACCGGCGTATCATCGTCCGACCAAGAGGCGCGTGCAACGTTCGTATCCATCTTATTGATAAAAGGAGTCGCATTACTATTTTGATCCGCTTTTAGGTTAATGTTACGGGCTCGAGGGGTGGGGAGTTGGACTGCGCTATGCATCTGGGGGGAAGGTGTGGGGGTAATGGCGCTAGTGGACTTGTTCGGTACAATGGTGTCAGGGCGGGTGAACGAAGCCCGCAGTCCGGGAGGGGGATTATCCAGCTGCACGGAGGAGGGGAAAGGAACCTGCGACGCTCTCGGTAGGTCCGAAGCGGTCTCCGGAGGCGTCCACAATTGCGACCCTCGGGAAGAGGCGATCGATGGGGTAGGCGTCTTGGATGATGAAGACTCGGAAGAGAGAACAGACGCTGTGTCGTCGGATAACTCGTCTGCGTCGAATTTGAACTGTTTGACCTTTGGTGCGCCCCACTCAACAGCCGCCACTGCCGCATTCTCTGCGCTCGTGATGTCTGTCCAAAGCTCCATCGATAGACCCGTCTTCGCCAGTCTTGCATGCCATTCTTCTCGAGCCTTGAGGGAGACCTGCTCCTCCATCTGAACTCGTAGATTTGCGGTCTGCTTCTCGTATTCGACGTTGATCACCACGGAAGTGTTGCTCTGCCACCGTTGCGTTGCCAATTTGCGCTCCATTACCGTAGTCAGTTCCTGTATCTCCCTCTGTAGTTTTGTTTCTTCTTGCGCCTTGAATGCGTTGTTCCACATCTGAAAGTTTTGCCATTCGCTCCTTATTTTGTCGGAGTTCATCGTGGTGGCAGCCGGGGCCGGCCGGTAGGCCTGAGCATAGATGCGATATGAAGAAGTCATCCTAGATAGCTCTGCGGTCAAAGCCACGCGAATGGGGGGGTATGTGAAGGGGTATCGTCTATAAGGTGGTAGGAAAGAAAAAAAGCTAAGGGCCGATGAGGTAGTAGCGGCGGGACATGCGTTTGCCTCGAGGCAGTAAAACAGTGCAACATGATCGTTCCCAGATAGGATATTTCGGCATCTGATGTCGTTTGATTCAGGTTTGAACTCCACCAAGAATGCTAAGCGTTTGGGCTGTTCCCCTCCGCCGATGAGCAGATAAACAGGGCTATAAGTCTCAAGATCAATAAGAGGATATTCAGGCAAATTTAAGGAGATTTTTCTCGAGAAAAATAGTCAACCCGGCCCTATTTGCATTTAGGCGCCGACGAATGTGGTGAGATAAGATCCCTTTCAGGTGGCATCCAACACATCCAACAAATCATGGATCAAGCGCAGTCGCAGGACATTAAATGGCGTGTATCAGAATACAAGGCTTTAAGGCGGCATGGATACAGCTTCTCAGAGATACAGAGTGTGAGAAGCTTTTGCTCAATTGTGTTATGCCCTCAGCAACCGGTAGAGTCCCGCGATCGTGAGGCTAGTGAGCTCGAATTTCTGCTATTTTTTTCTGATTTACCGAAGCACAATCCCTCTCCCGGATAAGCCGGCCCATCCGAACGTCACCCTTCTACTGGGGATATGAACGCAGTCAAACCTGTCCATGGCTTCATTTCCGATTGTTCCTCATAGCCTTGAGGCCAGCTACGGCCGCTAGCCAAGAAATTCTAAAGGCTCAAACTCAAAACATATGTGGCCTTTAAGTTTTATGCATGCAGGCATCGGGATACCGCGTTAATGACAAGGACGGATGAAAGTGGGCCGAATTCCGACGCCATCAGTTCCAGGGCGCTTGCCTCCGAATGCGCCTCGTTGTCCTCGACCACCGTCAAGTCCTCTCTTCTGCCAATCGCCTCGCCTCTTCATTGAACGCCGATTTCACTTTCATTCTCTTTATCACCTTTCAATTCTGTATTATTTGGCACGTGAGTTTAATGTTCCTTGAATCCATACTGGACACCTCGTGTACTCAGAACATGAGGCAGCATTTCTCGTCAGCGCTTGCGACAGACAGGCGTATCTTCAGCCAGGCCGAGGCTTTCGATCTCTCCTTTTTCTCATTCTTTTCATTCTTGACATCTATGGTCACCACCCTTCACCGTCTACAACATCTATCTCCCCACTGCACCTCCGCCCCAAGACCCGGATTCTAAGCTCCTCCATCAGCCCTCATCCTCCCCACAACACGATGACATCCGTGATGTCACATCCAGTCCCACCGACGCGTAATCACACCACCTCCGATATTGAGCCAGACGAGGCCTGGAAGCTGGGCCTTCGAAAGCAGATCGAGGAAAGCCTTCTGCCTATGGTCCAGGAAGCAAAGGACGCCCTCCAGCGCAAATTAAACGAGGCTCCTGTGGATCAACCCACGCGTGATCGCTTGGCTAGCGAACACAGTGACACGTTGAAGAATATCCGCCGGATCGCTGACGACCTCTATCGAGACCAGATGACCGAGGAGCGGGCGCAGCTGAGAATGGCTCAGGGAGGCCCCGTGGACCAGGCCTTGTCAGTGGGCATTGTGAAGCAACAGCAGGCAATACTGGAGCAGATCGAGAGGGAGAAGCAGCAGAGAGCGCAGCAGCAGCAGTCGAGGCCGGTGTCTACCAATGGGAATGGCTCTTATGCTCCTAGTCCAACCTACGCCCCTAGTCCAACTCACCAGGCCAGACAGCAGTCACAGTGGGGTTCCGCCGAGAGTCCATCTGAACGTGAGCCTGAGTACTTCAATCGGCCCACCAATGATCGTAACTCCATTCCAGTTAGTCCAGGTCGCCCCTTCGAAGACCGTGTGACAGGCAGGCCACGAGGAACGAGTGGAGGGAGCATCTTAGAGCTGCGTTATGGTGGGGAACGGCCCAACGGGGAATACTCGAGATCATTTGTCGATGAGCCCGGGGAGATCGAGAGGCCGGATCGGTTTCCTGGGGAAAGACCTGAGGGCAGGGGCAGCTTACGGCGCCAGAACTCCAACGCAGCGCAAAGACCCACCCTGCCCGAAATATGGAAACCTTCAATATCCCCCGAAGAAGATGCTGCCTTGTCGCGAACCTCACAGCTTGCTAGACGTGGTAGCGTGGCGAGTATCCAGTCCGGCTTGTATCGATCACCCAGTGTTTCCAGCCCGGGGCCCAATTCCTACCGTCCTCCCAGCGTCACTCAGACGTCCGATCGACCAGAACACAGTCCCGTCGCAAGGAAGCTCAGTAATGCCAGCATCTCATCGTATTCCTACCGCCCTCCCAGTACGCAGCATATCTCAGAGCGACCAGACCTCAGATCCCCAAACAGTGACGCCGTTTCGCGGCCAGAGCGCGAGAGAACGAACACTCAGCCGACTGAAGACGAATGGGATGAATTGTCAAAGCGGCAGAGACCCCCAGGCCGATTTCGTTCAGACAGCGGGACTCGACGATCCGGAGATTACCCCAATGTCGGTACGTCTAACACTGAAAGTCCCGTTGCTGGTCCGTCTTCCACTCCGGCGGTGCCCCCTGCATCCACTTCCCGGCCAATCGAAATTCCCCGGGCATCGCGGCCCCCCTCTGCCATCAGCACTAGCAGGCCCAGCTCAATCGACGACAGATATGGGCCCGACGATGCGCAGCGCGTGCAGCCTTTACCGAGCTCGCTTGCCCATGGCAGCTGGGCAGGTCCACAGCGTGGTCAGTCCAAGACACGCTCCGAGTCGGTCCTCTCGCGCTCCCCTGCTATTGTTACCGAAGGATATATCTCTCAGCATCAGTACCGGCAGCAGGGGCAGCCACAGTCCCAAATACCCCCGCACGAGCATGGGCTGTATAGTCATGCCCCAGTGATTGCGAGACAGACGTCTAATCAGGCGGCGCAGACATCCGATATCAGTGAAGACAGCGACTCGGAAGAGGAGTTGATGCGCGAGGAATACGACCGGAAGACTAGGCAGATGGAGGAGGAGTCCAGGAAGAGGGAGGAGGATGCTAAGCGACGGGAGGCAGAGGCCAAGAGGAGAGAGGAGGAGGCAGTCAGGAAGGAGGAGGAATTTCGAAGAAAGGAGGAGGAATCTCGCAGGAAGGAGGAAGAGGTGCTTAGGAAGGAGGAAGAAGCTCGCCAGAAGGAAGATGAAGCACGCCAGAAGGAAGAGGAGGCTCGTAAGGTGGCGGAGGAGTTGAGGAAAAAAGAAGTCGAAGCTAAGAAGAAGGAGGCCGCCTTGAAGAAGAAGGAAGATAAGGCGAGGAGAAGGGAAGAGGAGATGAGAAGGAAGGAGGAGGAGGCAGCGCGGAAGGAGGAGGAGGCAATTCGAAAGGAGGAGGAGGCAAAGCGAAAGGAGGAGGAGCTAAGACAGATGGAGGTTGAAGCTACTCGGAAGAGAGAAGAAGCGGAGCAGCGCGAAGAGGAGGCTCGGCAAAGGGCAGAAGAAGCTGAGCAGCTGGAACGAGAAGCCTTGGCAAAGGAAGTTGCGGCGAGACAGCTGGAGGAGGAAACACGTAAGAAAGAGGAAGAGATCGTGAAGCGAGAAGAGCTCTTAAAGAAGCGCGAGGAGGAGCTGGAGCGCCGAGAACGCGAGGCGCAACGCAGGGAAGAAGAGAAGCGGAGGCTACGGGAGGAGGAGACACGCCAACGTGAGGAGGAGGAACGCCAGCGCATAGAGGATGCTCTAGCCGAAGAGGCGGAGGAGGAGCGTTTGCGCGAGCTGCGAGCTGAGGAGGAAAGAAGGCAGAAGCTCGAAGCGCGGAGACAAGCAGAAGAGTTGCGTCTACGAAACCAGGAGATTCGCCGTATGGAAGCAGAGAAAAGGCAGGCTGAGGTGGCTCAGCGTGAGAAAGATTTGGAGAGGCGTGAAGAAGAAGCCAAGCAGAGAGAAGAGGAGCGAGCCAAGCGAGAGACAGAGGAGGCGGTGGCTAGACGAGCGGAGGAGGAGCGCGTCAGACGGGTGCGAGATGAAGAGGCAGCCAAACGCACGCGCGAGGCGGCTTCCAGACGCAAGGAGGAGGAACGTGTAGGCCGACAGCGTGAGGAGGCAACCAGACGCAGGGATGAGGAACGAGCGAGGCGAGACCGTGAGGAGGAGGCAGAGGCCATCCGACAAGTTGAAGAGATGGAGCGCAGAGAAGCTGAAGCATCTGACCGGGAACGTACACAACAGGAACAGTTCCGGAAACGGGAAGAAGAGATTCGTCGACGAGCCTATGAACGCAGGAGTTTGGAAGACTATGATTTTGTAGAGTCACGCTCTCCGGCACCCAAGGTTTCAGCTTCACCGCCCGCATCATCCCCATGGCCGATACCTAATTCTCGTTCTGGGACCGGTACCCCTTCGCAAGCGGATCGCAACAGTGGCCATACAGGTTCTAGCTGGGCCTCTGGCTCCAGTCGACCCAGTTTCAATGTTACCCCTCCCTCCAGTGCGCGTACATCAACAACTTCCGCTACTACAAAGCCCATCCAGACTGCTCAAAGACCAAATGCATACTCGAACACGAACAGCGGCACATCCCCTTTGCACTCGATTCCCTCGGAAGAAGAGTGGGCTCGTCGTCAAGAAGAACAGGCTCAGAAGCAACAGGATGCTTTCAGGCGGGAACAGGAACAGCAGGAGATGAAGCGGCAAGCCCAGATGGGCAAAATCATGTCCAAAGATGATGTCCTGCATGTGTTCAAGATGCACGACGGACAATGGGCTTCCCTACCAACTCTGCGCGAGCTCGGATGGAACAGCTTTCCTTGGCCTGTTTGGAGGAGACCGCGGGAGCCAGAGGACTTGACGTCAACTCATGTCAGCGCTTATGTTCTGTCGCAGTACTATCCGGGTGGCGAGAATAAGTCTGCCAAGGATCGGATCAAGGAGAACATTAGAAAGTGGCATCCGGATCGATTTGAGACGAAATACCTGCCGAAAGTCGTGCCAGATGAGAGAGAGAAGGTTAAGGTGGCGGCAGGAGTGGTGGCGAGGGTTCTAAACGAAATGCTCACTCGGTCAAACGTTCACGACGTGTTTTCATAAGACAGCGTATATGTTTTCGGCTTGCTCACCTGGACATATATATGTATACGTAGTGTTCTCATCATGTACTATATACCCACTCCCCATTTGTACGATTAGCAAAGGAATTAATGCATGTATGTATTTGGCGTACGCGATACCTTCTTCTTATTTTGACTTGCCGCAAGTTAGATGGGAAATTGATGATCAAGCGATGATTAACTTTGAAGAGCGCAGAAAGCCTTTATACCACCAGAGATGTGCACGTTTGCACAGTTAGCTTAGTCCCCAAGAAATTATAAAGCATGTGGTCGCGTCCATAGATAGTCATCAGAGCAACGTGATTTGAAATCCAGAAATCCTAGTGAAGATAGCTTGAGCAGGAAGTAAGTAAGTAATAAGGAGGGTGTTGGCGGTTGAATGCAACTGTTGAAGAGGTGCTTGCAAGGAGTTCGAGGCGGTGCTCCGAGTAATAATTGACCTAATTGCCGAGCAACGCGCACGTGTTTTGCATTGTGAACTGCCCCAAAACTGCCCTCATGATTCTCACTCAAACCTCCACGCAATTTCTCGGGTAAATAGCCTGGGAAAGCCTGCTAAGTACCATTATATATGCAGCAGAGACTGCGAGATTTAAGCACATGTCAATGAATGTGTATGATTTATGAACTTCATCTCATGAACTTCGACTTGCAATTGCCACCTCGAGCTAACCCCTACCCCCAAGGGCGTAACCATTCATATTATTATATTATAAGTGTTATATAAGACACCAGTATATAATCACGATCAGGACGCTCTGTTTACACCAAAAAAAACTTGTCAGTACGTCTACTGTGAAGTATACGGACCGCTACGGACCGCTATCCGCAATAGCACGCCGCTCATGAAAGCACTCTTCTTTACAACTTCTTGCAATTGGGACAAACACAAGACAAACATCTACTATTCATTTCTGACCAAATGACAACCTCAGTTGACTCCGGAAAGCACTATCACAGGCAATGCACTGGGCCTGCTCTCGAGACCGTCAATGCACACCAAGATCCTGCAGCCGAAATCACCCTCTTTGGCAGTTGCTTCTGCCCTTTCGTTCAAAGGGCTTGGGTGACATTTGAGCATCTTGATATGCCATACAAAGTGAGCTCGAGCCTCCTCATTGCTGCTTAGCAATTTCGCTGATGGTTGTGACAGTATGGCAAGCATGTCGCTTGTGGCTTGTGAATAATACTCACATCCACAGTGCAGTCGAAGTCGATCCCTACCAAAAGCCCAAGGAGCTTATAGAAGTCTCGCCGAAGGGGCTGGTGCCCGGTTTACGGTTGAACAAGTACGATCCTCCCAGAGCGGTCAACGAAAGCACGGTCATCATGGAATACGTCGAGGAGTAAGCCCCCCTCTACTTCGCTAAACGTCTCGATCTAATCGCGAGTCACCCAATCAGGCTTGCTGCAAACAAGAACCAACGCAGTCTGCTTCCTCCCCGGTCTAATCCATGTAAGCCGCACCGGCTGTTCGTGTATCCACCCACCCCATCGCTAATGCGCATGCAGATGCACGGGCCCTTGTCCGCCTCCAATCTGATCATGTCAACCGATATCTCATTCCTGCGTTCTACCGCTACATTCAAGCCCAAGAAGAAGCGGCCCAAATCGAGGGCGGCAAGGAATTCATCGGCGCCATCGAGGGTCTTGTTAGCCTTTTCGAGCGCGCAGTGAAAGAGGGCGAGCTTAGCGCGGTGGGCCTATGGAGAAGTGACGGCGAGCTTGGATGGGCGGACGTGTCAGCTGGTCCTTGTAAGCTCTTCAGACCGTCGCAGCGTTGACTGTCAGTGAACTAACAGGACGTACGGTATCTTTCTCTCAGGGCTTTTCAGAGCAAGCAACGTCCTAAAACACTATCGGGGATTTGTACTTCCTCCTGGAGAGAAGGTAGCAGCTTGGCTTCACAGACTTTACGAACACCCAGCATTCGCGCGGACGTGCAGCACTGAAGATCTGTACTTGGATAGCTATGAACGGTCAGTCGGTTAAACTTGGTGGCTGAACTCTGGTGGCTGATAATCCTCATAGATATGCCCACAATCGCCCAAACACAAGTCAAGTCGCAAACGCTATCAACTCAGGGAGAGGGCTCCCATAAGCAAATGAAAAATCATACATGTACTACAAGTCCATAAATCGATGTGAGAGTAGCGACTGTGCTCTTAACACCTATCTGCATTTCCCGTGACTTCCTTAAACCCTTTAGATCTGGCATCTGCTGTGGCTCAACGCCGCGTAAGCGTGTCACTGTCAGTGTCATGTCATGACTGTGTATCCCAGCGACCTGATGGATCAATGCTACGATCATGTCGGCTACAGAGTCTGCATGCACCTGGGGTACACAGTGATACTACCCGATATGAGTGCGCATTGTGCACTCGTAGTGGGCCTATAAAACCCACCGTCAAACCCTCGAAATTCCAAGGGCCGCGGACTTCACACGTAATTAATATCATGGCGATCATGGCCGCACGTCCTACCTTCCGGGAGAAGTTGTACAGATATTTCTTCATCCTAGTCAACTTGGCGATACCTTGATTCGGGTGCAAATGCCAAAGAATGCGAAACTCGGTCATTTCTTCTGCGTGGTGATTTCTAGCTACATACTCATTCGACATATATTCAGTGAAACTCTTCACAGCGCCCCCGCTGTCATGAGGATTGGTATGCACTAAATTTCTCTTGCTGTTGGCGACTCCGTGATACCATGCCACCGAGTCCGAGTCCCCTGTTTGGCATAATTAATGGCATGCAGTGCCATATGGGCGTCGCTTCCAAGTTACAGATTTAACCGAAAGGAAGCATTCGGCACAATCCAATCGCGAGGTGTTCAACTGCGAACATAGGAGGTGGTATTCATATTATCCCGGTGCGTACATACACCAGAAACAGGCAGGTGATTGAATGGAGCATGGCATATCGCTCCAGGTTCCACAATCTGTGAGGAAGTATTTGAGTCGGCAAATTAGCTCCATTGGCGAGTTTTATATAGATTCAGTGGCGTTCCTTGAAGCTGACTCTGAGATCATCAAAAAGTAGGATACTAACATGTGCTCACAAAGCGCCGATAAAGCGCCATGATGTCGATCATGAAGCAAGCTGTTGGTAACTGCCGCAGCCCACCGCAGCCCGATCATTTGATCATCCCACAATCAACACCTTAACTTTGTGGCGGTGCAATTGGACCTACACTGATTGGCACTGCGCAATATTAATATTGAGCATGCTTTGCAGATGTATGCGACTATCTGGATATCTTGGTTTGATTCTCAATTTATATGACAAGTATCTGATATCTAGATTCCCATATTGTGCTACTTCCAGAAGCATGAAGAGCGGGTGGCCAACCGCCGTGCCGGCCCCTGTTGCAGATCTTGACATCATGTTTCGAGTAAACGGACGCCGCGTTCACCGCCACCGTATCAGGTACTTATGTAATTATTAACTCTCCGGCTCTCGCGCAGATATATATTGGATATATACACCAACCAATGCTCACGTTCATGAAATTGTTCTGACCTCTAAATGCCCCCTTCAGACTACATCACCCTCCCTATTCCTGCTGGGCCCCAGATTCCAGCGGGCACCAAAAGCTCAACGTTCACGCTGCCCCCTTTAGATGGCTCACTGACGATCTCCGAGATATTCGACTTCCATGCTGAGCACAGCTCCAAACACCCTATGTTTGTGTACTCAGATCAAGCAGGAAATGTGCATGAAGTTTTGTGGCCGACAGCCGTACGCGCCATGCACCGGGCTGGACATATGGTGCGCTCGCGACTAGACGAGACGCACATGCGCCGAGGGAGACCGATCGTTGCAGTCCTCGCCATGCCAGGTGCGTCCCGCTACCCTTTTTCGAACCCTCCCATCCCTAAAATGGCATGTTTGCGACAGATTCCATAACCTTTACCGCCGTTCTGATGGGAATCATGCGCGCCGACTGCGTGCCTTTCGCCATCTCTCCGCGCAATTCCCCAGCAGCAGTCGCACATCTCTTGGCCCAGACCGGAGTGGTTCACCTTCTTGTTGGTGTCGAGAAGTCTATGCAAGAGCTAGCAGCCGCTTCACTGGACCTCTGCACTGGCGAGCGACCTGGATTCTCTGACTTGCCTACATACGATGATCTGTACCCTGTTGACGATGCCGAGGTGACTCCCCTACCTCTCGCGCGACCCGCCATGCACGAGACTGCCGTCATCATGCACTCGTCAGGTCGGTAGTTTCATTAACCATTCCCTATCGAGGCTTTCTGAACAATATCCCTAGGTTCCACTGCGTTCCCGAAGCCGATTTACTGGGGACAGCATGGTATTCTTCAGATAGCGGCGCAGGCCTGTAAGTCCCGCGCAGTCTCGTTATATATGGGAAATAACGGTGCAATTTTTAGTTTGTGCCGATCGGCTTGTGACTGGTATGAGGTTTGGCTATCAGGCCATAATCATGTTTCATGCGATGGGCCTGACAGCATTGTCATGGGCTGTGAGTACTTGAGTCGTCAAATCAATTGACACCGTGTTCATTGCTGACGATTATGTGGGGCAGGCGGGAGCTGGCATAACAATGGCAGTGTTTGAACCAGCCCAGCCTGCTACGATACCAACTCCACAATCACTCATGAAAGGGCTGAGAGCCACGAAATGTGACGTGGTTTCTTGTGTGCCCACCTTCGTCGAGGTACGTCTAATCTGCGACTACAATGGCTTTGTATGAACGGTTCGCTGTCCAGACTTGGTCTCAAAACCCCGAAGACGTCGAGACTCTCAAGAATCTGCAATGTGTGGTAAGTCAAGTCTAGAAATGAGGCGTGCATCGTCTGACGTCGCACAAGATCACGGGTGGCGGTCCTTTGAATAAAGGCGTCGGCGATAGTCTTACGCGGCAAGGAGTAGCCATTGCTCAGATTTATGGATCGTATGTTCATTTCGAAAATTTCGTGATCGATAATCTCAATGTATTGCCACAGCACCGAGCTTGCTTCGCCAATTGTTCTTAGAACTTGTAAGTTACAGACTCGTTATCACTTAGATCGTTGCTGAAAGATTATTCAAGGTGGCGTGACCTTCGACTGGGAATACTTCGAGATATCAACGCGCATGATACAAGTAGTCGAGCCTGACGACCAGGGAAATACAGAGCTCATCATTGCGGTTGGTTTACCATTGATGAAATAGGGGCGCCGTTTACTGATGCAAAAATTTGAAGCCAAACCCGTTGTTCTGTCCATGTGTTCTAAACGGCAAGCGTGGCGATCTTGAAGTATACGAGACCAGGGACTTGTTATCTCCGCATCCGACACGACCAGGGTTTTGGAAAGTCTACGGTCGCTCAGATGACCAAATCATGCACAGCACTGGCGAGAAGGCAAGTTTTATTGCTCTGAGAATGCATTGGTTTATTTATACTAATACACACGCAGACGAATCCAGGCCCCCTGGGTAGGTCTCTTTGTGGTTCCTGGTTGTAAAATATACTAAACTGGATATAGAGGCGCTTATGAACCGCGACCGTCATGTGACGAGTTCGATTATGTTCGGGCGTGGCCAGTTCAACGCAGGCATTATTGTTGAGCTTTCCCCAGGACATGTCATCGATTCAAAGGACCCCAAGCAACTGGAAGAATTCAGAAATCTCATATGGTGACAGCATTCGCTTTGTCAAGCTGCGCGATCACTTAATTCTACCAACAGGCCCACGGTTGAAGGGATGAACGAGTTTGCGCCGCAGCATTCCAGGATATTCAAAGAGGTACGCATTTCGCAACACAGCGTTTTTTAGTGGCTAATCTCCCCCGCGAAGATGATACTCGTGATGGAGCCTGCGAAGCCATTTACATACACGGTCAAGAGAACGCCCCATAGGTCAACAATTCTCGCCAACTACACCAAGGAGATAGATGACGTATATGTCGCTGTTGCTGAAACTTCTCAAAGTCAAATCGAACCACCGGCGACCTGGTCCGAAAGTGGAGCCCTTTATTTCGTTCATTCCGTTGTGGAGAAGGTGATGAAGAAACACGTAAACCCCTCGGATGACATCTTCCAACATGGATGTGACAGGCAAGTCGACGAGCCTTTCTGTGAGGCAGCTAATCTAATCATCTAGATTCTGCAGTCTCCAAAGTGCATGGATTAGGAACTCGTTGTTGCAGGCCCTGAAGAGTACAACTCACTTGAACACAAGAGCAATCTCAGCGAATTTTGTTTATGAGCATCCTTCCATCGCTGCTCTGGCAGCGTACACCTCCAGCCTTGCGAAATCCGGTAGCCAACTTCACACGCCCGATGAGAATCCGGTGGACAGAATGACGGCCATGGCCGAGAAGTACAGCCAATCATTCCCCACACACCATCCGTCTGTGGCGATTCCTAAGGGCGATGTCGTCCTTGTGACCGGAACTACGGGGTCTCTTGGTTCGACGATGTTAGCTGAGCTTGTCGCTGCGGAGGATGTGTCTCATGTCTTTGCTATCAATCGCAAAAACATCGCCGGCGCTTCTCTCGCTACTCGACAGATGGCTGCAATGGAACGCCAAGGACTTGACCCCAAAGTAGCTTCATCTAGCAAAGTTACACTTTTGGAGGCCGACCTCAGTAAGACCCACTTGGGCTTGCCGGCTGACGTGTACGAATCAGTAAGCCAGATCGTTTGTCCAACCTCTTACCCTTCTAATTCCAATAATCTATCGCAGATGCGCTCCTCCATCACGCATATCATCCACACATGTAATATCTTGTCTCAATCTTGTTGCATCTCGGCGCTGACTGTTATATTCAGCATGGAAGGTCGACTTCAAATTGGCGCTGCGGTCATTTGAGCCGCAGGTTAGAGGGGTACGAAACTTGATAAACCTGGCACTAGCCTCGCCTCACACAACTCCGCCTCGCGTTATCTTCACGAGCTCCGTAGGCGTCTTCCAAAGTGAGTCAAAGGGCTGGCCGATAAAATGACATGTGTGGGCACTAAATGAAATTCTAGACATCGAAGCTACGGAACCGATCCGGGAAACTCCCATCGGACCAGAGGTGGCTGCAGGCACAGGTTACAGTGAGTCGAAGTGGGTATCCGAGCAGGTTCTACAGGCTGCGGCTTCGAAGACCCCCATAGTGCCCACTATCGTCCGGGTTGGGCAGATTTGCGGGGGCTCCAACGGACATTGGAACGAGAATGAATGGCTGCCAGCGTTGATAAAGTCCAGCGTCAGCCTTGGCTGTTTGCCTTCCAGCGATACGGTACGTATTCCGTTTCAGTTGAATGCATTTAGGTCCTAAATTTCTGAATTGGTTGTGCAGTCAATCGCATGGATACCGGCAACCATGACCGCGAAAGTAATCGCCGAGACACGCCATTCCACTGCCCTCGTGACCCACCTTACCCATCCGCGCCCGGTGCAATGGTCGTCTGTATTCTCAGCTTTCTCTTCCGCTCTCGATTTACCTATTGTGCCCTACTCGGAGTGGCTCCATCGACTGGAGAAGCGTACCTCGGAGCTGGTGGGGTCATCCGCCGAAGTCGAGGCTGCCGCGTACTCGGAGATCCCTGCTTTGAAGCTGATGGATTTCTTCATCGGAGCTGCTGGGGGTAACAAGGACGCAAAGCACGTGGTAGCCGTGGGACTGCAGCTACTGTCGTTAGATGAGGCGAAGAAAGCTTCGTTAACCATGCGGGACGAAAACCTGCAGCAGGTTGGGCAGAAAGATGTGCAAAAATGGTTGGAATATTGGAGCAGCACGAGTTTCCTTCGCAGATAGATAATTAGCAGCATTCATTGCACGAGTATTAATATATATAACTTATACTTATACCATGAGGCATTCTTCTCCTCAAGCACTCCATAAGCAGTACAACAAACATACATCAGCTGAGTGCCACATTGTTTAAGACCGCTGGTACTTGAAACTGCCGGGTTGATGGGCGGTGTATTCGGCGTGATTGCTCGGGCAGGTGGCGCGTAGCAGACGAATCACAAGATGGAAGGCTCAACTTCTGAAATAGCGGCTGATGCTCTTGAGACTGAGCATAATGCCCACTGCCCGTTGCGAAGCACGGGTTACTGATAGTTCATACGATGGACATTTGTAGGCTATTCGGTACTGGTAATAATTGTGTTTGCCCTTATGCAGCCTTGTGCCAAATCACGAGTGCTGAGCAGCGTGTTTGTTTATCGATGGCAGAGCGTCCGCACATTGATTCGAATTTTCCACGAGCATTGGCGTGGCGTTGACGTCACAACGACGCAAAGTAACCGTGTTATTTTGTTCCTCAGCTCAACCTCAGCTCTATTGATATCAAATTGTGCCTGAGCATCTATGACCTGCACGGCTGTGGTTGCGAAAGCTACTTTCTTCCGTCTTCCGCCAAGTCAATGTGATGTGCCTAGACCCCAGTGATTGTGACTTGATTCCATGATCTTGGCGTTTATGCACGAGATGCGCCATGAGGTAAACGACCACGGTCTTGGCAACTCAACGCGAAAAACTACAAAAGCAAGCTTTCCTATGTCCGAATCTCTAGCAACCCCCCCGTTTGTAGCCCCGCAGCTAGCCTAACCAACTGAGTGCCCCACCCGCTGAAATCGCGTCGCCGAAATGGATACAGCCAAACCCCCCTTCGCATCCTGGAGCATGTACAAGTTTAGGGCCACAGTTTTCAATGATATCTGGCCTGAGGTGCTGTTTTTCTCGCTCGTAGCGACAAGTACGTCTGTTTGTCACGCATGATCTGGATATCCTGCTTATAAGAAACAGTGGTTGTGCTGGTGTCGGAGCTGACTCCCCACTCATTGGGTGTATCGAATCAAATGCTGACGGTGCTGGGTACTGTGTTGGGTACGTGTTTTCCCTACGAACGCGTCGCAGAAAATCTCTAACCACCTGTGTCTTGCTTTAGGTTTGGTTATATCCTTCAGAACATCATCGGCGTATGAGCGTTACCAAGACGGCAGGAAACTGTGGTCGAATATCATGGTTGCTTCGCGCAACATCGCCATGATGGTGAGTGCTTATGATGAGTGCTAGCAATCATCTAACATACTAGCTTGTTTCTTAGATCTGGATCCACGTGCCCTCGAGCCGGGAAATCAAAGGTACCCAAGAAATGACGCCAATTGTCGAAGTTGCGATTGAGAAGAAGAGTATGATCAACTTGGTGCGTCGCATCGCTTTAATTAACCCAATGCCTTGTTTAATGTTCTACAAACAGGTCCATGCATTTTCTGTGGCAACGAAGGTCAGAAGATATACTCATCCTTCCCTACATCATACTTACGTCCAAGTAGCACTTTCTCCGCTCCGAACCTGGCATTTATTACGAGTGAGTTTACCTGGGAACTCGTGGTATCCAATTTACTCATCAATATGTGTAGGGACTTGTATCCATTGGTCTGCTTCCTCCCCCGGTACGCCACTCTCCCCCCAGCACCACCGCGCCCAGAGGATGTTCTCCCTCTCTGGTCATCCTCGGCCCTGGATGACCCTGCCTACGCATCTCCCGGTACCAACGTCGAGATGAGCACCACCAGCCTTGCCAATCCTGAGAAGACACAAACCGATGAACATGCACCCTCGCATTGGAACCGTCACAAAAAATTTGCTCCCCACTCGGTTCTCCCCGTGGTCGCCTCTGACAAGCCCCTGCGTGCCGCGCGCAGCCCGCCGGCTTCCGGGATCTGGGAATACTTCGGTTTCCTGCGCCCCTTCCGCCCCCTTTTGCGATGGATCCGCGGTCAACGCTCGTCCGACCTCACTATGGGTGGAAGGAAAAAGAAGCAGCCGGCTGTGGAGAGTAGTGTCCCACTGGAGATCACGCTGACGTTGAACACGTATCTGGCTTGGTGTCAGAAAGAAAACCATTTGACGCCAGCCATAGCCACGGGTTTAGTTAACAACATCGCAAACTTGCAGGACACTTTCAATAATCTGTAAGTCAGAAACGTGGGCCCGAGAATAGGCAAACTCACAGAGATTTTTCTCTAACAGCGAGAGGATTCGCAACACGCCTTTGCCGTTCGCTTACCAGGCACATCTCAGGATCTCACTCTGGTAAGCGGTCTTCATGAACAGCATTCGAGATAGTGCAGGGCTAACGACCAATGTGTTTAGGATGTACCTGTTCCTGCTACCCTTCCAGGTGTACACTGCATTCAAGTGGTTGACTATCCCGGGAACCGCATTCACTTCATTCCTTCTCCTTGGGTTCTTGCATATTGGCGGAGAGATGTACGTCTGTCCCATATCCTCTCCGTACCGTCGCTTACCAGCATTTGCAGTGAAAATCCTTTCAACTACGACGAGAACGATCTCGACCTGGACCACTTCTGTCTCATGATCCAGCGTGAGCTGAACCAAGTCTGCGCAGTATGTCACCCCCCTTGCACATCACCACTTGCTATATCTAACTTTTGGATTCTTCCAGCACACATCCCCTCTACCGTCGACCTTCATTTACTCTGAATGGAATCAGCCTTTCGCACCGGCCGATCGTCGCACCGCAGCAGAGATCGTCTCTGACGTCGAGCATGAATACCACCAGAGCGGACCTGGCGTGGGACTCGATAGCGTTAGGAGGACCCTGCTGCAGAGCTGGAGGGATGTCGACTTGCAGACCAGGAGGGAGCACTACACCTCACACTAAAAGCTGGGCTATTTTTACACTGTCGGCATTTTATCTTTTCTCGGGGGCACGGGCAAACAGTATATAAATGGACATTCCAATTACACCAATATCTTTTACAAGGCTAGTACTACATATTCATTGCATATCATTATTTATTATCCTATCGGTCATTCCGCGCCAATGAACGTCACCCACTTCTTCACGCTCTCCTCAAACAGCTGGAAATCAGCGGCGCCGAGGAAGTCACTTGCAGAATGCAGGCTGATGTGGATCTGCCCATCCCACTCCCAGTATGTGACCGTGTTGTACGGGAACAACGATGTCTGGCGCAAGCTCACGAGGAACTTTGTGATAGCCAGTGGGCCCTTTGCGCTGGGCTCCCAGCGCGAGAGCGCCTTGAGCTTCGTGAGGCTCCCAGTCGACGTTGTTATCATCGCGGGCTGCGCGAACATCGCAGGCTGGAAGATTGGGATCACCGCGTTCGTCGCCGTCTGGCTTGCCACGTAGCCCTCTGGCGTGCCCGACTTCTTCAGTTTCTCGAGCTCTGTGACGGTGTCCGCGACGGCGCCGGTCCAGAAGGACTCGGGGGAGGCGGCAATGTCTATGGAAGTCCCGTTGATGGAGAGGCATTTGCGGAGGTTGGCCATATTGTGCATGGTGGGGAACCCTTCGAAGGCAAACGAGGGGGTTCCCTTCGGCGCGTCATGGTTGGCGTATTCGGGAGATAGGAAGTTGCGCTGTTATCCCGTCAGTACATCATCCCCTCCAAAAAAAAACCACCGCTCTTCACTCACCCTGTTAAATGTGGTCAGCGCAAGCGGGTATATGACTGCGCTGTCATATGACGCCTTGACCTCGGCGAACTTGGCCTCATCCTTGGCAGCGGTGCGCAAGATGGTCTCAATCTCAGAGAGCACAAGAATAGTGTTGATGGTCTCTGTGACAGTGGCCCCGTGCGCCTTGGATGCTTTCGTTACTGCCGCTGTCTCCTCCGCAGTCAGCACGACGCGCTGAGTGAACGATTTCGGTTCGGGGGAGGCGTTTGCGCCTGCCGAGAGACCCACAGGACGGGAGAACATGGGCTAATACCCGTCAGCAGGGAGCTTTATCCGGCAGAAAATGCCACTCACAGGTGGCGGTGGAGCGTCGGCGGGTGCTAGCCCCTTTCCTGAACTCAGATTGGACTCAACCTTCAGCGCCGCCGCATCCGCCGCGTTGTCGGATAGCTTGAGCGCCACGGTGGCGACGGGTGGCAGTTTGGTGGTCTCTGTACCCCAGGACAGCTGCTCTACGGGCGGTGTCGCAGATCCATTGAGCTCCGCAGCGAGGAGCTCGAGAAACTTGTCCACAAGCGGGATGGTCCCGCGTGCGTCGCCCGCCCAGTGTCCTATTGAGAGACTGCATCGGATGAGCCCCCACACTCCAAAGTCCAGGACAAACAGAGCGAGACTCACATGAACGACCACTGCCCGTCCCCGCATGGCCCAATATGCATCTCCGCGCCCCAGTGGTTATCGGCCGGACTCCACCACGATGATTCGTGGACCGCGTCGTCCCGTGCATTCAGTGACGTCTCCACGTCATCCCACTTGACCGTCTCGGCAGCCCACTGTGCGGCGTCCGCGGCGGAGGCGGGTGGTGTGTAGGTGATGCTGAAGACATTCAGCTCTCCCTCAGCATCGACTGCGCGCGTGCCAATAATGGGTGCCCAATGCCGCAGGCGTGTCCATGCGGCCGCTGCGGGCGTCTTGAGCGTGCTCGCAGTAACCGGGGAGGCAAACTTGACCGATGCCCCGACATATAGATGGTTCATCCCACCCGCTTGTTTCCTGCGCGGAAAGATAAGATTGATATTGAGTCATCTGCGATCGCGATCCCGCAGAGGTTGGCACTCACGACATCAGCGCGGCAACGCCCTCGAAGCCATAGGTGTTCCTTGCCCAGACTTTGTTATCCTTAGTCGTGAAATGGTGGGTCTGGTCTGTCATGATGATGGGGGTTTGAAGTTGAGTGTGGGGCGCTGCTGCTTGCGTTTCTTTATCAGCCGCCAAAACAGCTAAATCCTATGCATGGCGATGGTAATCATCAGAAGGCCTTGTCAATCCTCCGAGTCTTCAGGAAAGAAGCACCACCCACGGATAAGATGCATCGCCATGTGCACTGCGGATCGCCCGGATGTTGCCACGTGCTAGCCGGCTCCGAAATTTGGTGGCACAACCAAGGCACAACAAGTCTTTTACGCATCATCGGCACCGAGAACGAGAAGGAAAGCGGCGGGTGGACATCCAAGATGGCGATTTCAGTTGGATACATTCGGGCCTGCCGCCAGTGTGAAAGGTGCTGGTTCAAATTGACGTCAATGATCCCGGCGGTTTCTATTGATCAATGGATCTTCATGCATTCTTCATGATCAGCAACTGTTTTCGGCCACAAGATAAAACCTGGAGTCAACACGCCTCATCTGCCTATTCAATGGGTTCATGTCATGTATAGCTATATGCGGGCCTTCTGGCGAGTGGCTGCTGTGGCTGCCAGTTGCACCATTTCGAATGCTTAGCAATGTTCGCGCAACGATGCTCATATAGTGCCCCTGTTGATGGAATCCTCTGATACACTCGCGATGTTCAAATTCTAGGGCCTGTAAGAATACGCGAGCAGTATGCTTTAAGCCCTTGATATCCCAGGCACCCCTCGAGTTCCAACAATGATGCGCGCGCACGAACACGAACACGAACTTAATCTCGCTCGAGTCTGAACCTTTCTGAACCTCGTTCGAACTTGACCGTGACAGCCCTGTTTATGACGCATCCCTCCCCACGGCGTATCAGTGACGCACAACCGTATCAGTGACAACCCCCCGAATCGACATCTTCTCCAAAATCGTTGCCCCTGGGTGCCGGCAGCCCAGGACCGCGGCAAGGGTACCGGTCTATAGCGGTCTATCATGGTCTATCATGGTCACGATCGCGCAAAATGGGATCAATATTGATGTTTTATTTACGATTAGAGGGAACGAGGAGGAATGAAGGGACACGGGTCCTAACTTACAGGGGTACGACATTCATATTTCTGGCCACGTTCTTTTCCATTTGGTCTGATGCTTATTTAGTTGGGCGGGCAGTGCCACGGGGACGTCCGCGTTGCGCGAGCCAATCCTCCAAACGTGGATTTCAATTTTCGAGCTTGTTTCGAGCCGATAAACCCGCGGAAATTTGAAAAGACCTACACGGATGCTGCACAGCTCCGAGTCGATGATCGATCGTCGGTGACCAGTGAGGCGCGATTTCAAATGATGCAGCGTGCGCGCACCGTCACATGCACCTAAACTTAGGACCTTCGATCACGATCAGCTCTGCAAGGAGCTGCGAAACTCGCACTCCAGCAGCCTAAAATCAACGCTGAATCATGTGGCGTTCGTATCTGAATTGTGCATCATGGGTGTACGGTCTTGTGCGGTTTGCCAATGACGGACTCGGAGCCTCGGTATAAACTCCATGAGGACTTGGCAATTAAAATGGAATCAAACATGCATACTACCTATCATTCAACCCACAATCAGGACCGCTGAATCAGGGAATATACAGAGGCGCAACACCCGGTGGTTATGTCGAGGGGGTGTCTTCACTACTGTGGCTGAAGTGGCGCCACCAATGAGCCCTTTATGCGCCGTCGGGTCTCAACTGGTGATAACTAACTACAACGCGTTGCAGGATTGCTATTCTGGTGCTGGATGCTTATCACCGCCGTAATTCATGGACATGCAATGGATGCGCACATTCTTCTACGGGGAAGGAAGCTGTTCAGGTCATGGCCAACCTAATTGTTCATTTAAGTTGCGTGTTCTTCTTCGCTGATCAGCTTCATATGCGGATGCATGCGCGTTGCACATTGTAGGTTGCGGTTGCGCATTGACCTGTATTGGGCACACCATCAATCCATTATATGAGCATCGTGGTCGCGTGTCTGCAGCAGCCATCACCATTCCCGCCGAGGCTCGAGTCGACGTCGATTTCGAAGCCACCCCCAACGCAATCCGCACAACTCGACACATCAGCATCTATTCAGCTCGTGCATCCCTGTTATCTAGGGTGCTATAGCTTCTTTCACCTATCCGCTTCCCGCTCAGTTCTCGTAGAGTTTAAGTTGCGTACCACTGAAAGCCGCCACCAGCGCGTGGCCACCGTACTCCATGGCCGACTGCGCACCGCGCCACCCAGTTCTTTCCGCTCATTGCTATGCATTGAGGTCCTTTCGTGTTAGGACATCACCGACATCATACAATCAAATATATTACTTGATGAGCACTAACGATAATTGGTCGACTCGGAGCCTGCCGAGGCCCTCTGCCTCGGACTTCAAATCTAGGTCTCGAGGTTGATCGAACCGTCGAAGCATTGCAACGCTACAACCATTGAACCAATATGCATCAAATCCACTAGATCCACTCGATACACGATACACGATATGATGTTATCCAGTACTAGTGTTATCCTTGCTCTCCGTAGAACCCCGGGCCTGGTGACCAGTCGCCAGCGCACCTCACCCGACCCAACCTAATGCGGGAAGCTGCCGCGAGTTACCGCAGCCGCCTTGTACTACGTCACTGTAGTACGCCACTAATGAGTATGATCAGAGCTCAGGAGTCAGGAGTTGGTCGGGAGTGTTTCGTCTTGCCTCCTGCTACGCGTTACAGAATGCTCCTCCTCGAGGAGTGCATGCAGTATTGATGCGGCCAGGGTTCCCCGCTCTAGATTTTGATTTTGGGACAAGAGTGGACAAGACACCTCGCCTCCAGGCAGAGCACGCGTACGGACCACTGAGTTCACGGGTAAACATTGAAACAAAGAATGCAGTGCCATCTGAACGCTAAAGCTTTAAATCGTGAAGCTTGAAGCTTGAAGGACCGCAGCTAAACAAATTGGGAAGAGACAGCTCGCACACAATTTGGGCTGTTCAACATCTATATATTCAATTGTGGGTTGGGTTGGTGTACAGTGTCATACACCCCCGTAGCTTGAAGGACCGCAGCTAAGCAAATCGGGAAGAGCCAGCTCGCGCATAGTTTGTGTAAATTGGGTTGTTCAACATCTATATATTCAATTGTGTTTTGGGTTGGTGTATGGTGTATAATGAGATACACCCCCGTATGGTACCGGCATCTAGATAAAAAGTACATAAGAATAATTACAGCTGGTAGTGTGGAATGTGAATGTAGCGGAGAGTGAAAGTGATGCTGTGTGTTTATGTGCGCCGTGTGGCTTTTGTGTGCAATGTATGAGTGGTAATAATAGCGGTGATAGCATGGTATGGTAACAGGATGAGGAGCGCGAGTGCGATGCAAGAACAGGAAAGAGAAGAATGAAGAATGAAGACGGGAGACGGAAGAGAGCGTGTGGGTTGTATAGTAAAACAGTGGACAAACGAGAGGCAGACAAAAACAAGTGAAACGGAAACGGAAAATGAATGTGGGTGGTGTTGTAAATTGTTCCAATGGGCAGTGAGTGTTGTGCGGAGTGTTCGATACAGCCAAGAATCCAAGAGGCGCAAAAAAGAGAGCAAAAAAGAAAAGGAGACCAAGAAGAAGCCGTCATCGGCAGGAAGGGCGAGCGAGAGGTAGGCAGGTAGCAAGAAGCGGCGTTCAGAACCACCCCATCCCGACCGTCCACCCCGCGACCTTCACCTCCCCGCGCACGCGGCACACCGTCTCCGCCACGCGCGCGCTCGCAAACTCCACATGCACCTCCTCCCCGCCCGCGCCCTCCCCCACCTCGCCCCCGCCCACGTCCTCCTCCGAGTGCGCCGGCGAGCAGTGGCTGTGCGCGTGCGCGGGCAGCGGCGTGAAGTGCGTGACCTCGCCGAACGCCTGGCACCACGCGAGCAGGTCCGGGCGCGCGGCGGTCGGCGCCTGCAGCACGAGGATGCGCTTCGGGCCCGCGTCCGCCTCCGGCTCGCGGGGCAGCGCCTTCGCCTTGGACGCTTTCGGCGTCTTGGGGCGCTTGAGGCGCAGCGTCTCGAGGAGCGTCTTCTCCTTCTTCGGCGGGGAGGCGGGCGGGGGGAAGGTGGGCATCGGCGTGAGCGGGGGCGTGGGCGCCTCCGCTTGGGGGAGGGGCGCGAAGGGGAAGGAGGATGTGCGGGCCATCTGCTGCGCGGAGAAGGACTGGCGCGGGGCGGCGGGGCTCGCGGGGGACTGCGCGATGCTGGGGAGGGCGAAGGCCGAGGCCGCCGACGCGAGCGCGAAGGAGGACGACGCGCGCGCGAGCGCGAGGGAGGGCGTGGGCGGCGGGGGGGAGGCGGCGCGCGCGGGCAGGCCCTGCTGCGAGCGGCGGTGGTACCCGAGGCTCGCGAGGGAGCTCTTGGGCTTGATCTTCGGCGCCTCGTCCGCCTGCGGGACGGGGGAGAGCATCGAGATGAGCGACTTGAGGCGCCGGCGCGTGGTGGGCTGCGGCTCCTTCTCGGCGGCGGGCGCGGGCGGCGCGTCCTCGTCGTCCTGGAGGAGGGACGAGCCGAGCGACCAGCGCGACTGCGACGCGGGGCCGGCGCCCGTTATCTGGTGCTCCGGCTGGTCGTCCGCCGCGGGGGCGGGCGCGTAGGACGAGAAGGACGCGGCGATCTGGCGGCCGTACTCGTACTCGTCGTCGTCCTGCGCGGTGGTGGTGAGCAGGTTGAGCGCGCTCTCGACGCTCGCCGACCGGCGACTGCGCGCGAAGTTGTTGGGGACGCCGAGGTTGAGCGCGCTCTCGATGCTGTCCGTGCGCAGCGTGCTGCGGGAGAAGCGCGCGGCGTTGGGGGACACCGGCGGCGAGGAGTACGACAGCGCGGGGGTGCCGGGCGGAGACGTGCCCCAGTTCGGGGTGGAGAAGGAGGGCGCGCCGGCCGTGGGGGATAAGGGCGGGGAGAAGGAGAGGGTGGTGCCGCGCGAACGCGTGTGGCCGAATGTAAGTCTTGTGGGAGATGTAGGGGGGGAGTTGGGGGCAGAGGTGATGATGTCGATGGTGAGGTTGTGTCTCGGGGTAGGCGTCCCGCAGGGCGATGGCAGCTCCGGCAATGGGGGCTCCTCCTCTTGCGTGGGCAGGGAGGCAAGCCGTGCAGAGAGGGCACTGCCGATGGAGGGCATGCGGGATGCGCGGCGAGACGGTGTATATGCCACCGCCGTCGCCGAGTGTGTGCGTGAGCGGGAAGGCGTGGAGTATGGTGTTGGTGTAGGGAGTGCTGGGAGCGACTGCAGTGTGGGTCAGTATATGTGCTGCTAGTAGAAGGGCGCAACACCAACCTTTTCACGTGCAGGCCCAGGGAAGACGCGTCCTCCGTGCATCTCCTCAATCAAAAACTTCAGCGCCCGCTCGCGCTCTACATCCTCGAATCGCGCCTCATCCTCGGTCAGCGCGCGCCCCTCCTCCGTCTTTGGTGTGAAGAAAAGCGGGTCGTAGCTCGGGCACTCGCCATGTCCGTCCCAGCTGCCGGATCTGCTCGTGTTTGCGCTCGGATACGCGTCGTCAAAAGGCAGCAGGGGCGAGTCTGCCCGCGAGGGTGCCATGCACTTGGAGTTGTTTGTGTCGATATCGAGTTCGGACAGGGCAAAGTCGTACTGCGAGGAAATCCAGTGGTGGATGCGCTGGTCGCGTGCTGCATCGTGGAGAAGCGCGTCGCGGAGAACGAGGTACTCGGTGTCGTCGGGGGTTGCTATCGCGGCCATGTCAGTGCTGGCTGGCAGGTGTGGTGCGGGTGGGGGAGTGTGCGGGTATGTGTGTGAATCTGCGAATAAAGATGGGCAGTATATAAACTGGCAACGGTGACCCTGCCAGTATCACGTCCGGCCATAGCTGCCGGGGTCGGGTTCGGTTATGGCTTCTGTTCTCGAAGCGATCGGCCTTCGGATCTGAATCTAAGGTTCAGTGCAATGGGGTGTCCTGCGATGTCTCCATTGGGCTGATGATGGTCTTGATTGGGCAGGTAGGGTCAAACACGAGGCCGCGTCGGCTGGTCCTCTCTGTCGGTAGCATCGTGCCCTTCAACGTCCGCACTCCCTGTTCATTCGCGGTTCATGAAGGACACTTTCCGCGAATAATGCACCGAATAATGCACACTAGCATGAACAGCCCATTAAAACACCCCAGCCGCAAATCAGCCCAGAGTACAACGAACCCAAACCAACTGTTCAAATCGCAAACCTTCCCATGTCCGCCATCTCGGCAGCGTGTGAAACACCCAACAAAAATAAAATCCCCTCGAAAATCAATCAAAAATCGCAATATCCAATTACAATCATCAATCATCCCCCGAAATATCGCCTCGAGGCCTCGACCGCCCCACCCTCCGCCATCGCCCAACATCGCCCAACATCCCGTCCCATCCCATCAACCCGTAAATTACATTAGCAGCCCCGAAATGAAGGCAAAATCAGCCAGCAATTACCCGACTCGCGGCCGGGCCCGCGTGGGAGAACCGTCTACGCGGCGGAGGGCAGGCGCATTGCGTGCCCGATGGGGAAGGTGCGCGGCCCATTCAGGTCTCAAGGCGGCCTGAATTCTCAATACCCGGAGCGGCGCTTTGTCGTCCGCATACGGACGCAGCTGACACTGGCTGAACCGCCCGCCGAACCACAGAACCACAGAAGTCAGAACCACAGAACCGCAGAACCGCAGAGGCTACACTAAACAGACTCTCTTCGGCTTTGAGCCTTTGACAGAGCCTGGCGCCAGGCGAACTTCGATGGCAGACAGGATCTGTAGCCCATATGATACGCCAACGCCTGCAGGCTGGAGTTCTGGAGGCTGGAGGCTGGAGTCCTAACCCCGCGGCTGCAGCAGCTGCGAGGCGTCCCAAATCCGCTTAATGCTGTTGTTCTGTTGATTCTGTTAATTTTCACAGCCCGCGCCCCTGCACGCAATCCCGTCCAGAATTAAAATTCGCACCCTCCATTCCAGCTCCATTCTGGCCTCGAGTCGACGGCGTCACGGCGACTGGAGCCGGCGGCCCAGGGCGGCGCTAGCCTGCCTAGGGCCGCGCACGCTGCACGCTAGCCAGAGGGGATTTGCGTTCACGCCGGCGGCGGCTAGGGACGCGGCGTTCAATTTCACTTAGGCTCAAGCTGAGGCTGAGGCCTCCTGCCTCCTGCCTCCTGTGGCTGGGCCAGTGGGCCTCGGTTGCCAATGCCAATTCTCGCGTGCGCAACCGAGGCTCGGGGCGCGTGTTCACCGCCTTCCACTTTGCGTGTGCTCGGCGTCTTATATGATATATCAGATAGCATGTGCTTCCTCGAGCCTCAGCTCCCCCGGCTCCGCGTCGCGGGTGCTCACTGGCAGTGCGTTTATGTACTGACGTCTCGCACATTTGCGAGCAGCTGTCTGCTGTCTGCTCCTGTCAGTGTCAGTGTCAAATGCGGCATCAGCCGCTGCTAGTCACTGCGGACCGGTGTCCTATGCTTTCGCTCGCTTGGATCAACGTTGACGGCCCTGGCACTTATTATCTTATATAATTGCTTGGCCTAGCTCAACAGTCAACTTGTTCTGTCAACTCAACGGGAAGCCTCAAACGCGCTAGCAGAATTGATCGCTCTCCGGTACTTAGTCACTAGTGCGGCGGTAGAGAGTAAACGGGGTCACGTTCCTTCACGTTCCCGTCGCGATCATGCGCGACGCGCAAGCCGATTCTCGGGACGCATTCCCACTTGAATGCCGGGTGCGTGCTGCGTGCATGCGAGCATTCTGCTTGTCAATGTCTGGCCCTCCAGCCTATGCCCCGCGGGTCTAAGCAGGTGCACACCGTAAAGTTTCACGCAGGCGCTAACCCGAGTCCACCTGTTTCAAGCTTTCAGCCTGTGTGCGTGCTGGTGCGTGCCCCGCATCCCAGCCGCTGCTCGTCATTGCATATTGAACGTTGAATATTGAACTCTAGCAGCCCTGCGTAATCCATCGATAGCCTGGCATCGTGGCATCGTGCCCCCCGCGCTCGAGCTAGCGGCTCATTCGAGCGGCCCATGCGACATCTACTGATTCTACAGTATGTGCATGGGAACGACGTCCGCCGCGATTCCGTGGGCCATCCCTGGAGATCCCTGGCGCTGAAGATCCAGCTGCAAGCTCCAGCCGGAGCTCGTCACACGCGGTACCATGTGCTCTGTTGGATCTGTGTTTCCGCTAGCCTTGGCCTTGTGGGTCGGCGGGTCTGTATGTGCCGGCTATCTGCTGCTTATATGCGCTGATGACTGTAGGATTTAACGGCGCCAGCGCACAGATGGAGATGGAGCAGGATAGCCCGAAGTGCAGGTGGATGGGAAGGACCGGCATGTGTTATGGGGTATGTGGCATGGTATGCGCATTGTGGACTATCACTCGCATCTGTGGGATCTGATTGCATTTAAGTGTTGTTATTCAGCCTTGACCCCGCCGACGCCTACCGACGCCCACACCGGCGGAATACTCAGCTCGCGCGCGCGGAATCGCGTTCCTCGTTTCACGCTGTGGTAGGATCGTGATTCGTGGGCCCGTGAACACCCTACGCAAACCCGGGAAAGGGGCGGGATGGCATACCATTGAGTCTATGCTTTGAGCTTGTCGCTGGCAACCGTCGAGTTTGGCGTAATTGACTTAATTTACTGGGTCTGATGTTCTGCCACAATTCCGTGCAATATCCCAGATCCGTAACCTCCACCTCAAAGGCAGATTAATATTGCGAGCGCTGAGCTATAAGTTTTAACCGGGCGAGTGCGCGGCGGCGGCCTGGCAACAAATTCAATTGTAATTTGCAAGTCGGATATGTGTGCCGTACGGTCCGGGCGCGGAATTCGAGCACATATCTCCTCGCCTTCCATGCACAGCAATCTCCTCCGAATCTCCCCTTGCAATCAGAATGTGAACGATCCTGGCGACGCGTTATTGTCGCGTCCCGGTCACGTGCATGCAAATCCACAGGCTGATCAAGCTGATGCGCCTGATGCGTCAGGAAGCGAGGATTCGGGGGCATCACTTTCAACTACCACCCTCGTCTTCCTCCGCCATGCGATCGCATGCATCCCGGACAGCAGACCAAGTTCGTCGTGCTTCGGGAACAGCCCCCTTGGTATCCTCGGCCCCCGGGTGCATACCCTTCGCGCGGGACCACTGCGACAATACACCCCATCCCGAGGAGTTTACTCTCGGGCTTCCGCTCGCACTGTTCACGCATGAGTTCAGGCTCGCGACTGAACTTTTCTTTGCACCCGGGTTGATAAAGTGGCAGGTACGTACGTGCACGAGGCAACAGCCTACAGGTCCGTCACTGGTACATTCATATAGATACTCCTTTCTGGACGCGAATATGGCTATGCATCACCCAGTGATGTTCGTCTCATGTCGCTCGCAATCCTAAATTCTCCTAAATGCTCAATAGCCTTCAATACCGATGCTTCGCCGCTTCTGCATCTCGGCGTTCCCCCACCAATTAGCCGGATGAGTGGCAAGTGCCATTTAGGCAGCACGATTGCTCCGGCGGTGGCTTTAGGTTAGCCTTTGCAGCCTTCAAGTTCTGACCCTGCGCATGGTTCTTTTTGCGCTCTTTGTCGCGATTACGTGCACGCCTCTCGAGTCTCGACCAGGAGCCAAAAGAGATCCTTTTAACCTTCGTCCCCTCTAGCTATGTCAGTGAAGAAGTCTGGGCACCGACGTCGAACGCGCCGGCCGGGACTCAGAATTGCAACCCCGACGCTCGTTTCGGGAGCGGGGCGTCGGAGGGACGTCGCACAAAAGCCTCTTTGAAGTCACGCGAATTTCTTGCACGCTCGCTGCCAGTCGACGATAAGTCTTGCAGGGCCTCGTGGTCCAGGGTAAGCAGCACCATCCGACATTGCATTGCCCAAATTTGCGCGACCCCTACTTCGTGTGGCTAGCATCCGCAAGGTACAAGGTTCAAGAGGAGCGTCTGGCCATGGTCATCTGGACCCGGACAGCGCTGCACTCCCCATCCATGCGCTCGATCTTCGTATCGAGCCCCCAAAACTAAATTGTACACCAACTCCTCCCAGGACCGTGCCATTGGAGGCCACCGACCTGGGCGACCCCACAGCTGCATGGTTCCGCGTGGCTCTCGGTCGCGCATAGCTGTAAATCTTGCGATGGGATAACTGTTGTGTACACAATTGGCATTATGTCTCTGGCTACTGGCGCAGCGCCGCACAGTGTGCACTACCACTGTCAACATCAGCGCAGAGTCGCATGGCTCTCTGTGGGCCGCATGTGTATTCTTGTCCAGCACTGTGCTGGCTGATCTTGCTCAATAGTGCACAGCTGGCGATATCATTGATTCGTGGACCCACTAAGCACTTACAGCCTACCATAGCCCTAACCCAGATCGCTTTCTCAGGCCGCCATCCATGACCAATCACCCGGGACGAACCTGATCGCCCACACGCAGTAATCGATGTATTATTCAGATATTTTTGCCACCGCCTGTGAACCGCATGGCGGCTTACGGCGCGGCGCCGTAGCATCATGCTCCGGTGTCTGTGCCTTGTCACTTCCCCCGCTTTCGGCGGTGGACGGCTTACAGTACTTACTTTGCGCACAAATTGCACTGTAAAGTCCTCCGTTCACTGATGCTCCTGATGCTCCACCCCGCTACCCACCTGCCGATCTTCCTAGGACGCAATTCGTGCCAAATTCAAAACGCGTCGGGGATGTAGATTCTGCTTACTATGCGATCCCCTGTCTATCCGACCTAGAAGTTTTCACAGTGACTCCACCGCCGCTTTAACCGCTGCGAAGTCTGATTATTTGAAACTCACTTGAAATGAAGTCAAGTGCGCCATGTGAAGTGACTTCAGTCTGCGGCAACACTACCTGGAACCACCAGGAACCCCCTGAACAGCCAATTTTGTTCGACTGCTTTGCATAGGAGACCCTCTCTTTGCAGCTAGGTCGTCAGCTTATCGTGGGGGCCCAACGTCCTCGCTCACTGTAGCTGGTAGTCCCGACTCCCGGTAGAATCTCGCCTTTCAACCTCCACAGCACTCGACGGCTTAGACATGCCGCTGACACCGGCATCACTGGTACTGGCATCTCGAACGTCGGACTGTTTGTCACGAATCAACCCTGGGCCCTGGTGGCCATTGCAGGATATCCATTGGCAAGACACGATGAGACACGGGACACGATCTACGCATTCTTCCATGCTAACTATTACTGGTCTCAGCAGTAGCTCTAGGTTTCTTCTTCTTGGAAGATCGCGCTTTCCAAGGCATGGTGTACGCGTACCAGTCGCTTCGCTGTCTATACTTTCGCTATCCTGATTCTAACCAAATGCCTGCATGTTCGCCGATAATAATACACTCTCAAGTCTTTCAAAGGTTGAACAAGGTTGATAAAAGTATGTATTGCATTCATTACAAAAATGCGTTGTTGCCGCGTAGGCAAATTTATTTTCTTCGGACGATTGACTCATCGACTCTGTGTACCAGGTACTTGGTCAGGACTCAGTACTCAGTCCCAGTGCCTGTCAGTGTCACTTTTGTTGTTCGGAATGCCTGCACGTGATCGTGACACCCGCGCTGGACGTCAACTGCCAGTGCTAGTCCAGATTGATGCCACATCATGTGTCATGCGCGCTCGCCCAATGCCATGTTTGCCTCATGTTCTCCCCGCGCCACAATCTCTCTAGATTCCACGGAAAATCCATTGACAAAACTCTACTCCTCCACAGGTGGTCAACGTGGCATGCGAACTATATTTGACGTCTCGCACAGCAGCCGAGGCAATTCCCGAACATTAACAATTGAACGGCGTTCCGCTTTATAACTTATGCTCCGGCAATCTGCAGCCCAAGCTTGTGTCGACTCTCCAGACAGGATTAGCCCGTGCTACCGGAAGTGAATCCCTTGGGCTCAAATACGGTTCGCAGCCGCTGTCGAAACACAACTCAACGAAAATGTCGCAAAACTATAACTTGGGGAGGAAAGCGGCCACCGCCGGGCTCAGGCTTGGTATTTGCAACGTGTTGAAGAAACAAAGTTCCTTTGCCGGCCGGTTCGCTTAGATTGATCTTCCAGGGCCAATATTCGTCGTCACATCGGTATTCGCCTTGATTCTCTTTATTTTCAAAGGCCAGATGACAGCAACAGCCTGGCTCGAATCTAGATACTCTCGCGTAGACTTCAAGCGCAAGATTGAAGAGCCTCTGCAATCTTATCGGCATTGATAGGGTCAAAACTTCAAAATAGGGAGGCCATCATTAAAAACCACCAACCCGTCGACCCTGATCCGGTCCAGGATCATATAGGATCATACAGGATCATACCTAAGGAACTCAAATTGAACTTCTATTGCTTAGCTACCATGGTACATACGCTGACGGAAGATGAATTGGGCGTGTATGATGTTTGGTAAGTTGGACGTTGTCAATGTCAGAAAGCTGATCTTTCTCGATGTCCGGATCTGGGTCCTCGGCTAATGTGCAAATCACCCCACGATGCTATCACTTAAGCGTCGCATAATTAAACTGGGTTGTGCTCTGACAGAGTGTGTGCTTGCTGCTTATCGATCGCTGTCCCATTCCGGCACATACGGTGCTGAGTGAGAGTGAGGTGGCATACTGGCATCTAAGCGAAGGAAGGGGTATATGTATGGTTGGCATGTAGAAAATTGACTGTCCTGCATTCCACTTAATTTATGAGAGTTTGAATACATATGTAGTGGCATTAAATTGCAGTGTAGCACATATAAGCTTATTGCTATCGGCATACATATATACATATGGAAGGAGGTGGATAAAAGCCAAGTCCGATGAAGCACAAAACGACAGGAAGGGCGTTATGGACATCTAAAGCAAGTCCATCTCTCTGACGTCGTAACCACTCTTTAGGTCTAGATGTGCTCCAACCCAAGCTGGAAGCCTGTGGCCAAACCGGTGATTGCAATTGCAGGCGCCGCCTCGGTTCCAGGCTGGAAGTAGTACGTGCTGCCCGAATGGTCGAGCATCGTCAGATTAAAGGTGACGTCCTGTTGCGACACCTTATCTGAGACTGTCTTGAGCTCGAAGCACTGGCTATTCTGGTCATGGTCGTCGTTGTAACGGCACGGTGCGTCCACGACGAACTCTGTGCAGCCGCCAGAAGTTGAGACGACGTGGCCATAATAGCTTTTGAAACCTTTGTGCTCCTCTGTGCCTTTGTGGCTCATGTACACCGGTGCGCAGATCTGGCTGCAAATGAACAGACACCATCAATCATCAGGATTTGGCAGGCTTGACAGTGAAAGCGTCACTTGCAAGCTGAAGCCATCTCCTCCGCCGTAGCACACAGGCTCCGATATTTGTAGCACTGGGTAGTCGAGTATGAACGTATGAGTTACTGGCGGATTTAAGCACATTGGAGAGGAGGTAGGTTGTGTCGAATCTAGGGTAAGTATGATGAGTTCAGGCCGCCCATGAGAAACATGACCAGCCCATCTTTCTGCCTGTCAGTGCAGCTGAGCTGAGGCCCGGAAGTGGTACGAGCAGTCAGGCGAGGATTGACGCCTGAAAGAAGACCAAAGCCCACAGTGACGGTAGAGATCGTGGTAGATATGAACATGGTGATATGCAAAAGCCGACGACGAGACGAAGTCGAGGGATAGCTGAGAGGGTGTTAATAAACCTATAGACCTACAGTGTCAACCAATCCGCTGTGTTTTGTGATGATGAGAAGTTGAGAAGGAAGTGGATGGACGTCAGGCGGTAGACTGGTAACCAATCTGAATATGTAGCAAAACTGACAACACTTAGACTGGCGAAACGGGTTCAATATGTCCTGTGTTGAGCGGCTTCGGCAAAGCGGACGGAAAAATTGCGGAAAAGGTGACCCTAAAGTGTGCTTCTCAGCCAGCCCTGAAGGCCTGAAGCTTGAAGTCTCCTGAAGGCAAGCACCAGAAATTTGGATCGAACCGGCGTAAACTCCGGATATCCTAGGTTGTCTGGCCCAATTTACTGATCCGATGGCTACACCAATCCGCTGCACCAAGTCTTCTTTCGAGATCCTCGCACGCACGGAACATGGCTCCATGCGTGCTGCACTTCGATCTCGGGGCGATGCGTGGGGGCCGACGATTGCCAGCTCACTAGTGGTTTGCCCCTGAGTGAGTACTGCCACAACGACCGGGAACAGAGGCCTCTGCGCAACCTCTGCGGTTGAACTGGCAATTGCACACCTCACAGGTTCTTGAGTTGTTTCCACTCTGCTAAGATGTCGGATTAGAGAGGGCACGTGGATATGAATGCGATGCAGCGTCTTTGCATATCTCTAGCAGTCAGCAAGCTGCCAAAAAAAACGCGAAAAGTCCAAGTCAGCACGTGCACACGTATGGGTGATCAAAGCCACGATTAAAGGCGTACCCGCACGAGCATCACGCGCCCCATGTTATTGTCAAGCGCAGCGAGTCCGAGTCCACGTCCACCGCCGCGACATTCGATGACTAGGACGACAAAATTGCTCTCCGACACGACGCTCCCGGGGGCGGCGGCCCGGGGCCATTATTAGGCCTGGGACGTGCAAGTTTGCGACGGTGGAGGACCAGGCAGATGAAGGATGGGACATGATCGCGGTAAGAGGACAGCAGGAGTCCTGTTGTAAGAGGAGCAGCGATGAAGTAGAAGCCCAGTGTGGCGTCACACGACAGGGCTTTCGGTCGTCTTTCGAGACTTGTCCACGGCTGCCCCCCAATTCGACATTTATTGCGAGTGGCATTGCGATAATCTGAGCATAAACAGTTCAAAGTTCCATCACCATCCGCACCGCAAAACCTGTAATATCATATCACGTTCTCTCGCTCCCGCGCGATATAGCACCCCAGCCCCCGCTCCACACACCCTCGTGGTTCAAAAGATGTGTCAACACCTCGGACGCACGCACAGTCGCAAACGGCATACCCGTCCGCGGGTCAAGGTACGGCGCAGGAAGGCCAGTAGTGGTGCAGGTTTGTTTCAGGCGCCTTGAAGTCAAGTTAGCACTAATTAATAATGCGATGAGCATCAGGCACGCACATAATGGTCGAGCTTTCTCGCTTTAGACTTTCCGGTCTGCCCAGGGGACGTCCGCACCGAAGAGCGCAGCCATCGTCGCCTCCCATGACGGCTTTCCGCCTTGAGATACCCCGGTGCCGCCGGCGGTGGGACCTCGTGCCCGACATCGTTCTTGCACACCTTCTCCATATGATGGTGGCAATGGTGCGTCACAATACTCACCCTGCGGTGGCGGCATCGGAACTGGCGGACAGCGCAGACGAAGACGAAGACGCAAAGTTCTGCACGGGACAATGCCCATAGGTCGCCCCAGACGCAGGCAAAGCATCAGCACTCCCGTCGGATGCGCGTCCAAGGTGGATCTTCTGCACGAGGACGGTTTTGTTTGGGAGAGTAGCCTGCGATTAGGTGGAGGTAAGCTCGTGCGAAAGGGAAATACGACGCAGGGAATGGGGCTCACTCGGTGCTGGGCAGCAGTTTTGAGTCGCGAAGCAGTCTCGCTGATGTTCAGCACGGTATGTGCGCGCCTGCCATGCCCCTACTCGGCGCCCTTCCCTTTCCCTTTCCCCTTGCTTCGCCGGGCTCTTCTCCGCTGCAGGATTCCGCGCGACGCGCAGATTGGACTTAGCTTTGTAGCGGATGATGGTGGTAATGCTGAGTTTCTAAGCAGGAGCAATCACGACTTCGTCAGCGCACGGCCCACAATTCATCAGGAGGAAAGCAAACCCTGCGGCGCGTTCATCCAAATATAGCCCTTGCTCTCATCAACCACGTATCCTCTTCAAACTGTTTACCACAGGCAGTATCACCCCCCAGTTGCCATCCGCTGGCTTAGTATAACCCTCCTGTCCGAGTTAAGCCTGGCGATGACGATGATCGAGTTGGCCATGTTCGCGCCGAAGCCCACGGCGATCGAGCCAAGGTATGTGAGTGTGCACTGCGTGGTGGCATTGGGGAAGACGGCGAAGCTACACGCATTACGAGCCTCGTGTTACCTCCCACGACGAGTTTGTTGTGAGGGGGGCTGTGAGTTGACGTTAGCATAGGTATACACGGAGAGGACAAGGGGCGCACCTAGATGCTGGTCACAGCTCGGACAGCGCCGAGGGCGAGGGCAACGCTCAGTCATGGGATGAACATCATGGCTTCTGCAGAGGGAGGACTTAGTCTAAGTGTGTGATATGAGAGGGACCGATGTGCGCGAGGTGCCGGCCGACGTCGGTAGGCGTGCGACGGCCACAGGTTTGCGGGCGAGGGAGGAAGACGGGACATTAACTGATGAGGGGGAGCGAGTGTTCGTGAAGGTGTTGCTGGCGGCGACGGACTCGCTGGCGAGGTAAGCACATTGAGAGGGGTGCGTGCGACACGGATTGTAGAGTCCGAAGGGAAAGCAATGACTGATCGGCGAGCAGAAGGAGCTTTTGGAAATTTGGAGGGTTGGCCAGGGTTGGCCACTCGATACTGGAAGTCTAGTTGTTGGTGTTAATTCAAGTACATATGCATACACCAAGCACACACCTATAGCTACTCATATACCGCATTATTCGTGGCGAAAACTGCCATTCCATAGCAAGTACAGCTGCTCGTGGTCGCGTCGATTCAGCACCATTATGTAAAGCATCGATATCTTTCTTTAGATTCAGAGTTAGACGCCCAAGACATAATTCTCAGCCTTTTGCGTGTCGTATGCTCTTTCCGCCTCTGTCATCCAAATCATGCCACGTCGAGATCGTGTTTCCAGCAGACCAAATGCACTTGCTCTGCTGAACCTGGCCAGCGAGATTCCACCGGATAGCTGTCCTGCACTCAAGGACGCAGCAACAAGCGCCGTGGCCATTGTCGACGCAACAACGGTATGATTCCAACCTTGATGGCCCTGGACATCGCTCACGGATCAAATGCCTCCCGGGCAGACCTCTGCATCGACTTCCAAGAACGATGATCAATCCATCGCGCAAGTCCATGCCGCGTTGACGCTTTCCGGCCCTCAAGTACGTTTCTAATTCCTGTACGCCGTTGATGGATTGTTTCATGAGTACCGTCTTAGCTGGGTGCTACAAATGCACTCGATGGAATGGACGCTGAGCAGCTGCTTGCGATAATTATGGAAAGACATAGAAGTACCACGGTCGTCGCACGGTCTGCAAACCGCGGTAGCGAGAGCGTGGCCAATCGAAACCCCTCTGATCGCGTCAACGAGCTCGCGGCAGTGCGGTTAGATGGGGCGAGACCAGTCGTCAAACGCTCGTTGAACCACACTGGTAGTGCGAGCGTTGTCAACCGAAATCCTTCAAGTCATGGTGCCAATGAGCTCGTGGTGGCACAACCAGTGGTATGTCATTCACGAACCGAAATTATTCATCTAATATCAAAGACAGGTATTCAACACTGTGGCTGCATCGGGGGCCAATGTCACGAATGTGGCCGGGCATTACATCACATACGGCCCAGACGATGAGCAGTCAGGTTAGTGCGCATCTACTTGGGTCTCGATGAGCTGCCCCGCCAACTAAATCCATTCTCAGTGTTACATAAACTTGTCAGTGCAGAGGGCGCCTCTTGGGACCCGATGCTCGTATGTTTGCCTGGCACACGCGCGAATATGTTGTCCGTGATTTATGCGTGGTCGCGCTGCCTTCATGCTCCGAATGTTTTCTGGCTCAATGGCGTGGCGGGTGCCGGCAAAAGCGCCATCGCCCATACCATTGCTCAAGCACTGCACAAAGATGGTCTCCTGGCATCATCCTTCTTTTTCGATCGCAATGATGCTTCCCGTAACACACCTAGACTCCTTGTCACAACCATCGCACGCGATATCGCAGCGCGTCACCCCGCCATCGCTACGGATATCAGGACAGCATTGGAAGATGAGCCTTCGCTGGTTTCGGCTCCCCTGTCTCGCCAGTTCGAGGCATTTATGTCGGGCCCTCTGCGTCGCCATCCAGTTGACCATCCTATTGTGGTCGTGATTGATGCTTTGGATGAAGCCATCGGCGACGACTCTGACACTAACTTACTTTCCATACTCCGCGACGAGGCCTCTCGCCTTCCGCCGCTGCGGATTGTAATCACGTCACGGCCAACTTTGATCATTGAACAGTACCTCTCTGGAAAGAATCACATAGCATCCCATATCATCGATATCAATTCACTCGCCAATCGACAGGACATTGCAGCTTATGTAGACGCGCAGTTCCGAGATCGCGTACTCCGCTCAAGGATGGGACCTAATTGGCCAGACGAGGCGGCGATCGCTGAATTGAAGACCTTGGCGGAAGGCCTGTTCATTTGGATAGCCACAATTTGTAGCTATCTTCGCACCGCCTACAAGCCCAGAGAAAAACTGGATGCATTGCTCTCGAAATTCATCCCACAAGGCCTTCCCCCTAGCAAGAAGATGGATGTCTTGTATGCATCAATTCTCAAGCTCTGTGCTGACTGGGAAGACACTGAATTCCTCAAGGATTATGATCTTGTAATGGGTGCCATCATGGCAGCAAAAAGGCCTTTGTCGCTGACGGCACTCAAGGCTTTGCACGGTGCCAATCATCTCATGGAAATGTCGGCAGATATTTTATTGGAACGATTCGGATCTGTCCTGGTGGGATTCAGAACGGATCATGAACCCATTCGAATGCTACACGTGTCCTTCCGTGAATTCATCACGCACAACGCCAATAATATTGAAGACACGCGGAAGTTTTACATATCGGAGAAACTGCACAGCCAACGGCTTGCGGAACTGTGCCTCCAAACCATGGTTCGCGAACTCGCGGATGGGGATATGTCTGGCACAGGCTATCTTGAAGGGAATGGGGATGACAGACCTGGTATTCCAGAGGTCACTGGCGTGTCGGAGCAGCTTCTATACAGCTGCGAGTCTTGGAGCAATCACATATCTGATGTCACGGAGCCAAACCCCATATTTTTGGAACACTTACGAGTATTCGTGCTGTATCATATCACCGCGTGGATGGAGGTGGTGTGTTCTAAAAGCATCTTCTTTGGATCACTATCGGCATTCTGCTGGTTGAAGGTGAGCTTCCATTGATTCTATCCATGAATTGTGAACTCATCATGTACAGGACTATGCACCGGAAATCAGGGAACTGTGCGACGATAATTCTCAAGCATCGGTACTATCCTCGCTTTCGACTCGTCTATCGTATGCCGGTCGCCTTGAGGAAGCGCTGATGGCGAATCAGGAGGCGGTGGATCTGTGCCGAGCCCTCGCGGCAGAGCGGCCAGCCGTGTTCAATTGCCCTCTTGCACAATCCCTGAGCAATCTATCTGTCCACTTGTTGAGAATCGGTCGAACGGGAAAGGCGCTGGTGGCGGTTCAGGTGGCGGTGGCTCTGCACCGGGCCCCCACAGCAGAGCGCTCAGCCATGCTCAATGCTGATCTCGCCTACTCTCTCAACAATTTATCCACCATATTCTCATCTTTTGGTCAAAAAGACAAGGCGCTGACGGCGGTGCAGGAAGCGGTGCATGTGTACCGAACCCTCGCGGCAGAGCGCCCGGCCGTCTTCAATGCTGATCTCGCCCGCTCCCTCACCAATCTTTCCGGCTACCTGTCGGCTGTTGGTCGAAAGGGGGGAGCGCTGACGGCAGCGAAGGCAGCGGTGGATCTGCACCGGACCCTCGCAGCAGAGCGCCCAGCCGTCTTCACTACTGATCTCGCCACCTCCCTCAGCAATCATTCCGTCTACGTGGCAGCTGTTGGTCGAATGGAGGAGGCCCTGCCGGCGGCGCAGGAGGCGGTGAACCTGCGCCGGGTCCTCGCGGCAGAGCGACCAGCAGTGTTCATTGCTCCTCTCGCCCATTCCCTCGCCAATCTTTCCATTAGCTTGGGGAATGTTGGTCGAACAGAGGAGGCCCTGAGGGCGGACCAGGAGGCGGTAGATCTGCTTCGGACACTCACAATTGATCGTCCAGCCGTCTTTAATGCTGATCTCGCTGAATCCCTCACTAATTTATCTATCCGCTTATCAGCAATTGGTCGAACGCAGGAGGCGCTAGCGGCAGTTCATGAGGCGGTAGACCTGCGCCGGGCCCTTGCAGCAGAGCGACCAGCCGTATTCATTGTTCTTCTTAGCCAATCCCTAGCTGATCTTACCACCAGACTCATAGCTGCTAATCGAACGGACGAGGCGCTGACGGCGCTTCTGGAGGGCGTGGATCTGCGCCGGACCTTTGCGGAAGAACGACTGGATTTTCACAGCAATCCTTTGGTACACTTATTAAATCCTTATTGAACTTATCGTCAACTCTCGTTGAACTTGGTGTCTTGAACTCTCGTCGCACGTGCTGTCAACTGCTATCAACATCATGTGCGAAGGGCCCGATGAATGAAGAAGACTGTACAGTTTAGCTGAGACCCGGCGGTGGTAAGAGCATTCCAGAGTGTTTCAGGGCTGAAAATGGTGATATGTGGAGGACGAGGAGAAGACAAAGAAACTGGTTGGCAAGCTGAATGGAAGTTAATGCATGCTGTCCTGCACAATCGAAGCATTTACATTCAAGTGGAGGTGTGTTTCGTGAGATTAAGCGACCGCCAAGAGCACGCCATCGCAAGCGTATGGTTTTGCGTATGTACCATGATAGGCAACTGAATAGCACAAGTGGTGAGCGTGGCCCGCTGACAGAGATAACGAGTCACACCGGGCCTGGCTACGGAGATCATCATGCGATATCAGTTTAGTCATTTAGAAGGTTTACTCCCCAACGGAGGATACATAGGATGTCGGCCGATTTCGAAGGACTCGTGGTATGGATGGTATCGCAAGACCCGGTGCTTGAATGGCGACTTCGGAACAGTTCCAGACTCGGATGCCAACCGTCTGGTCTGTTCACCAGGCGAATAAATTTGGCGCAAGTTCTGGGAAATCGATCCCTGAACGCCAGCAGGGTAGACAGAGGCCATTGATATCATGAAACTCGAGTTTGTCCTAATGCTAGCAGTGGTCGCAGCCAAGATGAATTGCCATGCATTGCCTCCGATGTGGACACGCGCGGGACTCCGGAACTCATCCATCCAAACCCGTTTTGCATGGGGCTCAGGGCTATCTTTCTGGCTCCTACCATGTCAACCGGCGCCGCTTACCGTGTCTCGACACTCCTTCGTATACATCAGCTGGGGATTTGCATTGTCCGCTAGCCTCTAGAAAGGCAGTAATGCGGCAGTCTGTGTTGATAGTGATCGCAATGGCGGGAGTGCAGCAGAGGTGATTGGTTATAATGATCCAGCCTTTCGATGGAGCGGCCAGAGAGAATAGGTATTAGGATTCTTCCGGTGCGTCAGTCTGCGATATTTTTGCCGATCTTTGCTTGAGGACGCACTCCACAAGTCTCCTCGGGGAATCCAGGGTTCCATCTTCGATCCACACTGTTGATCTTCCGTTGGATTTTGGTCTGGTTCTTCCACCCCAGATGTACTCCCGACCGCGGCCCTGCCAATTTGGAAAGGTCAATCAGCTCGAGTACACACCATGGGAATGGAAGAAGGAGACCATGGCCTCGCGCGACTATCATCGTGGGGATCTTAGATGATGACCTGCCCTCTATGCGTGTCGTCTGGCATGGCACGCAGTGACGCAGCCATAGCCTCGATCGGCAGATGCTGAGCAGATGCATGCGATCTTCACAACGGAGACCCTAAATGACTCCCGCTCTTTCAACTGATAATGTATCGCTGATTTCGCTGATATTCCTAGAGAAGATACCCTGTGCGCCCAAAGGTGTCGACAGGCGTACCTGTAGCTCCCAATATGGATCAGATACCAGAACACAGTAGCTGCTTCCTGGAGGTTACTGTGCGCCCTGCCCTCAGTTGGACGCCCAAGACATCAGCAACGAGCCATCGCCACCGCGAGGTAGTGAGTAGCCAGCTTTCCCTTCACAATGCCCAACTGACTGGCGGTCTGCACCAGATGAATGCGATCTTCATATCGAGGAATTCAGATGGATCCCGACCTCCAAGTGGACATCAATCGCAGAAGTGGCTGTTTCAGCTAGAGTAGAGAGGATGCATCGCGAGCCCGAGGTGCCGCTAGAGGTGCCAGTGCGGTGCTTATCAAGCCCTCCCCCGGCGCGCACAGTGTTTCTGGTTCAAAAGCCGGTACTAGAGAATAGCCGCCTCGCGGACGTCTGAGGGGTAATTCGTCCGGATATTATCTGAGACGTCGGCAAGCAGTTGAAGGCGGGGCCGGGGCGATGGAGTGAGCAGGTCTTTATCTCCAAAGTGGTTTACTGATGGACGTCTTTTTAGCCCACCAGTCACCGCAGTAAACTGCCAGATGCGACTCGGCGAGGGGAAATGATTCGAAAGAACATTGGCGGCTTTTCTTCATTTATTGAACCACGTCTTCTCTTCGCCTTTTCGTGTAGACATTGACTGCCAGACTCTCTCGTAGCTAGTTACGAAATAACCCGTTTTGCGATCATGCCAGTGCAGTTATTGGCAAAATATCTGTGTAGCGACAGCCAGATTCCGTCGTCCGGTGCATGTCATTCGAGAATGGACACCGCCGCTGCCTGTACGCACGCCAAAGTTTCCGAGGAGCATGCAAGACAGGGATATAGCCTCTTAACGCCATTTAATTTGGCAGGAAGGATGTTGAATGAACGGTAGACCGGCCTGTCCACGAGACGAGCGCGATACGAGAGTACCATATGTACTGCTATCTTATTATAAGCTCACATAAAACAGGACGTCTGGCTAAGAAATTGACCTGGACATGACATGATTCCTTCCCCGCGTTTACGCCCGCGAACACTGCCTATGGATAACATGTCCGCTGAGCATCTCTTCATGCCTACCACTCACAGTGAATCACTGTCCCACGTACCTCCCGCCGCGAATCATGGGAACACGCCACATCACACCAACGCGCCGACCTCAGGGCCACGAGCACCCCCTCGACCGCTATACTTTCCATGTTCTGTCCCATAGTATCACGGTAGCGCCTATTCGCCTTCTCCTCCAAGAAGACACCAACTGCGTCCTCGAGCCTGTGAGTGCAAAAGCACAGCATCTGGGAACACCAGTCCAAGGTCCACACCAAGACACGCAAGCGATTCCGCGGGCACTCCACTTTTACTTGTTGGAACTTGGTGGTGCCATGATCACGGTCGGCTGAGATTCAGATGTATTGGTTAGGGGATATGGGGACAGTTGAGATCGAACTCCCGCGATTATGAAAAAAATTTCATCTCCGCGAAATTGGTTTTTTGAAACTCCGCTCCTTTGTGATCCTAACTTGGGCATTGGCTGTCCTTGTCTGTCCTTGGATGCGGCTCACACTGAAGTTCCAGCACCTCGCATTGTTGGTTCAGCGAAGAAGATGAAGTGTATCATTGTCTTTACTCAGTTAGTACTCATACCTATTTCGTGCATGAGCTGACCCGGTAAGTACGATCACAGGTTGATCACTCACATAATCTACGGCGTTTCAGAGCCACTCCCTCTCGCTGTCCCTGGGAAATCAGATTCATGATATCAGTAATCACTTTACCCTCGATCTAGGAGAACGTCACTCTCACATTACTCTCGTGGCACATCAGAGACATGAACTTTAGATGCTTCATAACATTTCAACTGCCGTTTGTGCTTTATCGGACTCTGGTCGTATACCCTCCTTTCCATGTGCCGATAGTAACCCGCTTGCATTTGCTACTAACCATATCCCTTGACAGGGATATTATTGTCCGACTACTATCTACTTTGTTGCGAATTTGATTGGAATTTGAAGTAAGTAATTCGGAGCCTGGACGCGCGCGGAGTCTGAAATTTCACTCGCGCTTTGACGCGTCACGACAGTCGCGTACCTCACACAGTTCGCCGTCACCTCGTTGTTGTCCGTAAACTTTTCCATGTGTACTGCATGTTGCACTTAGATCCTCTTTCATAAGGAAGAAATCCCTCAATACTACCTGTACATTGTGTCTCCCACCCCGGCTAGCACGGCCCCCTCTGGCACCGCTAGAAGTGCGACTCTCGATGAAGGCTTCACCAAGGAGCCGGAATCGACTCACTTTAGCTGCATCCGCATTAGTGGATAAGCTCACCGATGGCCTTGTCGCTCCGGAGTTTCTCAGCTGTGGATTCTCAAGATAGGAAAGATGTTGTGGCAAGCGCGAGAATACCTGAGTGACATGACTGGCGATTATGCTTACACTGCATATGCTTGGAGGTAGTGAGTTTATGAACATATTTTGGGAAGTGTTATTGAAGTCTCAGCGGATTTAGGTAGCCAGCTCAGGAACAAATTAGTATACAGCTTTCCGCGATGACAGGAAATCGCTCTGGAGGAATAAATAGGGTATCCCATGCACAATATCCAAACACTGCTCGTACCGTCAATCCCACCACCACCATATGCACACCCCTCGAACTTCCCGACGCCGCTAGTACCTCCCCGACCCCTGCGCAAACCCAAGATACTTGCCCATCATCTGATTCTCCCAATCATCTTGCACGACAGGAGCCACTCCCGCAGGGCTCCGGTGACTAGGAGCATGCCCACGTCCCGCACCCACCTTCGCCGGTGGCCCTCCCCATCTCGGGTCGTATCTTCCTTGCCCATAGACCGGGGGGGCATTCATATTCTTTGCATACGGGTTACCCCCGCCAGTCGCTGCCGCCGGTCTGCTTGCCCCTCCCCATCCCGCAGCGGCCGGTGGCCGATACTCTTCCGGGGCCACCAGTCCGCCTGCGAGACTCGACAGGAACCCACCATCGTCGCCGTCATCGTCATCGTCTTCTTCGTCGCTGTCCAAGGAGACGACTGACGGCTTCCACACCGCGTGCTGCTCCGAGACGCTGTGGTCGCTCGTCGACTCGGCGCCACTGCTCGCCGATGGACCCCAGTGATCCGACATCTCGCTGACAGCGGACGACGGCGTATGCATATTGCTCGCCTCGTACCATTGCGGTACGGGCGCCGGCGTTGGTGTCTTCCCTTTGCCCGGTCGTGTCGCACGGCTGGGCTCTTCATCAAAGGAAAACGGCGAACTCGAAGACGACGACACTGCAGCTGATGCCTGCTTGAAAAACAGCTCAGCCAACTCGTCAACATCGTTCTTAGGCTGAGCCTCGCTTCGCGCCCACGTATTCGCATTCGCGCTTGCGTCTTCGTCAGACACATCTTCGACAGTCGGTTTTGGTGGAGTGTACGTCTTCGCCGCGCCACGGAACTTGTCCTTGCCTAGTGCCTTCATAGGTGGTGCAAGCAGCGGTGCTTCCTCTGCTTCCACAGGTATCGGTGCAGGTGCGGCCGGGGCGCCCTTCTTCCCTGCTTTCGCCTTCTTTCCTCGTAACACGGCTCCTTTCCCCGCAACCGGAGGAAGCTCCTCAAAAGAAAGCGCCCCTGGCATCTCCAGTCCGGCAGGAGGTGTTGGTGGCTTCATGGGCCCTGGCGGCGGCGGCGGCGGCTCCTTCGCCTGCTCTCCTCCGCCCCATAAGCTGCCCCACATGCTAGGCGTAGGCTTTGGTGATGATGGTTTCTCCGCCATAGCCATGGGCCGCTGCGATAACGGCGACCCGGTCATATCGCGGCCCGCGCCCCACCCGCTGCTATTCGTCTTCTGGAACGGCGGCTTCTCTGCGGCCTTCCTCGCCACGGGCTGATGTAACCCCTGACCCTCGCCCTCCTTTCTTTGCGCTTGCAATGCCCGACGTCGTAGCTCCGCTTTGCGCTTCGTGCGCTCCGCATCCACAATCGCCTTTCGCTTGTCCTCCTTCATCTGCCTCAGCTCCTCCACATCCACGTCGTGGCACGCCAGCAACGACTTTATCGCGCCAGGCTCGAGCCTTGCTTCCTGCTCCTGGCGCACAAGCGCGACCTCCAGCGTGATCGCCTCCTCGTGGAACTCGCGGATCATCTGCTCCCGCACGGACAGCTTGAACGCGCGGAAATCTGCATCCTCAAGGGACTCGACGGCGTGCTCTTCCAGGAGAACCGGGCCTGTGTACCGTGGTCCTGCCTGTGCGGGCGCTTGAGAAGAAGTGTCCTTTGATTCGCGCTGCGGAGGCGGGGGCGGAGAGGGTAGGCGCGGTGCATGCTGCTGCGCGGGATGGGGGGTGTAAGGGCGATTCCAGTCGGGGACATCAGGGAGGGGCGATAAGCCGCGCAAGCGGTCCGCCTCTGCGCTCCAGTCAGGGATCGCCACGGCGGGCTTGACTGGCGCCGGCGGGGCGATAGGGGGCGGCTGCATGCGCAAGCGGTCCGCCTCTATGCGCCAGTCGGGGATCACCACGGCTGGCTTGACTGGCGCCTGAGGGGCGACGGGGGGCGGCTACAGGGCATGTATAAGGCCGAGTCACTCAAATCACATCATAATAGGCAGCCCACGCACGCTTATGTCCTGCATTAACTCCTGCGCAGCCGCCTCGTCCGCCTCGTCGTCGCTGGGGCCTTCCAGGACAGACCTGACTGCCTCCTGGTCAGCCGGGGTCATCGGGTCCCAGTCCTCCAGATTCAGGCCCGCCCTCCCGAGCCGTGCTTCCCACTCGGCCAGAAACCGATCAGCGAGCACCCGCTCCGACGCCCGCTCCGCCTTCCGTTTGGTGTTCTCGAACTCCTTCACGAGCTTCGAGTGGAACCCGCGCGGTAGCCCGCGTTTCTTCATCTCCATTTGCTGTTTCGCCATTAGCAGCTCCGACTCTCGCGCCCCCGCGGCCTCTTTCCGCTGTGCGGCCACCCAACCCTCGAACTGCGCCCACTCACGCCTGACCTTATCAGCTGGTGTCACGGTCGGCGCTGCTGGTTTCGCCTTGGGTTTGCTTGGTGGGGGGGCCGGGGGCTGGGCCGCAGCGCGGGCTGATGGCTTGGGTCGCGGCATGGAATGAGAGTGGTCACCAGAGAGAGTAGTGAAGGGATGGATGAACCCGCGAAGGAGCACGCCTCGTGTACGTCAATTGGAATCGTCAATCAGCGATTACCGGGATAGGCAAGCCATGATGATGTCGGCGGATATAATATGCCGGTCTTCGAGTTTGGAGAGATTGGCCTAGTGCAAAACAGATCGGCCATATCGTTTTGCTGCTTGGCCTGATTGCAAGCTGGTGGTGAGCCGAGGTGACTGGCCAGTTATCAGATCAGGTAAAGGTCATGGAGCAAATCAGCGCATGTGCACGTGACGTTACTTTCCGGTGCCGTAACTTCTTTCGAGACTCATCGACTCCGAGTGACCGAGTCAGCTCTTGACGTCGCTATCTCAGGGATGCTTTCCCATGGCAATCGTGCGCACGCTCTCTCTCTCGTACCCCCAGTTGCATCCTACAAGTCACAACACCAACTGACGCCAGCGCCATCTTCGTGAGTCTATTCGGCGAGATGCAGGTCAGATGATTTTATCATCATTTAAATATCACCTTCCATCACCAGCATACCTTGGAACTTTCCCTACCTTCAATGGTAGATTCACAAAGCGACTGGATCCTAAACCTGGGCCGGATGCAATGCAACCTACCCAACATACCGCCCTCTCCAGTCCCACAGCTCCTGCGCACAAACCTCGCGCCTTCGGTTTCGCAAACCGCCGCTATTCAGGCCACCATACAGAGCGTTGGCGCTCTTAAAGCGCAGCTTGACGCAGAGCTCGCTGCGGTCACTCGTGCATTCAGCCGAAGACGCGGCGAGCTCGTCCAGTTCGCGCGGCTCCACGAGCGGCTCCTGGCATCTGAGCGGCGCTTGCCCTTGGAGATCCTCGCACGCATCTTCCTACACTGCTTCCATGGGCAAAAATACCACCACATGTCCGTGTCTGTGCGGGCGTTCCTGTGCGCGGTGTGTCGCACTTGGCGAGACATCGCGATTTCAACACCGCTTTTGTGGACGTCATTCTCCCTCGTCGTTCGTCCTGGAGATACGCGAGATATCGTCGATATGAGCGCGACGTGGCTTCCCCGTGCAGGAAAATTGCCCATGTACGTGGAGGTGCGGAACATGGGCGCGACGATCCCCCGGGCGCTCGTAGATGTCCTGTCGTTGCACTCCGCCAACTGGCAGGATGTTGATCTTGCTCTCTGGCCCATAGAGCTTATGAAACTCGGGGACGCCAGCTCTGATTCCGCGTGGCAGCTTCCCATGCTCCGCACGCTCGATTTGCATGCCCTCGTATCGACCGAACAGGATGTGTCCATTGGCGTGTTTGCCACCGCGCCCCAGCTGCGCTCCATCCGCCTAAAAAACTTGGGCCCTTTGGAGGTCACGCTCCCATGGGCACAACTCACGGCTTGCCATTCCTGCGGTCGGTCGATGCCCGAGGCGCTGGACCTGCTCGCGGCATGCCCGCGACTTCTAGAGTACGATTTGGAGATGTTCCACGCAGATGTGAGCACACGGGGCGTCTACTGCAGCCCAGAGCTGCACACTCTGAGAATTGGTGTGCGGGCACTGACGGTTGTCATTCTCGACCACGTGTTGCTGCCGTCGCTGCGTAATCTGCGTGTAGCGTGGACCGGCTCTGTGCAGGACTGGACTCTGTCCTTGTACCTCGTCCCGTTGATCACACGCTCGGCATGTTCGCTGCAGAAGCTAGAGCTCTCATTTGCGATGGACAGCATATCTGATAACGACCTCATCGACTGCCTGCGCGCGGTGCCCACTGTCGTGGATCTCACACTGCACTTTGGACACAGCACGAGCAATGTCACGGACAATGTATTGCATCGCCTAACGCACGGGGGCGGCCAACAATGCTTGCTTCCCGATCTGCTGCATGTCGAGTTTGATCTCCATCGATCTCCATGCACGAGTACGGCTCTGTTGGCGATGGCTCGTTCGCGGTGTGCGCTCTACATAGAAGGCAGCCCTCCACATCCGGTAGCGCAATTGCGGACACTTAGTCTTCTGTCTGTTGGCTTCCAGCTAGACGCCGTGTCCAAGGAGGCACTGGAAGCCATCGCCAGTGACTCTGGCCTCAAATTGAATGTCACAAGCTCCAGCTTTGCGCCCAAGAAGCGCTGAACATTCATGGGGGAATATAAACAAGAAGCATTCTGTGTTGGTTGGTATCGTAGTTGTCGACTAGCAGATTTAGCGCGGTCCTTTTGAATATAATATTATGCCTCAGTATGGAAATAATACATAGGATCTGGTGCAGCACAAGCAGAGTATGTATGGATACATATAACTCCTGTGCGTATCCAGCGGCCTTTAAATGCTTCGCGCGGCGCCAAAATATGATATCGTGGGTTAGCAAGATCGAATGAATGAGGCTAGTACTACGTATGGCAAGCCACAATCAGGTCCATCATTTGCATTCGCATTCGCCGTGTACAAGTAAAAATGCGTCGGGCAAACTCACGTTATGAGACCTGCGATGGTTCCGCTGGTAATCACTAACCACAACGAGCCCGCTCGAAGCGGAAATGCAAACGGGACAATGGCGGTCGTGAATGCCGCTGCGCACAGCACCAGGAGGAGATCCAGGGCGATCATGACGGGCCTGGTCCCGGGAGCTTTGACACCGTAGTAAACGCGGATGAGGATGCTGGCTTGCAAGCAGAAGAGGTTGATGGGCAATGCGAGGAAGTACCACCAGTAGTCTAAGAAGATGGTCTGCGTGAGGGTCAGGATGAAGAGGAAAACGCTGAGCGCCATCGCGCTTAGGCGTAGGATGATGTCGAGTGGGGACGCATCCGAGCGGGCGGCGAGGGCAGAGATTTAGGCGGGGACCTGCATGCGTGGTGTTCGAGGTTCCCTGGGGGCTGGTGTCGAACTTGGAATCGACAGCCAAGAAGCTGAGTGGCACGATATCGGGATCAAAGCCACGGAGGGGTGTGCACCGTACTCGTATACAGGTACGACCACACTTTATACAGGTGAAGGACGGTGGCGACCAGTCAGCAATACTGGCCGTATACTGACAGGCTTGAGGCTTGATCGCATAGCCTCTGCTTACTCGTTGGCGGACACAGTCGTCGTTGTTGAACCATTCATGCAATGCCAAGATTAGGGGCCAATCACGCCGCCGATTGGTCTCGTGCCGCTGCCTGAGTTTGGCTACATGAAAATACCTATGTAAAATCTATCATACCCCCAACCGCAAATTATGCAACTAAACACCACCTCTATCTGTCGAGAACATCCGAGAAATCGATAATCACTAGTCCCCTGCTATTTGTGCCGAATGCGATTCGGGTGTTGCTCGAAGCAAACATCGACGGGCCTCGGCAGGCCACAGGAATCCAGCATAGACGTCTGCGAGGATGGGCAAGCCAGACCCAACCATCTTGCAAAAAGTAATGGTGTGTTGCGTTTGTGCCTGTTAACCGGCATTTCAGTGCTTTGCTATACCACATGTTGAGGCTATGCGATCTTACAAGAGACTTGAGCCCATTCACGAGTGGCTTCATCATCAGTCGCGAGGTCCGGGTGGTCCGGAGAAAAGGGCAGCCATAGAGCAGGCGAGTGCCGGTGCGATTTGATGACTTTCAATTTTCCGCCACTGAAAAAATTCCATAGTTCGAGGTTGTTTAGGTCGTTCCCCAATTCACCGTTTCTTGTAGCCATGATGATGCCGCTTCCGTCAGGCGAGAATGCCATTGATCGCAATAATAACTCTCCCATTTTGATAGTCTTAAGATGTGCTCCACTGAACGTATTCCACAGTTGAACGCAGCCGCCGTCGATTACACATGCAAGGTGCGTGCTATCAGGTGAGAACGCCACAGTAACGCCACGCACATCACTCTCATGCATCTGCAGACTTTGTACCTGCGCCCCGGTAAACGTGTCCCATAGTCGAGTTGTCCCATCCTCAGATCCAGACGCGATCCTCGTGTCATCGGGTGAGAATGTCACCGATAGCACAGGTCTTCGGTGCCCTTTGAGAGTCTTCACAGTCACCCCGCGGACTGTATCCCAGATCCGAACTATTTTGTCGTCTGATGCAGATAGAATTCTGGTCCCATCACGAGAGAACGACACTGTATTGACCCGCTCCGAATGCCCTTTTAAAGTTATCAGGTGCGCTCCACTGACTGCATCCCACAATATCGGTGGCCCATCCAAGGATACGGATACGACTACGGCACCATCGGGTGAGAATAACACAAAGCGTAAATTTGACTGTTCATCAAGATTTTTGGAGTGCTTGTTGCTGAAGTGGAAGCTCTCTGAAATAATGCGGGTGGTACTGCGTAGGGATAAAGCTGACAGAAAGAGGGGGGAATTCCATCTGCCGTTTTCGTGGAGTAAGTCATACTTTATGATCCACATCCGGATAGTGTGATCAAGAGCTCCAGAAACGATGCAAGTGCCGTCTGGTGAGGATGCAATTGATGCAGCATAATCTGAACTCCCGTTGAGAGTTGCCAAATGTGCTCCGCTGGCTGCATCCCAAAGCTCAATGGTTTCGTCCCGGAAAGCACCCATGATTCTGGCCCCGTCGGGCGAGAATACCAGTGAAATTAAATGCTCTGAATTCCTTTTCAGAGACGTCTGATATTTCCCGCTAACGGCATCCCAAACTCGAATGGGGTTTGTGGCTGCTGATGCAGACGCTATGGAGATGCCATTGGGTGAAATCGCTACGATATATGACGGCTTTGAGCGCCCGGTGAGAGTCTTGATGCGCTTTCCGTCGACCGTATTCCATAATTGAAGGTTGTTACTGGTAGCACCATCCACGAAGTGGGTACCATCGGCTGAGAGAGCCACCGCTCTGAAATTATCTATTGACTGTTGTGAGTGAGGACCACCAGTTTTGATTGTATTCATTAGCGCGCCACTGAGAGCATCCCATTGTCGAAGAGTGAGATCTGCATCACAGGAGATAATCATGGTGGCGTCAGATGAGAATGCGACTAATTTGACACCACATGAATGTCGGAGGCATGCCAATAACGCGCCGCTGGCCAAATCCCACACCCGGGCTGTGCAGTCGTCAGACCCTGACACGATATGATTCCCCACCGGCGAGAATACGACTGAGATTACACTGGAGGAATGCCCCTCGAGGGTGTTTAAGTGCACCCCACTAATTGTGTCCCATAATCTAATCGTTTTGTCGTCAGATCCAGATGCCACTCTGCTGCCATTGGGAGATAAGGCGACTGAATGTATCCGGCCAGAATGCCCCTCTACGATCCGCGAGCACGCATTTGGTTTTTGTGGGCCACACATCACCTTGGTCTGCGGTAACTGCGGTGAAAAGCGTCTGTGTAGCTCACTTTCTGATGACGCAAATAAGAGCGCTGAATCATAGACATGAGCCCATGATGCACTGATGATGGGGAAGAATTCTCGGATGAAGTGTTCGCAGTCGTTCAGTAACATCTTCGTAGTGGCATCTTGGTCGACATGCTTCTAAAAATTCATAGTGAGACACTTCCGAAACGGAGTTATAGGATAACTTACCGCTACTGCGCGTTGAACATCACCCAGAATAATTAGTTGGCTCCTCAGATCCCCCAATAGGCTGCAGGCCTCGACCCAGAATAACATGTGTTCTGCACAAAACTGGCGTAGCAGCATCAAAATGTCTTCAGACATCACGGCGTATCGGAGATGGGTTCCCCAATGACGACATGCATACTGCAGCTCTGGGGGAATGAACTTCACAATCCGTGATGAGAGATCGGCAACCTCGGTGTTGAGGACGCTGGGGTCTGGAAGCTCGCAGATATTGCGTTTGAGGCCCTTCATCGTATGCAGAGATGCGGCCAAAAGTAAGGTATGCTGCTGGCTGGTATCTACCAATAACTGGGAGATTGAACAACGGTCCGGGCTGGTGATGAAATCGAAGAAAGACGGATGGAGTGCCCGGATTATATCGTTGTCGCCCTCCGGTACAAGAATGATGGAGTGCAAGCGCATCAGGGTTTGGCGTATCGCGTGGACATCGAAGCGGTTCCCGGGCTGCCCTTTCAACAATTGCTGGATGCCGTGCAAAGAGAGATGGTCTTGAAGAAGGACGATAGTACCTAAAATCATCCTCAACCGCTCCGCCATCTCTAAAGACGGATGTGGATGTGCATTCCTCAAGACCTGTACGTACAGCTTGTCGAGGCGATGTCGAGGATCTAAAATATCATCCTTCAGCAGCATGGCGTTGCCGATGATATGGGCCAGCTGTCCTTGCGGATTGTGGTAGTTTAGATCTTGTATGAACCTGATGGACATGGCCGCAAACATGAATAGACCCCAAGAGAGTTTCGAGAGCGAGTCGACCTCCGCATCGGAAGGCCACGACTTATCGATGCCGTATTCCTTCCTGATAAGCTCCAGATGAGATATGAGGTAGGTCTTGATATCCGCCTCCACCTCTGAGAGATTGATCTCGTGCAGAACAAGATGAAGAGTGGCTGCCTGCAACACACTTTCGCCGAATCCTATATTCATGTTGTGCTCTGGGCGGCTGGTCAAGAATATTTTGAGCGGCGAGAGCGTTCTGACGTGCCGAGACAACGCCGAGAGGATAACAGAAACGGTGTTATCATCTCTACACTCGTCAAGGGCATCGATGACGATCACGCAGCGCTGATCCAAGTCCTGCATTGTGGCAAGAGGCTCTACGATCAATTCGTGAAGCTGATAAGCTACGTCAGAATGAACGATGTCCGGTCGCTCCTTCATCACTTCAACAAGGCGTCGACGGAATCCGGGATGGAGGCGTGCAAGTTGATACGCGATAGTGGGGAAGATGAGCTTGTTGTTGCTACACTCGGCGTCATCGCGCGAACAGAAGAAGCTGGCTCCGAGAATCCCCCTTTCTTGGAAACTTTTGGCGACAGTAAAGGCGATTGTCGACTTTCCTGTACCGGCGGAACCTTTGAGCCAGAACACAGGAGGTCCATTATCTATGGCCTCGCAATTAGCCAAAGGGTATTATGCGAAGAAAAGATCGATGCGGACCAGTCCAGGTCTCAATCATATCAATCACATCAATCCTGGTCCGTTCGGTGCACGCGGTGCGGCCTTTACAGTCAAAGCGAGCTCGAACCGATTGCTCGAGGTGGATGCCTGTAACAAAGAGTCAGGTCGTGTGTAACGTTAATTAAAACTCTTTCAATACCCAAGTCATCAGGCGCCGCTATTTGGAACTCGTATTCAACATGATTCATGAGAGAGCAGATAAACCGTAAACGTACCGGTTGCCCAGTTTTCGTGGATAATGTTCCCGCTGACATTGGTCACTTGTCCCAGTGGATTCCGCGTGCTGAAAGTCTAGCGTACGTTCTTTGAATAAAATAATCCGCAGCTCAAAGTGAAAATATGCACCACTGCTGGTATCTGCGGTAACTGCGATGAAAAGCACCTGCGTAGCTCACTTTCTGGCCGCGTCGATGAGAGCGCCGAATAGATATGAGCCCACGATGCAAAGGGGTCGAATTCTTGGATGAAGTGTTCGCAGTCGTTCAGTAATATCTTCGTAGTGTAATCCTGGTCGACATGCTCCTACAGTGCCTGGTGAGACACTTTTGAAACGAAGGTATATAAAGATTTACCGCTAATGTGCATTGTACAGCATCCAGAATAATTAGTTGGTTCCTCAGATCCCCTAATAGACTGCAAGCCTCAACCCAGAATAATATGTGTTCTGAACAGAACCGACGTAGCAGTATCCAAACGTCTTTAGAAATCGCAGCATGCCGGAGATGAGTTCCCCAATGACGACATGCATACTGCAGCTCTTGGGGAATGAGCACCACAATTCGCGACGAGAGATCGGAAACCTCGGTGTTGAGGGCGCTGGGATCCGGAAGCTCGCAGACATTGCGTTTGAGGCACTGCATCGTGCGCAGGCATGCGGTCAAAAGGAATGTATGGTGCTTGCTTGTATCCACCAATAACTGGGAGATTGAACAACGGTCCGGGCTGGTGATGAAATCAAAGAAAGACGGATGGAGTGTCCGAATTATATCGTTGTCGTCCTTCGGTACGTGGATGATGGAGTGCAAGCGCATCAGGTTCTGGCGCATCGCTTTCACATCGACGCGGTTCCCGGGCTGCCCTTTCAACAATTGCTGGATGCCGTGCAAAGAGAGATGGTCTTGAAGAAGGACGATGATACCTAAAAGTAGCTTCAACCGCTCCGCCCTCTCTAAAGATGGCTTCGCATGCGCATTCATTAAGACCTGCAGGTATAGCTGGTCGAGGTGATGCCGAGGATCTGAATGATCATCCTTCAGCAGCGCTACGTTATTAATGATACGAGCCAGCTGTTTTTCCGGGTCGTCCTCGTTTCGATCTTGTAAAAACTTGATAGACGTGGCCGCAAACAGGAATAGACCACTAGAGAGTTTCGAGAGCGAGTCGACCTCCGCACTAGAAGGCCACGATTGATCGATGCAGTATTCATTTCTGAGAAGTTCCATGTGAGATATGAGATAGGTCTTGATATCCGTTTCCACCTCCGATTCGTGCAGAACATGTCGACGAGTGGCTGCCAGCAACGCACTTCTGTTGAATGCTACATTGATGCTGTGCTCTGGGCGGCTGGTCAAGAAAAGTTTAAGCGGCCAGAGCATTTCGACGTGGCGAGACAGCGCCACAAGAATACCAGAAACGTTGCCGTCATCGTTACATTCGTCGAGGGCATCGATGACAATTACGCAGCACTCGGCCAAGTCCTGCATTGTGGCAAGAGGCTCTACGATCAATCCCTGAAGCTGATAAGCCACGTCGGAATGAATGATGTCTGGTTGCTCCTTCATCACTTCGACAAGGCGTCGACGGAATCCGGAATGGAAGTATGCCAGTTGATACGCGATAGTGGGGAAGATGAGCTTGTGGTTGTTGCACGTGGCGTCATCGCGAGAGCAGAAGAAGCTAGCCCCGAGAATCCCCCTTTTCTTGAAATTTTTGGCAACAGTAACGGCGATTGTCGACTTGCCTGTACCACCGGAACCGTTGAGCCAGAACACAGGAGGTCCAGTATCTGTGACCTCTCAATTAGCCAAATGTTCTTACGCAAAGAAAAGAGCAATACAGACCAGTCCAGGTTTCAATTTCCTCAATCACATCAATCCTAGTGCGTTCGGTGCACGCAGTGCGGTCTTTACAGTCGAAGCGAGCTCTAACCGAGTGATCGAGGCGGATGTCTGTAACAAAGAGTCAGGTCGCGCGTGACGTTGATTAAAACACTCTGAATACCCAAGTCATCAGGCGCCGCTACGTGGAACTCGTGTTTAACATGATTCATGAGGAAGCAGATAAAGAGCAAACGCACTGTTTTCGTAAGTAATGTTCCCAATGACATTGGTCACTGGTCCCGATGAATTCCGCGTGTGGAAAGTCTAGCGTACGTTCTTTGAATAACATGATCCGCAGCTCAAAGTCAAAACATGTACCCCCGATACCGGTAACATAGGTACGACCGATGTTTCTTGGATAGCCCTTATTTGGTGCGATCCCTGCCGATTGCGGTAGCAATCACTTCCGATCCGTTCAGTGTTTTTATGAGATGGCGTGTCCAGCCCATTCGACATGGATTTCGCTTTCAAGTTGTCTCAGATGCCGCGCGATTGTTGGGCTGTTGGTGGAAGGCAGGTAGTGAGCTATATCATGATCAAGTAACTACCTCGTGGGACGGACATAGCGGCCAACCACGCCGTCAAATGGGCTCGCGCCGCTGCGAGCTCTTCCCGATCCCGTGGCTCAACTGGCAGATTGCACATGCCTAGATATGTGTATTCCAGACAGATGAGACGGTTGCTCAGAGCGAAAACGCGAGCGGGTGGGGGGTGACCGCAGAGACGTGACTGGACCAGGATCTGACGCTTAAATTCGACCCCACTTGTTGACGTGCTTGAGACGCGGAGTGAACCGAGGGGCGCGTACCCCGCATAAGCTGCTTACTCGTTGGCGGACTTAGTTGTCGTTGCTGAACCATTCATGCAAAACGAGCATGCGACCAAAGTCAGCAGAAAAGTCTCATTTTCGGAAATTCCGCCTCACCGCCCGTTCCGCCCGGTAAATACAGAGTCCGACCAGTGTGGCAGCACTTTGAATGTTGCTTACATCGAGTCTTTCAGCACACTGGAGTGCTACTAACCGTACATTGTGCGCTACAAAATAGTATTATAGGAAAATGGAATGTATAGGGCTCATACAGACGCGAAAAGAGGCTGCACCAGTGGACTTGGGGCGAAAAGTCCCCATCATGCCCTTGTGGGCTTGTAGCAGCCTTCGGGATGATATTTAGTGCTGGGATATGGAATTAGATGACTTAGAGCACCCTTTTTGGTTCACGCTTGCGCTCTTCCACGTCCTTCTCCCATGCGCCCACATCGAAGTAGAACTCGGACATCCTTTTTGCGCGCTACAATGTCTGTCAGTTCTCCACCCATCTCGCTCAATGGACGTCTGATGAACCGCCCGTGAGGAATTCACATGCTGTTTATTGCTGTTTGTGTTGTGGCGTGCATGATACAATTCTTTACAATACCGCCACAAGGACCTTGGAGCTTAGCTTTCAGAATGAAATATAGTATAGGTCATTAATAGCTAGCATACAAGTGGCAGAAGTTCAAAATTTGGTGGGTGGACGGGCGGCTGGGCGGAAATTCCGTAAACGACCTGAAAAGTCAGAGTTAGGGGCAAGTCATCAATTGACCTTGTGAGCCGCTGCAAGGTCCTTCCGATCCCCATGCATATGGCCATGGCTCAACAAATCATCCGTCCTCCCTTTATAGGCCTCGCCCGCAGCCCACCAGTAGTATACCCCACATAACGTCCATCATGAAGACAGCCACACGCATCGCCCTCGCAGCCCTCGTACTCCCCCTCCTGGCAGCAGCACACAAGGAAGCTCACACGACAGAAGAGATCGAGGTTCAGCGCGCATTGCAGGCCGCAGCTTACCATGTCAGTGTTATTTTCAGCCTGTTATGACCCTTGCTAACTTTCATATTGCATTGAATAGTGTGCACCAGCAGTGTACGTCGCCTTCTCCCCATATCTGCAAACTTCGAACTCACATAGTCCTATAGCGCCCAATTCACAGCCGAACGCAAACGCTCCTGGGCGCAGAAAGTCCTGGGCGGCCGGCCCTCTCTTGCGGGGTACGAAGACCTCTTCGATCCGCAGACCTACGCCGATCTCGATGTGCAGAGCGGCCAGAAGCTGCTCAGCTGCGTCGAGGAGCAAGAAGCGGACATCCGGAACAACAGCTGTGTCCTTGGTACGCCCCTTCCTTTCACTTTCACCAATGCATCATATTGTAATGTGAGCTGACGTTTCACGCCGTGCAGCCCCCGAAGTGACCCAAGGCCCGTACTACCACTCCGAAGCGCACCTCATCCGGCAGAACATCGCCGAGTTCCAATTCGGCCTTCTCACCCTGCTCGACATCGGCGTCATCGACGTCGAGACGTGCCTTCCCCTCCCCAACGCGTTGGTGGACATCTGGCACGCGAACGCCACGGGCGACTACGCCGGCCACCCGTTCCCCTTCCCCGGGCTCGAGAACGAGATGCCGGCGACGGAGGGGATAAGGAAGGGGCTGAAGACGGGGTACCCACGGCTGAAGGGGTATGAGGGGGAGAACTGGCTGCGGGGGGCGTGGCCCACGAATGCGCGGGGCGTCGCGCAGTTCTCTTGTACGTTCCGGCCATCTTTCCCCTTTGTCCCGCGATGCATGCTGATACCCCACCCCCCTTACATTAGCGATATTCCCGGGCTACTACACCGGCCGCGCGCTGCACATCCACACAAAGGTGTTCACCGACTGGACGCCCCAGCCGAACGGCGCGTTCAAGGCGGGGCGCCTCGCGCACACGGGGCAGTTCTTCTTCGACGATGATATCTCCGAGACGATCAACAAAGTAAGTGCCCCTTCCGTCCTCCGTCCTCTTCTCTTCTTTCTTTGGTTCGGCATCTTCCCCCTTTCCTTTTCCTTTTCCTTTGCCTCGCCCTCCCCGTGCTTAGGATGTGCTCGTGCTAACCGTCCACCTCCGCACATAGATGTGGCCCTACAGCACGAACCCCATCCGCGACACGCACGGCCGCGTGCGCAACTGGAACGACGGGCTCAACATCTTCAACGACTCCCAGGGGCCCGAGGGGCACTACGACCCCATCTTCAGGCTCGAGAAGCTCGGCGCGATCATCGACCAGGGCTTGGTGGGGTTCATCACGATGGGGATCAATGCGAGCGCTGCGTATGCTCTTGCATGAGCGTTGTTGGGATTGGGATTCGACCGTTGGCGGAGCTAGGGGTGCTGATTTGAGGAAGAAAGGAGGGCGGTGGATATGTACGAGTATATTGGATTAATATATGCCTAAATCTAAAAAGTACTAGCAGAGATCTCACTCGTACTTGCGCATTCAGAGGAATATGACGGACGCGGTAAGCCTGGGGGGCTGGGGAGGACCGCGTCCGTGGTGTATTTGTATCGCTTATTGCGTTATTGCTGGTATCTTCGCAATGAATCTACTTATTCCGATGAACTTGAAGGTCATGCGAGATACAGTGATCGTAGGTAGAGAGGAAAGGCGGGTGATATATTCGAATTGAACTTCGAAAGTCTCTAACTATGATAGCACTCGAGAAAACTACCTATTAGCGAGAATTGTATTGTACTTTGCCCCCTGCTTTGGAATCTTGTGTACGCATGCGTATTCTTCTGCAGTGTGCCCGTTGTAGCAGCGATATCGACGGCTGAACTAAGTGCGAGTGCACATTTGCGCTCTGACAGAATATGACAGGGTGCCACCACGGTTAAACCTCGATATACTGTAGTATGATACCGGAATAGGCACAACAAATCATCTGTATATACCTACCGCCTCTTGCGTCGCCCTCAGCGCCTCCTGCGTTCGACCAACAGCCGACAAGTGGGGGGATAAATTGTTGAGGGAGCGGGCAAGATCAGCATTGAAGACGGCTGGACGCTCTGCTGCGAGGGTCTGGTACAGATCCACCGCCTCCTGCACTGCCATCACCCCATCCTCCTTTCGATTGATGGCCGATAAGTGGTTGGATAAATTGTAGACGGAGGTGGCGAGCTTATGTTTGAAAACGGCCGGGCGCGCTGCTGCGAGGGTCCGGTACAGTTGGACCGCCTCTTGCACTGCCGTCAGCCCCTCCTCCTTTCGACCCGTGGCTGACAAGTGGCTGGATAAATTGTTGACGGAGGTGGCGAGCCTATGATTGAAAACGGCTGGGCGCTCCGCCGCGAGGGTCCGGTACAGATGAACCGCCTCCTGAACCGCCACCAGCGCTTCCTCCTTTCGACCAACAGCTGACACGATGACGGATAAATTGTTGAGGGAGCGGGCGAGATGAGTATTGAAGATGGCTGGGCGCTGTTCTGCGAGAGCACGGCGCAGATCTACCGCATCCTGACCCGCCGCCTGCGCTTCCTCAAAGCGGCCTGCATTTGATAGACGATACGCAAGCGAGGACAGTACTGATGCTAGTGATTGATTGTCGCGCAGTTTCCTGATATCCGGTGCATGGTCCTGTAAATGATGAGTTATTCATGGTTGGAACCCATGTAAGCAGTGGAAGCCCACCTTCGACCAGCGAATTGCCGATAGCGATCCAACAAAGGTGCTTTTCGAAGCCACCACCTCCATCCAGACAGTGGTATGATGCAGCACGAATGCCCGTAAGTGTTCAAAAAGTACGGGGTTTGGCTCCGTGACATCGTATATGTGATTACTCCAAGATTCGCAGCTGTAAAGAAGCTGCTCAGAGACCCCAGTGACCTTTGGGATACCAGGTGGGTCGTCGTCATCCCTATCAAGATAGCCAGTGCCATGGATTTCTGCGGTGGAGAATTCGCGAACCGCTGTTTGCAGGCACAGTTCCGCAAGCCGCTGGCTGTGCAGTTTCTCCGATATGTAAAACTTGCGAGTGTCTTCAGCGTTATTGGCGTTCTTTGTGATGAATTCGCGGAAGGACAGATGTAGTATGCGAATGGGTTTGTGGTCGGTTTTAAATCCCACCAGGACGGATCCGAATCGTTCCAATAAATTTTCTGCGGATGGTTCCATGGGATGGTTGGCACCGTGCAAAGCCTTGAGCGCCCTCAGCGACAAAGGCCGTTTCGCTGCCATAATGGCGCCCATGACAAGATCATAGTCCTCGCGGAAGTCGGCGTCTGTCCAGTCAGCACATAGCTCGAGAACTGATCCGTACAAGAGATCCATCTTCTCGCTAGCGGGAAGGCCTTGTGGGATGCGTTTCGATAGCAATGCTTCCAGTTTTGCTCTGGGCTTGTAGGCGCTGCGAAGATAGCTGCAAATAGTAGCTATCCAAATGAACAGGCCTTCCGCCATGATCTTCAATTCAGCGATCAGTGCCTCGTCTGGCCAATTAGGTCCCATCCTCGAGCAGAGTGCAGGATCTCGCAGCTGCGCATCTACATAAGCTGCGATGTCCTGTCGATTGTCGATTGAATTTATATCAATGGGATGCGATATGATGTGGGCCTGTCTGGAGAGGTACTGCTCGATAATCCAAGTTGGTCGCGACGTGATGAAAATCCGCAGCTGTGGCGGAAGGTGAGAGGCGTTGTCACGGAGTATGGCAAGTAAGCTGGTGTCGGAATCGTCGCCGATGGTTTCATCCAAAGCATCAATGACGACCACAATAGGATGGTCAGCTGGATGCCGACGCAGAGGGCCCGATATGAAAGCCTCGAACTGGCGAGATAGGGAAGCTGAAGCCAACAAAGGCTCTTTTTCCAACGCTCTCCTGATGTCCGCTGCGATGGTGGGGTGGCGCATGGCGATATCGCGTGCGATGGTCGTGATAAGGCGTTGAGGTGTGTTGCGGGAAGCATCATTGCGGTCGAAAAAGAATGATGATGTGAGGAGATCGTCGGCGTCCAGCGCTTGAGCGATAGTGTGGGCGATGGCGGTTTTGCCGGCACCCGCCACGCCATTGAGCCAGAATACATTCGAAGCATCCAAGGAGCGCAACCACGCATGGATGATGGACGTCATATTCGCGCGTGTGCCCAGCAAGCATACGTGTTTCGGGTCCCACGAGACACCCTCTGCACCGACCAGTTTATCCAACACTGAGAATGGTTTTAGTTTGGCGAAAAGCCCATCGAGATTGGAGTATGTGAGCACTCACGGAACTGGTCATCACTTGGTCCGTATGTATTGTAATCGCCGGCCACATTCGTAACGTTAGCCCCCGATGCAGCCATACTGCTGAATACATTCTTTTTTGATATTAGATATATACTTTTGGTTTGTGATTGACATACCATTTGTGCTCTCGCGCCCTCATTGGCGCGATCCGAGGGTGGAGAGATCTCTCTGGCTACGCTCGCAGTGTAATGGTTCAGCGGGTGCTCGACGACTGGACTTGCTAACAGGGCTGGTACTGTCGTGAGCTCGTTGGTGCTATCGGAGGATGAAGTGTTTTGAATGACCGCGCTAGCAGGGCCATGGATTGGCGGTTGTGGGCTCGCTACCATGGCCGGTACTGTCGTGAGCTCTTTGGTGCTACCGGAGGGTGAAGTGTTTTGAATGACCACACTGGCAGTGCTGTGAATTGTCGGTTGATCGATGACTGGACTCGCTACCATGGCCGGTACTGCCGTGAGCTCATTGACGCTATCGGAGGGTAACGTGTAAAGATCAACCACACTGGCAGGGCCATGGATTGACGGTTTATCGACGGCTGGACTGGCTACCATGACTGGTACTGTCGTGAGCTCATTTGCGCTATCGGAGGGTGAAGTTTTTTGATTGACCACGCTGGCAGTGCTGTGGATTGACAGTTGATCGACGATTGGACTTGCTACCATGGCTGATACTGTCGTGAGCTCGTTGGCGCTATCGGAGGGCGACGTGGTTAGATTGACCATGCTGGCAGGGCCGTGCATTGACGGTTGATCGATGACTGGACTCGCTACCATGGCCGGGACTGTCGTGAGCTCATTGGCGCTATCGGAGGGTGACATGTTTAGATTGACCATGTTGGCAGGGCCGTGGATTGACGGTTGATCGACGACTAGACTCTCTACCATGGCTGGTACTGTCGTGAGCTCATTGGTGCTATCGGAGGGTGAAGCGTTTTGATTGACCACGCTCGGGTGCTCGACGACCGGGCTAACCCCATATCTCTCCATCACTATCGCAAGAAGCTGATTGGGGTCCGTCCCTGAATATTCAACACGAGCATCCGACTAATAATGGCAGGCGTAAGTGAAATGCAATCCGGCGATAGACATCATAGTGTAGAGGAATCAACAACGTACTGGGAGGCCGAAAAGCACCAATACCGCGTTTAATTGAGTCTCAATATCAGCGATGATGCGTTGGTGACCCTTCACCAAATACCGAAAAGGATTGAGCCAATTTGGTCGAACTTGCTGCAATTTCTGGATTTTGGCCTGGATCCACTCTAACACCCTATGGCTCGCGTGAAGCTCAAAGCTCGACCCCCACGTGGCAATGAAACTTACTCAAGCAAGTCGCCCATCTTCTCTCTAACATCGCCCTCTGGAGGATCCTGCGTCGCAAGATCCCGAATGACGTTTGCGACGGCGCTTCCAATGTACTGGGCGCAGCTTGCCCAATCCTCGCCATTTGATGTGAGATTCTGGTGATCAATGGGATACATAAGCATGAATCCTCATATTTGGCTTTGAATCGTACCGGCATTGCCTCGACAATGTATATAGAGCTCGCTGCTACGTCCCTGAGGGCAGGAAAGCTGTCCGGTGGGACCTCGCCGGCCAGCTTGAGGAGATAGAGTGCGTGCGGGCTGCCAGAAAAACGACCAAGTAGCGGCATCATGGCAGAGACAGAAAAGGAATACGCAATCGAGAAAGCTGAGGGGCGTCGTATATGAGGAATAGCTATGAATCTATGAATCTACGCTTCTCGAGTGCCTCGTTGCCTGCATAGTCTTTGGGTGTCCGTGAAAAGTGAAGTGGAATCGGTTTGCAATTCATTTGTGGCTCCCTAATTCCAGCCTTCGTCGTGAATGATTCGGCACACGCATGCGTACATGCTTTGTCAAGTTTTTGGATAGCATTGATGCTGAGAGGTGTATAAATTTGTGTGAAACGTTGAAACCAAGTTGAATAGATCTCTGTAAAATAGCAGAAAATAGCAGAAAATAGCCCCTGACAGATACATAGCCTTGTGCCCGATCGCGGACAGACTCGTTCCCGCTCGACATTCATCCACGTTCATTTTCTCATCACACAGCCTCACACAAGGCCCCGGAAACTCCCCAGCAGCTCTGTCTCCCATTACAGCTGTTCCAAAAAGCCTTGTCTGGGTGGTTTTTTTGTTTTCGCAAAGCGCGCCCCCTGAGACGGTCATTGGGCTGTGCGTTTGATGGCTTTTCCTTTTCCAGGGGTCAGATTTCTCGCGCTGCGATGCCCCTCCACCCAGAACTTCGCAGAATCATTTTGATAGTATGTTCCTTCCTCCTGGGAGGTCAAATCAAGCAAATCGGGTAAAAAAAATGAAAGAGTTGGATTGGGATGGAAAGCGGGTGGCACAGGTATGGTTGCCGAGCTGTATCAGCTTTGATTACCTTGCTTGTCAAGGTCCCCCACCCCTTTAATTACTAAGCCGTGCCAGCTGACTAATCATATAAACTTCCCAGCCGCTCGGATTTTGTATATGCCAACCCAATTGGGCTTAATTTGTGGCGCGAGCCATAATTGATGCACATTTCATGTTAATCACGCATATTCACATCCTCGGTGATTACTAGAGCTTTCACCACAATGTAGCATCCATGAGATAGGTATTTGGAACACAACTGTCTCTTTGGAATAGATGGCCAACACGTGTATACAACATCAATGCACTGTTACATCGGTTTGCCACAACTGTGCCCGTTCGGGATTGCCTCCGGTATTACATCCGGATGTCAAACGCGATCGTGATTTCGTCGGATGTCAACTTTCCTGTCGCTTTCCCTTGAATCTCTCCACTCTGCTCCATAGGACTGATGCCTGAATATGTAGAAGTGCACTCTCAGACTTTAGCACACAACTTTGTTGAATGGTGTACCGCAAATGGCCACATTCTCTTAGGACCTCTGGGCCGATCCCGTGAAGGCCATGTATCGGGTGCTCCACCGCTGTGATCATCTTCAACAGTCATATTATGTAGCGTGTACGCAGCTCAAAACGATCATGACTTTGCATCTACACTGCGGGCATTTGCTTCCTCGAGCGAGGGGTCAACAAGGCCACGGTGCCGACCCGCGAAGGGGGGCGGCACAAGTGGCCTTAATTTTTTTTGCCTCTGAGAACAAATACAGATTTTATTACTCAACGCTCAGATGCTGATGCATAACAATTAGATTTCTCACGGGATGATCTTGAGACTCGAGCATAATAACCGTAGCGAAGCACGGGTCGCTGCTAGTCTATAATACAAAAGACATTGGTCACGGGGAAGCGTTCCGATTGGCTAGATAAAACGGTGTTCTGATTGGCTGGAAGCATTTATGCAACAGACAAACACGCAATTGTGGCGCGGGTTTCTGGAAATTTCTCTCAGCTTTCCTTCAGTGTACGGGAAAGAGGTTCAGAAAATTCCAGAGCTTTCTGCGACACTTGCCTGCAATATTTAGATCACCTCGCTTTGCATTCGAGCTCCCCCACTGGCACTGGCACCGGCACCGGCACTGGCACTGGCACTGGAACGGGCACGGGCACGGGCACGGGCAATCTTGCACTGGCGCGGGATACAGATACGGGCTACTAGCCTTGGAGCGGGTACTGGCATGCTGGCACTGGAATGGACACTGGAATCTGCAAATTATGCCATTTAGCTCTACTTTATGGTTAAGGTCGGAGATTCAGAATGGACTCCGAGTCCCCAGCAGCTTCTCATCTCTTCTCATTGGCCGGAAGCATTCGTGCAAAGTTAGCTGCAGCGACAAACACGATTCTGAGACTTTTTATCGCCGCCTTGAGCTGCATTCTCTCTCTATCTGGACACTGGGGACGGGACGGCACCTGGATGGCACTGGGTGGAACGGGCACGGTATTCTGGTATGAGCACTGGCATGGGCACTTCACTGGCATGGGTATTTCACTGGCACGGGCACTTCACTGGCACGGGCATTCACTGGCATGGGCACTCTCATACTGGCACGGGCAGACACATATTGGCACGGCTGGCACGGGCATGAGCATGAGCATGGGTGCTGGAACTGGCATGTTAGCGCTGGAACGGGCACGGGCGGCATCAGCACGGGTGCAAGCATGGGTACTGAAAATGGCATGTTAGCACTGGAACGGGCGCGGGCGGCATCAGCACGGGCGTGAGCATGGATACTGGAGTCTGGAATACGCTCATGCAATCTGACATGGGTGCGGGGGCACGGGCATGGGTATATCAAGCACTGGAACGGGCATGGAGCAAAGTTCAAATGGGTAGCGGGCATGGAAGCACGGCATACTATGAACGGGAATGTGGTAAGTATGCATGCACTATGCATTTTTCTGGGATATACAGTGGTACTACATATTTTGTACCCATTGCAGATTACTACTAATGGTGATCATTTATCTGATATCCCGTAGCGAAGCACGGGTATCTGCTAGTATAATAAATGCAAACACAAGGTGGCGCCAATTGAAATGTAGTGTTCACCCAAAATCACACCCTCTGTGCACCGCTTGGAAGCCTTCAAGCAAGGTTTGGAGACCACGGCGACTTTTATTTCATATGCATAATTCAAAATTCAAAATTCAAGCCGTGTGCGCAGCTGCAGGGCCTGGCCAAATAGCTTACGTAAGCTGGTTCCTGGCTCGCCACCGTATGTTCTCCTGCTTTCCCTCGCAGTCCAACTCCGTCATTTTTTGCCCGATTCGTTTGGTTTGACCTCTCAGGTGGACGGAATATACTCTCACATTCGATGCTGCAAAAGTCTGGGTGGAGGGGCATCGCAGCGACGGCGCGAGAAATCTGACCTCTGGAAAAGGAAAAGCGCCATCAAACGCACAGCCCCGCAATGACCGTCTCAGGGCGCTTTGCGAAAACAAAAAAACCACCTGGACAAGGTTTTTTGGAACAGCTGTAACGCGCTCCCAGCTATCTCTAGACTTCGTCTTCTCGTCATCTTCTGCATAGCACCATGTTCATCTCTACCACGTTCTCTACCGTCACTGCAGGCCTTGCTCTTCTTTCAGGCGCCAATGCTTGCCTGACTGGATGCGCTCAGAGCCGTCGATAACTCATGTATTCTGGCAATCGACTACATAGTACATGGCGCTTCAAAATTATATTGCATTGAAGGGCGGCCGCCGACAAGTCTCGAAAGAAGACCGAAAGCTTGTGTTGTGAGGCCATACTGAGGTTCCGCTTTTTCGCCTCTCTCATCTTACAACAGGACTCGTGCTGTCCTCCTACCACGATCACGTCCCGTCCTCCATCCGCCTGGTCATCCACCGTCGCAAATAGACCTGCTTCTGCATGTCCTAGAACTGACAATGGCCCCGAGCCATCGCGCTCGGGTACAACGCGTCGGAGAGCACTTTTTCGTCGCAGTCATGGAAGGTCGCGACGTTGGGCGTGAACTCGGGTTCGCTCCGCTTAACGAGGACACAAGGCGCGTGATCCTAGTGCAGGTATGCTTGCAATCGTGGCTTTTACCACTCATGCGCTTGCTGACTTCTACTCGTCGCGTTTTTTGCAGCTTGCTGACTGCCGGAGCTATGTAAAGACGCTGCATCGAATGCATATCCACATGCACTCGGTAACCCTGGTCCCGGGCACCGCACTTGGTACAGATCGGGACGTGGGGGCGTGTCATCCACGAAGTTGTCGATCGTCCTCAATTGCGTGCAGGCGGAGTTTCCCGAGGTGCTAGCCGAACCTGGCGCGCGCAAGTGCTGAAATGACGAGAGGAGTGAGTGCTTTTTGCACGTTGATTACGATGGCAGCTGAAACTCGCGCAGGTATCGAGTTCATCTACCAGCTTGCGAGCACGCGGGTACCATCCTTGCTGCCTCTGACAAGCGTGTCCTTCTGCTTCCTCTGCTCATTCGAAACTGATCGTATCCTACCTTCCAATTGAAGATACTACGCCCTTTCTGCTGTTCGTGCGCTCGTCAAGTACCCCGGCCACCGCCTGGACACGCGTTTCTCCACACACTCGCCGCTGATCTGCTACGTCCCCATCGAAAGCACGATGATGATCAACTCCGAGACCGTGTGTAACCTCGAGTTCGTGGGGACCATGGCGCGCAAGAGCATGTGTTCACTCACGGGCACGACTGGGTACACGTTCACGGGATGGGCGCGAGGCTGCTGAGGGTCAATGTGCTTGCACCAATTACTAGTAAAGTCAATGCTGTTCCCTGTATTCGAGATAAACTGACAAGTTTGCAGTTTTGGCTGCGATAGATGCGCGACTGGACGTTGTCGAACGTAACTCGAGACCTTCGAATTGCGAAGGCCCATAGCATGTTATTCCCAGTATAACAGAGCAAATCGAGTCAAAAGACCTCTTCAAAGAGGTGCATGAAGCACCCAGGGCGCTCAACGATATGGATTCTGACAAACTCATTGCTTCGGTGCGCCCGCCTGCACGCTTGTGTTCTCAATAACTGGCTGACTCTCCGAACTTTGAAGCTCGCCGCATCCGACAACCACCTACCATCACTGCTTTGCACGGCGTCGTGCGCGACTCGCCGAAGTTTGCGGGCACTCGGAGCTGCCGGAGAGGCAGCTGACTGGGCATCTTGTGCGGCTTCAGAAGGATGTCGTGAGGGTGCTGCGAGAGATGATAAGAACGGATATTGGCCTGGATACGACGTCTGTACCTGTGTTGGGGCGACCTTTCTTGTTCACATAGTTGCGCTTTGGACAATGCACGTTTAGTAGCTATCCATTCGCCTATTGTTGAACAACCAATGCGAACTTGTTCTTGGTGATTCAGTTGGCGGTCGCCTCTCGTTTGACTCAGACGATGTACGCAGATGAAGAAAGACGTCAAAATCAAAGAAGACCGTCGCGCAGTGGGTTTAGGAGGGACAGTGGCTGGGTGGTATCCACAAACACTACGAGATGTCCGAAATGAGGAATCAATGAAGGGGGGTTAAGTGATTAAGGAGAGTGTAAATAAGCGATTAGGGGGAGTTTAGTGAGAAGGGAGTTGAGCAATTATGGGGGTCAGTAGTTCGAGCAGCAGGATGTCCGAGCCTGAGGGTGCAGATTCATCGATCACAGCCAGCCATTCAGCGCTTGCGAGCCATCAATCATCTCCAGCCATTCCTTAAATTTCAACCTCCCTTCATCCATGATACCAGTCGAATATTATTATAATGTGTGCAATTGCCAATTCAAGCCGTCTCGATGCCTGAATAGGCCGTGAACCTTCCTCACTAGGCACCTGTGCTTGCAAATCACTAATTAGCCGGCCACGCATCGCCCGAGCAGCCCGAGGCCCAGAGATCGAAGTGTCAGGCCGTGGGGCCAGCTTACCATGGTAGTGCTCCATTCAGCCTGTGATGATCCTTTGCTGACTTTGCTGTTCGGTGTGCACCAGCAGTACTAGTGTAAGTCGCCCTCGCCCTGCCAGTGTCCGCTATTAGCCCCGCACTCAACTCGTCATACAGAGCCGAACGCAAACGCTCTTAAGCGCAAAAAGTCCTAGGCGGCCGTCCCTCGGTACGAAGACCTCTTCGATCCACAAACCTACGCTGGTTTGGATGTCCAGAGCGGCCGGAAACTGCTCAGCTGCGTCGAGGAGCAGGAAGCCGACATCCGCAACAACAGCTGTGTCTTTAGTACGCCTCTTCCCTCTCGCCTCCCCCTCCACTTTCACTTTCACCAGTGCTAGTGCCGGCTCCAGTTCTAACGTGAGCTAATGTCGACGCTGCGCAGCCCCCGAAGTGACCCAAGGACCCTACCACCCCTCCGAGGCGCACCCCATCTGGCAGAACATCCCTGAGTTACAGTTCAGCCTGTTCACCCTGCTCGGCATCGGCGTCATCAACGTCGAGCCCTGCCTTCCCCTCCTGCACGCGCTCGTCAACACCTGGCACGCGAACGCGACAGGCGATGGAGGGGATAAGGAAGGCGTTGGGGGGGGCGTGATTGAGGGGGGCGTGATTGAGGGGGGCGTGGCCGACGAATGCGTGAGACGTCGCGCAGTTCTCTTGTTTGTCCATGTCCATTGTCGCATTTATACCCCACGACGCATGCTGATAGCCAACCCCCTTGCACCAGCGATATTCCCGGGCTACTACACGGGCTGCACTTTGCACATCCACACAAAGGTGTTCACCGACCGGATGCCCCAACCCAACGGGACGTTCAGGGCGGGGCGCCTCGCGCTTACGGGGCAGTTCTTCTTTGACGATGATGTCTCTGAGACGATCAACAAGGTCGATCTGCGTTTCTGCCCCCTTCTCTATTCTTTCTTCGGTGCGGAACCTCATCACGACTGGGGTCAATGCGAGTGCTGCGTATGATTTGGCGTGATTGAACATTGAACATTGAACATTGGCGGGATTGGGAGCACTCATTTCAGAAAGGAAGGAGAGTGGACGGTGGATATGTATGTTGGATTAATATATGCCTAAATCTAAAAGGTACTAACGGAGAATATCCGACAACAAATGCAATGAAGCTTCCAACGAATCCTGGTGCAAATCCGGTTGTTCTGCTGCGAGAATCAAGCGTAGCTCTACTGCCTCCTGAATCATCATCAGCACCTCCTGCTTTCGACCAAGCAGTGACATGATTGTTGAGAAAATGTGGAGGGATTCGGCGAACTTGGCAGTGAACGCAGTTGGTCGCTCTGCTGCGAGGGTCCGGTACAGATGCACAACCTCCTGATAAGTCTTCAGCGCCGCCTCCGTTTGACCAACAGCTGACATGTGGACGGACAAATTTTTGAGGGATTCAGCGAGATCGGGATTGAAGAGAGCGGGGCGCTCTGCCGCGAGGGTTCAGCACAGGTCTACCGCCTCCTGCATTGCCATCAGCGCTTCCTCCGTTCGACCCACGGCTGACAAGCGATTGGATAAATCGTGGAGGGAGTGAGGGAGATCGACATTGAAGACAGCTGGGCGCTCTGCTGCAAGGGTCCGGAACAGATCTACCGCCTCCTGAATCGCCCGCAGCGCCTCCTCCGTTCGACCAACAGCAGTTAAGTAGGTGGATAAATTGGCGAGGGAGGTAGGGAGATCACCATTGAAGATGGCTGGGCGCTCTGCTGCGAGGGCCCGGCGCAAATCCACCGCCTCCTGAACCGCCACCAGCGCCTCCTCCGTTCGACCGACGGCTGCCAAGCAGGTGGATAAAATGTTGACGGAGGTGGCGAAATGAGGATTGAAGACGGCTGGGCGCTCTGCTGCGAGGGTCCGGCACAGTGCTACAGCCTCCTGCACCGCCATCAGCGCCTCCTCCATTCGACCGACGGCTGCCAAGCGGGTGGATAAAGTGTTGACGGAGGTGGCGAGATGAGGATTGAAGACGGCTGGGCGCTCTGCTGCGAGGGTCCGGCACAGTGCTACAGCCTCCTGCACCACCATCAGCGCCTCCTCCGTTCGACCGACAGCTGACAATTCGACAGATAAATTGGTGAGGGAGGTGGCGAGATGAGGATTGAAGCCGGCTGGGCGCTCTGCTGCGAGGGCCCGGTGCAGATTCGCCGCCTCCTGCGCCGCCATCACTGCCTCCTCCGTTCGACCGACGGTTGACAAGTGGACGGATAAATTGCTGAGGGAGGTGGCGAGATCAGCATTGAAGACGGCTGGGCGCTCTGCTGTGAGGGTCCGGTGCAGTGCTACCGCCTCCTGCACCGCCATCAGCGCCTCCTCCGTTTGACCGATGGCTGACAAGTCGACAGATAAATTGGTGAGTGAGCCGGCGAGATTAACATTGAAGATGGCTGGGCGCTCTGCTGCGAGGGTCCGGTACAGATCCACCCCCTCCTGAACCGCCATCAGCGCCTCCTGTGTTCGACCAACAGCTGAAAGATGAATGAATAGATATATTGTTGAGGGAGCCGGCGAGATCACTATTGAAGACGTCTGGGCGCTCTGCTGCGAGGGTCCGGTACAGATCCACCCCCTCCTGCAACGCCATCAGCGCCTCCTCAAGTCGACCTGCGTAAGATAGACGCGTCGCAAGCGAAGACAGTGCCGATGCTTGAGATTCATCATCACACAGTGCCCTGATTTCCGTTGCGTGGTCCTGTATATGATGAGTTCACAATTCATAGTTGGAACCCATGGAAGCTCACCTTCAACCAGCAGAATGCCGATAGTGATCCAAGGAAAATGCTTTTAGAAGACACCACCTCCATCCAGACGGTGGTATGATGCAGCACGAATGCCTGTAAGTGTTCTCAAAGTATGGGGTTGGGCTCCGTGACATCGGATATGTGATTGGTCCAAGACTCGCAGCTGTATAGAAGTTGCTCCGAGACCCCAGTGACCTCTGGAATACCAGGTGGGCCATCGTAATCCCTTTCAAGATAGCCTGTGCCATGGATCTCCGCGCCAGAGAATTCACGAACCGCTGTTTGCAGGCACAGTTCCGCAAGCCGTTGGCTGTGCAGTTTCTCCGATATGTAAAACTTGTGTGTGTCTTCAGCGTTGTAGGCGTTGTTCGTGATGAATTCACGGAAGGACACGTGTAGCATGCGGATGGGTTCATGATCGGTTTTAAATCCCACCAGGACGGATCCGAATCGTTCCAATAAAATATCTGCCGATAGTTCCATGGGATGGTTGGCGCCGTGCAAAGCCTTGAGCGCAATCAGCGACAAAGGCCGCTTCGCTGCCATAATGGCACCAATGACAAGATCATAGTCTTTGAGGAAGTCGGCATCTTCCCAGTCAGCACATAGCTCGAGAATTGATGCGTATAAGACGTCCATTTTCTTACTAGCAGCAAGGCCTTGTGGGATAGATTTCGATAGCAATGCCTCCAGTTTTGCTCTGGGATTGTAGACGGTGCGAAGATAGTTGCAAACGGTAGCTATCCAAATGAAGAGGCCTTCGGCCATGGTCTTCAATTCAGCGATCACCGCCTCGTCCGGCCAATTCGGTCCCATCGTCAAGCGGAGTAGATCTCGCATCTGCGCGTCTACATAAGCTGCGATGTCTTGTCGATTGTCGAGCGAATGTATATCAATGGGATGTGATGTTATATGGGCCTGTCCGGAGAGGTATTGGTCTACAATCCTCGTCGACCGCGAGGTGATAAGAATCCGCAGTTGCGGCGGAAGGTCAGAGGCCTTGTCACGGAGTACGGCAAGTAAGCTGGTGTCGGAGTCGTCGCCAATGGCTTCATCCAAAGCATCAATGACGACCACCATGGGTTGGTCAACTGGATGGCGACGCAGAGGGCCCGATATGAACGCCTCGAACTGGCGAGACAGGGAAGCTGAAGCCAACGAAGGGTCGTCTTCCAACGCTGTCCTGATGTCTGCGGCGATGGCGGGGTGGCGCATTGCGATATCGCGTGCCATAGTCGTGATAAGGCGTCGAGGTGTGTTGCGGGAAACATCATTGCGGTCGAAAAAGAATGATGATGTGAGGCGACCGTCTGCGTGCAGCGCTTGAGCGATGGTGTGGGCGATGGCGCTTTTGCCAGCACCAGCCACACCATTGAGGCAGAAGAGATTCTGAGCATCAAGGGAGCGCGACCACGCATGGATGATGGACAATATATTCGTGCGCGTCCCAGGCAAGCATACGCGTTCCGGGTCCCACGAGGCACCCTCTGCACCGACCAGTTTATCCAACACTTAGAATGGCTTTAGTTTAATGCTCATCGAGATCGGAGTACGTGGGCACTCACCGAACTCCTCATCACTTGCTCCGTATGTATTGTAATTGCCGGCTACATTCGTAACATTGGCCCCCGATGCAGCCATAGTGTTGAATACCTTTTTTGTTATTAGATAGATACTTTCGGTTCGAAATTGACATACCACTGGCCGTGCCATCATGAGCTCATTGGCGCCATGACTGGCCGAAGGGTTTTGAGTCGCAACGCTCGCACTGCCAGTGCGGTTTGACCAACGTTCGACGAGTGGTCTCGCCTCATCGCGTCGCACTATCGGGACTTGGTTGGTGTGATCAGAGGGGTTTCGATCGGCCACGCTCTCGCTACCGCGGTTCACAGACGGCGCGAGAACTGTGGTACCCCCATGTCTCTCCATAATTCTCCCGAGAAGCTGCTCAGTATCCATTTCATCGAGTCTATTGGTAGCACCCAGCTAAGACGGTATTAATGAAATAATCTATCGATGGTGTAGAGGAATTGGCAACGTACTAGGGGCCCGAAAGGCGTCAAAGTGGCGTGGACTTGCGCCCTCCTATCCGCAATGGATTGAAGATCCTTCCCGGAAAATAAAATACGGCCCAACAAACTTGCTTGTTGCATTCCGGAGATTTCGCCCTTCACCTTCTCTAAGGACCTGTTATTTCGCATTAAGCTCAACGCTTGAGTATACACGGGTGGTGGAGACCCACTCAAGCAGTTCGTTCATCTTTGCCGTAACTTCTTCTCTCCCCGGAGGATCCTGAGACCCAAGAGATCGCATGACATTCGTTAAAGCATTTTCGACATATTCGGCGCAGCTTGCACATTCGTCCTTGTACTTCTGACTCCACCTGCCTTTTTTAACTTTCGACGCAAAGGTCTGCTCGGGAGGAATGTGGCCCGTTAGCGCACAGCCAGCGATACCAAGTTTTGAATCGTACCGTGATTGTCTCTATAATGGATACAGCCATTGTGGCTGCGTCCTTGAGCGCAGAAAAGGTATCTTGTGGGATCTCGCTGGCCAGCTTGAGCAGAACGAGGGTATCTGGTCTGGCGGAAACAAGACTGTGTCGCGGCATGGCTCGGAGGGCAGGGAGAAAGAGGATGCGAAATGCAGCAGGTTGCGGGCTGCCCCTACTATACACCGCAGCTGCTTCAAAATATCAAAATTAGGTTTCAGCCTTGACAAAATATTGATATTCCCGATACCTTTTACTGAGTGCTTTAGGACATTTCTCAGACCCCATTACGCATCATCAATTAATCATTTTCCAAGGTCCAACATTTGTATGACCTTCGCCAGTCCTGATGCTGAAAGGACATTTCACGAGACCCTGCACATCGGTTCACTTAACCTTTTTTCAACATTTCATTCGTGGTAGGTAAAAGCTTGATGCTACACCGCCAGTTGTCTTTGATCCGCTAGCGACGTTCGGCGGCAGATGGTTACAACATATTGTCTGTAATCTTATTTTACCATCGCAATGATGTTTTAGTGGCAATTTTACGGAAGTCTCTCACAGCCAATTGCCCGATATCGCAGAGATGTCTTTGCTGGGATGTCCATCCTGATCTCCCCTTGATATGCTGGAGAAAGGGCCGGGTGAGCACAGGCTTTCTCGGGCTACAACAACAGTATAAAATCATATGATTTTTTGTTAAAATGTAGATATGATTATATATGTTAGCTATTATTATTGAGGCACTACATACACATATAAGCAAAGAGTGTACACAGATGTTGTATGAGCTGACGCGAGGCGCCCAAGCCGTAGCTTGAGTTTTGACTTAGCAGAAATTCCCGGTGAAGCTCAGCCACGTGCTGCGCAAGCAGCAGCAAACAAATGCGACGCATCCGTGATCCGTGCCCTTTCGGTCCATCGCTTACACCAGGTGCACAGATGTTGAAAGGATTTTGTAAATGATTTAATGTAATATACCGTGTCTGTAGGGGTACAAATGGAATAAAAGATTCAAAATTTTCTTCATTGTCTGTCCTAGCAACAGACACAATTGCAAGATTGAAACTCTGCACCCTCCCCAGATACGAGAACTGAATTGAATAATGCATCGGAGCAGAGTGCAGAGTTTAAATTTTGCAATTGTGTCTGTTGCTAGGACAGACAATAAAGAAAATTTTGAATCATTTATTCCATTTATACCCCCTACAGACATGGTATACTGAGTGTTGAGTGCCCTGTTACGGTTCTTTTCGGACTAGCTTAAGATCAAAATCTTGGCACCGTCATTGATCCCGATTTGGGATGCCCGACGCTGTTCGACGGTGCTGACCCAGGCTCCTAAAACCATCCACTCGTAGAAAGTTTGAGGGCGGATTACTGAACGAGCACGAGTAAATAATAAATAATTCATTTCAGCCACAATGTAAACAAATCCAAACAACTTCCCATTATATCCACAGCAACCCACCAAACTTTCTACTGAGCGGCTGGCAAAAGATGTGCGGCGGAACCTCGGATCATCTCATAGCCCTAGCCTAGGGTTACAGAACGGGACGTCCGCGCCACTGAGCGCAGCAATATAATAATGCTAGCCGAGGAGCCGGTGTCCCGTTTGGGGTCAAGCAATATACAGTCATCCACCCCTGAGTGATACACCAAAAACTAAATTCCAGTCACACATCGCTTCCACTCAGTTTGATAAGTTTCTAAAGAGACAAATACTTTTAAATACATCTCAAGATACTTATACTCGAACTTATTGCGATTTAGAAGAGAATTGCCTGCTGTAGAATGCAAAAATGGGTGTATCATTGAGTACCTCGGCTACACCGCCATTTTGTCCCGAGATCTCACGGATAGCTAAACTCAAACCTTGAGGAACAGTTTACGTCAGTATCTGGAGACTCTCACACTAAGCTCTGAGCCATATTTAAATATTTGTATTGGTGAGAGAATGTGATGATATCTCAAGGATATCACGCTTCAAGTATCTGAGGAGTGTGCTTCAAGATGACTGGCGGAGAGTTGCTCCTCTGGGCGACGTGTAAGTGACGGAGGAATTAGTCGCACTTGGCGAGAAATTTTCGCAAAGTGCGCTTCGATCACTCTCCCCACCACCACCACCACCATCACCCACGCTCGCTGCCACGTCACTGCTCAATACCTTCGTCGCCGCATCACCTTAAGTCTCAAGCCTCTCTCCAGCACCTGTCCAAGTCATCAAATCTCTCTCTGGGTCATGCAACATGTACTGTTGCTCTTCAAGTTTGACATGTCAGCATCAACTTCAAGCACACTGCAAGCTCACACAAGACTGGTCATGTCTCTATACTGTGGCGACGTGTCTCTTACCCTGGCTCTCGAGTCTCCGAGTCTGCCAATCCAGGTCTGCCAAGATTCTCACACAAGCTGTGTGCCAGCATGTCGTCTCGTTGTGCTCCCATCAAAATCCCAAGTTCGGCATGCTCTACAAGACCCATCTCACATCCCTCTACAACCAGCTCATTGCCAAGTCAATTGAAGTGCTATCTTGGAGGCGGGTTAGATTGGGCTCGGCAGCTTGGGCTGCCAGGTTGGCTCAGGAGATCGAGATAGTTTAAATAGGTGTCATTTCAACGGGAGGCTATTTAGAATCATTCTGTGTAGTAGTCCACGTAGCTCTAGTGTACATATCTTGAGAAATAAGATACCATTCCGCCCCATCTAATATGTGCATTGTCGGGGCTGGGGATTAGGCGGAGCAAAAAATTATTATTATTGGAAACAAAATAGCTATTTATTGCCCCCTCAGCTGTGGATATCTGGCAAAGAGCGCTGCGGACTGTTCTCAGATATACCCCTCACCAAACGGTTCTAGGACATGACACTTTTCTTCGCTGGGGATATCAGAGCCGTATCGGGAAACAGATGGACCGTGATCGGCGGCGGTAGCCATCCAGTTCTCGCTCAGATATCGGGGCCAAACGGCGGTGTAACATATTATATTGCTGCGCTCAGTGGCGCGGACGTCCCGTTCTGTAACCCTAGGCTAGGGCTATGAGATGATCCGAGGTTCCGCCGCACATCTTTTGCCAGCCGCTCAGTAGAAAGTTTGGTGGGTTGCTGTGGATATAATGGGAAGTTGTTTGGATTTGTTTACATTGTGGCTGAAATGAATTATTTATTATTTACTCGTGCTCGTTCAGTAATCCGCCCTCAAACTTTCTATGAGTGGATGGTTTTAGGAGCCTGGTGCTGACCCCAATGCCTTCAGTGGTGGAGACGCCATGCTCATTATTGTTAACGATGAATTTGATTGACATTTGGGCGGGCGCTGGGGTCTTGCGTTCGAGTTTCTCCCATTTCTGTTGCTTTATCACGATTTCCCACAATATTTTTTCAATACAGTATTACAGTAAGTACCCGGCACACTTCCCAGCCGCTCTCCACGAACAACTTCAGGCAGCATGGTTCGTCATTTCTGAGACAATGACAGATCATTAGGACCTTCAAGCAAGACATTATCTTCCCCGGCGCCCCAAGGCAATTGATGGCGCCACTGAGAACTGGCAGAACTCGCTCCCCAAGTTTTTATACAATTATTTCAACTCCATAATAATGTAAAAGCCGCCCAAGATATCCATATACTCGATGTGCTTAAGATTCCTACCGTGCATAGCTCTTCAACGGCGACACTCGCATCCAACTCGCATCTCACGTCGGCGCCACACTTTATCACTGAAGCCGCGATGTCGGGAGGCGGCACTGGGCGGCGTCCTAAATAAGATTCGGCCTAGCGCGATCTGAGGGATCTGTAACAGGGCACTCCGGCGGACCCTCGCTTGCGGGGTACTTATGAAGACCTCTTCGATCCGCAGACCTATGCCGATCTCGATGTCCAGAGGGGGCAGAAGCTGGAAGACAACATCCACAAGACTCGGTACGCCCCTTCCCTAATCATCTCCGCCCTCTCCTCTCCGCCCGCCCTTCTTCCATCTCGCCCTCCACTTTCCCCTTCCCTATTCTCCAGCTCCAGCGCTAACCCAACCTAAATCGGTTTCTTCCTCGCGCAGCTCCCGAGGTGACCCAAGGCCCGTACTACCACACCGACGCGGACCTCATCCGCCAGTCCAGTCCGGCCTGCTCATCCTGCTCGACATCGAGACGTGCCTTCCCCTCCCGAACGCCTTGGTGGACATCTGGCACGCGAACGCCACGCGCGAATATGCCGGACACCTGCTCCTTGCGTCCTGATTGGAGGACGAGCTGCCGGCAAAGGAGGAGGTGCGGAGAGGGCTGAGGAGTGTGTACCCGCGGTTGGAGGGGTATGAGGGGGGACATGGTTGAGGGGGGGCGTAGCCGAAGAATGCGAGGGGGGGTCGCGCAGCTTTCTTGTACGTGCATTACAACTCCCTTGGCCCGTGACGCATGCCAATAATCCGCCCTCACAGCGATATTCCCGGGCTACTACACGGGCCGCGCTTTGCACATCCACACCAAGGTGTTCACCGACTGGGCGCCACTCGCGAATGGTACGTTCAAGGCGGGGCGCCTCGCGCACACGGGGCAGTTCTTCTTCGACGATGATGTTTCCGAGACGATCAATAAGGTGTGTTTTCGGTCTGATTCTGCGCTTCTCCCCCCTCGATTGGATGTTTCGTTTCTCTGGCTGGGAACCCTGCTTGCTTCGGCACTCCCCCCTCCCCCAAACATGTGGTACCCACCTAACGCCCCCTTGCTTCCTTCGCAGATGTGGCCCTTCAGCACAAATCCCATCCGCACCAGGCCGCGTGCGCAACTGGAGCGACGGGCTCAACATCTTCAACGACTCCCACGGCCCTGAGGGGCACTACGACCCGGTATTCAGGCTCGAGAAGCTGGAGGCGATCATCGACCAGGGGTTGGTGGGCTTCGTCACGATGGGGATCAACGCGAGTGCTGCGTACGATTTGGCATGATTGAACATTGTACTCGCTTCAGGAAGGGAGGGCGGTGTATATGTATATTGTATTAATATATGTTTAAATCTACATACAAAAAGTAACGGGATTTCACTGAGGGTTTTGTTATGGAGGGATACGACTCGGTCAGCCTGAGGGACGGAGGTGGACCACGCGGTGTATTTGCATTGTTGCAAGTAAGTAGGTAGTTTCATGAGCAATCTACTTATTCGCGCGATGAACTTAAGGCCATTCAATATATGTACAGTCATCTGAGATAGGAGGCGAGGCAGGCGACGAGTTCGAATTTGAAACGAACCATGAAAGCATGCAAGTAAACGAGAAAGCTGCACAGCGAGAATTATCTGCCTCTGTTGAGGAGCTTTGTGCGTGTAGGCGTAATATTCTGTACATTGTATCGGCGATATCGAAGGGTGGACCGAGTGTGAGTAGGACTTGATTGTTTGTGCTCTGAGAGAATATTACACGGTGCCACCACGGTTAAACTTCGATATTCGATATACGGCGCTGCTTCCATACCACAATATTGTCCTAAACAGTTCCTACAAAAAGGAATACATCAAATCAATGATATTGTAGGGGCCCAACGTAATCCAAACACACCCTGTCTCTTCATTCATCGGGGCCTAGGCGCATGGTGCCAACGATAGTCGACAACCTATGCCATAAACGTCGCAACGCTTCATTGTACAAAACCGATTGTTCTTCCGCGAGACTTCCATGTAGGTCTACCGCTTCTAGAATTGCTGTCCACGCCTCCTCCATTCGACCTGCCGTTAACAGGCAGATGGAAAATCCCATGAGGGAGAGAATGAGTTTAGAATTGAAGACAGCTGGCCGCTCTGCTGCGAGGGTCCGGCGCAGATCCACCGACTCCTGACTCGCCGTCAGTGCCTCTTCTGTTTGACCAACAGTTGACAAGTGGGAGGAAATGTTGTTGAGGGATCAGGCGAGATCAGCATTGAACAGGGCTGGGGATTCTACTGCGAGGGTTCGGTGCAGATCCGCCGCCTCCTGCACCGCCGTCAGTGCCTCCTCCGTTTTATCAACATCTGAGAGTTTGTTCGAAAGAATGGTGAGGGTGCCAGCAAGATAACCATTGAAGTCGGCTGGCCGCTCTGCTGCGAGGGTTCTCCACAGATCCACCGACTCTTGAACCGCCGTCAGTGCTTCCTTCAGGCGACCTGCATATGATAGATGAATTGAAAGCGAGCACAGTGCCGATGCTTGAGATTCATTGTCACACAGTGCCTTGATTTCTGGTGTGTGGTCCTGTAAATGATCAGTTCAGAATTCAATCAGTTCAGAATTCATGGTGGGAACCTATGAAAGCTCACCTCCAACCAGCGGAATGCCGATGATGCTCCAAGGAAGATGCTTTTAGAAGATAACACCTCCATCCAGACGGTGGCATGATGCAGCACAAATGCCCCGTAAATGAGAAATGCTATGAGTCTATGCTTCTCGAGTACCTCGTTGTCTGCATGGTCTTGGGCGTCTATGAAAAGCGATCCGGAATCGATTTACCATTCACATGTGACTCTCTAATTCCAGTCTCCGTCGTGAATGATTTGGTACACGCGTGCGTACATGCTTTGTGAAGTTTTTCATGCTGAGAGGTGTATAATTTCGTATGGAACATTGAATACAAGTTGAACAGATCTCTGTAAAATAGCCCCTGACACATAGCCTCCCGCTCGATCGCTGACAGTCACTTTCTCCCGCCTGCTCTTCTTTCAAGCGCCAATGCTCGTATCACTACTCGTACCACTTCTGGGCCTCACCTCAGCTGCCCAGGCTACCAGAGAAATTGGTTGGTCATGTTCATCATGGGTTACCCGATGTGAGCACACCCTGGCTTTAACAAAACCTATTTTCTCTCCGATGCCCTCAGAGCTGCCGATAACCCATACATTCCGACAATCGACTACATGGCGGTTCAAAAATCTGCAACTTTGAATCGTTTATGCTCAGATTATGGCAATGTCACTTGTAATAAATGTCGATTTGGAGGGTCGCCGTCGACAAGTCTCGAAAGAAGCCCAAAAGTTTCTGTCATGTGACGCCGCACCGGGGTTCTGCTTCTCTCCTCTTACAACAGGACTCGTACCACGATCATGTCCCGTCCTCCATCCGCCTGGTCATCTACCGTCGCAAACAGACCTGCTTCTGCACGTCCCAGGGCTACCAATAGCCTCGGGCCATCGCGCTCGGGTACAACGTGTCGGAGAGCACTTTGTCGTCGCAGTCATCGAAGGTCGCGGCGTTGGGCATGAATTCGGGTTCGCTACGCTTAACCAGTACACAAGGCGCGTGATGCTCGTGTAGGTACGCCTTTAGGCGTGGCTTTTATCACTCATACATGGGCTGACTTGTACTTGTCGCGTTTTTTGCAGCTTGCAGACTGCCAGAGCTACGTGAGGACGCTGCATCGGATGCGTATCCACATGCCCTCGCCGATCCTGGTCCCCGGCACCGCACTTGCTGCATATCTGGACGTGCCATCCACGGAGTCGTCGATTTTCCTCAGTTACGTGCAGGAGGAGTTTCCGGAGGTGCTAGTCGAGCCTAGCGCGCGAAAGTGCTGGAATGACGGGGGAGGTGAGTGCTCTTTGAACGCTGATTGCGATGTTAGCTGAGACTCGTGCAGGTATCAAGTTCATCAACCAGCTTACGAGCGCGCGGGTACCATCTTGCTGCTTATGATATAATGGCAATTACATGCTATGGGCCTTCACAATTCGAAGGTCTCGAGTTACGTTCGACAACGTCCAGTCGCGCATCTATCGCAGCTAAAACTGCAAACTTGTCAGTTTATCTCGAATACAGGGAAATGCATTGACTTTACTAGTAATTGGTGCAAGTACATTGAGCCTCAGCAGCCTCGCGCCCATCCCGCGAACGTGTACCCGATCGTGCCCATGAGTGAATACATGCTTCTCGCACGCCATGGTCCCCACGAACTCGAGGTTGCACGCGGTCTCGGAGTCGATCATCATCGTGCTTTCGATGGGGACGCAGCAGATCAGCGGCGAGTGTGCGGAGAAACGCGTGTCCAGGCGGTGGCCGGGGTACTTGAAGAGCGCACGAACAGCAGAAAGGGCGTAGTATCTTCAATTGCAAAGTAGGATACGATCAGTTTCGAATGAGCAGAGGAAGCAGAAGGACGCACATAACAGGGCTCGTCAGGCCAGAAGACCTCTTCGAAGAGGTGCATGAAGCACCCAGGGCGCTCAACGATATGGATTCTGACAAACTCGTTGCTTCGGTGCGCCCGCCTGCACGCTTGTGTTCTCAATAACTGGCTGACTCTCCGAACTTTGAAGCTCGCCGCGTCCGCCACCCACCTACCATCACGGCCTTGCACGGCGTCGTGCGCGACTCGCCGAAGTTTGCGGGTACTCGGAGCTGCCGGAGAGGCAGCTGACTGGGCATCTTGTGCGGCTTCAGAAGGATGTCGTGAGGGTGCTGCGAGAGTTTCTAAGAACGGATATTGGCCTGGATACGACGTCTGTACCTGTGTTCGGGTGACCTTTCTTGTTCACATAGCTGCGCTTTGGACAATGCACGTTTAGTAGTTATCCATTCGCCTCTTGTTGAACAATTTGCCGCACGCTGCACATCCACACGAAGGGGCGTCGCAGCCGGACGTGCCGTTCCCGCCTCGCGCACACGGGGCAATTCTTCTTTGATGATGATGTCAGCGAGACAATCAACGCGGCACGTTTTCAGTTGCGGTCTACGCTTCTCCCCCCTTCCCGTTGCTCAGGATATATAATATAAACTCGTACTCATCCAACAGCCCTTTGCTTCCTTCGCAGATGTGGCCCTACAGCACAAATCCCGTCCGCACCACGCACGGCCGCGTGTGCAACCGGGACGACGGGCTCAACAGATCATCGACCGGGGCTTGGTGGGGTCCATCACGACGGTGATCAATGCGAGTGCTGCATGATTCGGCGTGATTGAACATGGAACACTGATCATTAGCGGGATTGGGAGTGCTCGTTTCAGGAGGGAGGGAGGGCGGTGGATATGTACATTGAATCAATATATGCCTAAATCCAAAAGCCTAAATTCAAAAAATACTAACGGAGAATATCCGACAACAAATCCAACGAAGCTTCCAAATCATCATGATGCAAATCCGGTTGTTCTGTCGCGAGGATCAAGCGCAGATCCACTGCCTCACGAACCGCCATCAGCGCCTCCTCCTTACGACCAACCTGTGACACGATTGTTGAGAAATTGTGAAGGGATTCGGCGAACTTGGCAGTGAACACGGCTGGCCGCTCTACTGCGAGGGTTCGATGCAGATGTACAACCTCCTGATACGTCATCAGCGCCGCCTCCGTTTGACCAACAGCTGACATGCGGGCGGATAAATTTCTGAGGGAGTCAGCGAGATCGGGATTGAAGATGGCGGGACGCTCTGCCGCGAGGGCCCGGCGCAGGTCGACCGCTTCTTGAACCGACATCAGCGCCTCCCACGGTCTACCAACAGGTAAGAAGTGGCCGGATAAGCTGTGGAGAGAGCTGGCGAGATCATCATTGAACACAGCTGGACGCTCAGCTGCGAGGGCCCTGCGCAGTGCTACCGCCTCCTGCACCATCATCAATGCCTCCTCCGTTCGACCGATAGCTAAGAAGTCGACGGACAAATTGCTGATGGAGCGGGCGAGACTCGCGTTGAAGATGGCGGGGCGCTCTGCCGCGAGGGTCCGGCGCAGATCCACCTCCTCCCGATCTGCCGTCAGGGCTTCCTCAAGGCGATCTACATATGATAGACGAAATGAAAGCGAGAACAGTGCCGATGCTTGAGATTCATCGTCACACAGTGCCCTGATTTCCGGTGCGTGGTCCTGTAAATGATGAGCTCATAATTCATGGTTGGAACCCATGGAAGCTGACCTTTAACCAGCAGAACATCGGTAGTGATCCAAGGAAGATGCTTTTAGAAGACACGATCTCCATCCAGACGGTGGTATGATCCAGCACGAATGCCCGTAAGTGTTCGAGAATTCTGGGGTTCGGCTCCGTGACATCGGATATGTGATTGGTCCATGACTCGCAGCTGTATAGAAGCTGCTCCGAGACACCAGTCACCTCTGGGATACCAGGTGGGTCGTTGTCATCCCTTTCAAGATAGCCAGTGCCATGGATCTCCGCGGCGGAGAATTCGCGAACCGCTGTTTGGAGGCACAGTTCCGCAAGCCGCTGGCTGTGCAGTTTCTCCGATATGTAAAACTTGCGCGTGTCTTCAGCGTTATTGGCGTTGCTTGTGATGAATTCACGGAACGACACGTGTAGCATGCGAATGGGTTCGTGGTCGGTTTTAAATCCCACTAGGACCGATCCGAACCGTTCCAACAACATATCTGCCGATAGTTCCATTGAATGGTTGCCACCGTGCAAAGCCTTGAGTGCCATCAGGGACAAAGGCCGTTTCGCTGCCATAATGGCACCCATGACAAGATCATAGTCTTTGACGAAGTTGGCGTCGTTCCAGTCAGCACACAGCTCGAGAACTGATCCGTACAAGAGATCCATCTTCTCGCCAGGGTGAAGGCCTTGTGGGGTGGATTTCGATAGCAAGGCCTCCAGGTTTGCTCTGGGATTGTAGACGGTGCGAAGATAGTTGCAAACGGTAGCTATCCAAATGAAGAGGCCTTCGGCCATGGTCTTCAATTGAGCGATCACAGCTTCGTCTGGCCAATTCCGTCCCATCTTCAAGCGAAGCAGATCTTGCATCTGCGCATCTACATAAGCTGAAATGTCCTGTCGATTGTCGAGCGAATGTATATCAATGGGATGTGATGTTATATGGGCCTGTCCGGAGATATATTCCTCTACAACTCTCGTTGACCGAGAGGTGATGAGAATCCGCAGCTGCGGTGGAAGATCAGAGGCCTTGTCACGGAGTACGGCAAGTAAGCTGGTATCGGAATCGTCGCGGATGGCTTCATCCAAAGCATCAATGACAACCACAATATGATGGTCAACTGGATGGCGACGCAGAGGGCCCGATATGAGCACCTCGAACTGGCGAGATAGGGAAGCTGAAGCCAACGAAGGCTCGGCTTCCAACGCTGTCCTGATGTCCGCAGCGATGGCGGGGTGGCGCATTGCGATATCGCGTGCGATGGTTGTGATAAGGCGTCGAGGTGTGTTACGGGAAGCATCATTGCGGTCGAAAAAGAAGGATGATGCGAGGCGACCATCTGCGTGCAGCGCTTGAGCGATGGTGTGGGCGATGGCGCTTTTGCCGGCACCCGCCACGCCATTGAGGCAGAAGAAGTTCTGGGCATCAAGGCAGCGCGACCACGCATGGATGGTGGACAATATACTCGCGCGCGTTCCAGGCAAGCATACGCCCTCCGGGTCCCACGAGGCACCGTCTGCACCGAGCAGTTTATCCGACACTTACAATGGCTTTAGTTTGAAGCTCATCGAGACTCGAGGTACCTGAGCACTCACCGAACTGCTCATCGCTGTGTCGGTATATATTCTGATCGCCGGTTATATTGTTGATGGTGGCCCCCGATGCAGCCGTACTGTTGAATACATTCTTGTTTGATGTTAGATAGATAATTTCGGTTTGTGGTTGACATACCACTGGTTCTGCCACCACGAGCTTATTCCGGGCGCCATGACTGGCCGAAGGGTTTTGATTGGTAACACTCGCACTCCCAATGCGGTTTAATGAGCGTTCGACGAGTGGTTTCGCCTCATCGAATCGCACTATCGGGACTTCGCTGGTATGACCAGTTGGGTTTCGATCGGCCACGCTCTCGCTACCGCGGTTCACAGACCGCGCGACGACTGTGGTACTCCTGTGTCTTTTCATAATTATCGCAAAAAGCTGCTCAGCGTTCATTCTATCGAGTGCATCTGTAGCACCCAGCTGAAAACAATATTCATAAAACAATCCATCGACGACGTAGAGGAATCGGAAACGTACTTGAGGGCCAGAAGACGTCAAAGTGGCATGGACCTGCGTCTTCATCATATCTGCGATGGATTGACGATCCTTCCCAGAAGTCGGCGTAGAGGTCTGCCCGCAAAGGAATTTGTTCCGTGAGGGACGTCGAGGGACATCAAGGTTGGAACCATACCGTTGTTGCGTCGACAATGGCTACAGCGCTTGTTGCTGCGTCCGGGAGCGTAGGAAAGCTATTTGGTGGAATCTCACTGGCCAGGTTCAGCAGAGCAAGTACATTTGGTCTGCTGAAAACATGATTTCGTTGTGGCATGATTCGGACGACAGAGGGAGAAAGAGTATACGAAATTGAGAAGGCTGAGAATCGATAGCTGCAGGATAGCCTCCAAGGGCGTCTTTAGTAACTCTAAGGCAAGGCGATGCTTTACATGGTGGGTAGGGCTGAATCGACGCGACTGCGAGCAGCTGTACTTGCGGTGGATTGGCAGTACTAGTATTCGTCATACATGATGCGGTGTGTGCATAGCTATAGGTGTATGCTTGGTGTATGTACTTGAAATGACACCAACAACCCTTCCAGCATCGACTTTCCAACTTGAAATTGCCAAAAGCCCCGAGTCTCTGCTCGCCGATCAACATTGCAGCTATGTAGTCATTAGATACTGCAATGCTCAGCCTCTCTCAATGCGTCTAATTCGCCAGCGAGTCCTGTCGCCCCATGCATATCACCCTCACGAACAACTGCTCCCCCTCAATTGTTTATGACCCGTCTTCCTTCCTCGCCCGCAAGCCTGCGCTTGTGACGCATCTACTGAAGTCGCGTCGGTCGGCACCCCGCGCACAGCAGTCCCTTCCATATCGCCCACCTCGGCTAAGCCCTTCATCTTCTGACGCTGCCATGAAGCTCATTTTATGACTGAGAGTTGTCCTCATACTCGGCGCAGTTCGCGCTGTGACCAGCATTTAGGTGTGCCCCATGTTTTCTCCATCCATACCTATGCTAACGCTAACTAGCAGGCCCTCACAATAAACTCATCGTGGGGGCTAACAGGGGACTCGCAATGCGTGTGGCTTCGCCGTTTCCCCAATGTCACCGCCCAAGGCACCCTCACCTCCCTTGGTTCGATCGCTATGTGCTTCGGCGCGAACACGTCCAACTCACCCATGGTCACCGTCTGGCCTAGCTCTCATAGTAGGGTCATACTGAGCCAGCGGATGGCAATTGGGGAAGCTGATGCCGCCTTGAGAGGACTGAGCGCTCCGGCGAGGGTGGCGATTTTGGATATGGGCTTGCGCAGCGTATGTTCTCCTTCCCTTCTCCCCCGTCTTCCCCTTCGGCCCGAGACTATCCTCGCAAACGCAGCTGACATGCCATGACACCTGCAGTTTGCATGCACCGCCGTAGGCTCCAAGCCCTCCTTTGTTTACAGTCTTCTCCGTCACCTACGCCCCCGCATCCGCGCTGCCGTCCGGGGCCTAGCCCGACACGACGTTGGTGCAGCATGTCAATTTGGGCGTGTTCGTGTTGTATTTGATGTTGCCGATTAGTAGAACTAGGTGAGTTCCAGTTCAGAGCGATAAGACCGAGGATTGAGCCGTGCGCGGTGGTCCGAGTGATGCATCTTGCGCAAGCTTGCGAGCTTTATCGTTTCTGTTCTGCAGCCATCCGCCTCGGCTGGCGACCATTATATTTCCTTTTTATCCAGCTTAAACTCTTTATGCGAGCTCCGAGTCGCTGGGAGCACTCATATCTTCTGCCTCTCTCCCTCTCTTCTTATCCGTTATTACACCACTACCATGAACTCCCACTGACGCCTCCCTCTCCCCAGCACCACCCCCACGACAATCAGAAAGGGCTGCGCTGAGCGCAAACGCGACATGATGGCCGTGGACCACAGCGTTCTCTGCACCGTCAGGCTTCGCCGTCTACTTCGTCCAACTCGTGAACTCGGACTCGCTGCGCTTGACCAGGACGCGGGGTGCGTGATGCTGGTGCAGGTACGCATTCAGTCGTGACTTTTATCACTCATACCCATGCTGACTTGTACTTGTCGCTTTTTTTTTCAGTTTGCTGACTGCCAGGGCTACGTACAGACGATGCATCGGGTACATATACATATGCCCTCGCCGATCCTGGTCCCGTACACTGCGCTTGCTACAGATCGGGACTTGTCATCCACGAAGCAGTCGATCTTCCTCAATTCCGTGCAGGAAGAGTTTCCCGGGCGCTAGTCGACACTGTCGCGCGAAAGTACCAGAATGATGGGGGAGGTGGGTGCTTTTTGAGCGCTGACTGGGATGGTGGCTGAAACTCGTGCAGGTATTGAGTGCATCAACCAGCTTACGAGCGCGCGGGTACCGTGCTTGCCTCCGACAAGTGCGTCTTGCTTGCTTCCTCTGCTCCCTCGAAACTGACCACATATTACCTTCCAATTGAAGATAATACGTCCTTTCTGCAGTTTGTGCGCTTTTCAAGTACCCTGAACAGCGCCTGGACACACGCTTCTCCGCACACTCGCTTCTGATCCGTTACATCTCCGTCGAGAGCACGATAGTGACCGACCGCGAGCTCGTGGGGAACATGGCGCGCAAGAAGAGCACGCACTCACTCATGGGCACAAGGCTACTGAGGGACAATATACTTGCACCCATTACCGGTAAAGTCGATGCTGCTCCCTGTATTCGAGATATCTGCTGACAAGTTTGCAGTTGTGGCTGCGACAGATGCGCGGCTGGACGTTGTCGAACCTAACTCGAGACTCTCGAGTTGGGAAGGCCCAAGGCATATAATCGACAGTATCACAGAGCTCGTCGAGTCAGAAGACCTCGTCAAAAACGTGCGTGAAGCATCCAGGGCGCTCCACAACATGTACTCTGACAAACTCGTCGCTTCGGTGCGTCCGCCTGCACGCTTATGTTCTCGATAACTGGCTGACTCTCTGACCTTTGAAGCCCGCCGCGTCCGACACCCGCACCGCCATCACTGTCTTGCATAGCTTCGCGCGCAACTCGCCCAAACTTACGAGCGCTCAGAACTGCGGGAGAGGGAGCTGACTGAACATCTGGCGCGGCTTGGAAGTTGGGAAGGATATCGCGCAGGCGCTGCGAGAGCCTAGAAAAGCCTTTGGCCCGGATACGACGTCTGCACCTGTGTTGGGGCAGCTGTCCACGTCGCTGCGCTTTGGACAATGCACGTTTAGTAGAGATATTCGTCCTTCCTGGCGTTTCGTGCTTCATAGTCGGACTTGCGATTAGTTTTAATGCATTCCTTCCATGCGCCGACAGTAATGCCCCTACACCGCGTTTCTTTACAAGGATGAACCCGTCTGGACTCTGGCTACTACCCAGTCGCGTTCTGTCAGCTCAGCGTTGACATTTGACGGGTTATAATATAACCTCGCAGTGTATAGCACCCTCCACTTTTCTATCGCGCAACAAACTCGGAGGTTCAAGGACTTGGGCTAGACGCGTCTCACTCAGTGCGTATCCTCAGTTGATCCTCAATGCTCCTCAGCGACGTCTGCTCTATGCTTGTTGATTGGCACATCACAACGCCAGGCACAATATATGACGGGCCAAACCCTTTCTTCGCGTTCCCTCTTATCCGCCATATATCCACAAAGGTAAGTAGACCCAGATATCTAGCATTATGGCCTGTCTGGAGAATTTCGCTCTGCCGGTGCGAGCCAGGGAACAACAGTCCGTTTGCGAGTCGCGGAACCCATGGCTTTCGACGTCTCGTATGTTCCATGGATGAGGTTGGACCCCACTTGCTGCAAGAACATGCGGCTCGTCGTGCTCCGATGGCACGCTCGTGGGTGTTGATGGACGACACCCTGCCGCAAGGCCTACGCAGGCACAGCGTGCACTTCAAGTTGACTCTCGTGGGACCCCTCCTGTACAAAACATTGTTTTAATGACGTCTGAAAAAAGGCTATACATAGGATTTTCTTGCCCTGTGTGCAATTTGTAAGCCATTGCATTTGGTATTAATGGCCCTCCTTTCCCGCTGACAAACAAACGTTAACTCGGATGTTCAAGAACATGGGCCGAGGTCGCCGACACGTCAAGCGTCAGATATCCAACGTTGCTTTCTGAATCTCTACTCGAATTCGCTCCGCGCTGCCTTTCGTTCATCCTATTGAAGCCGTTTATGACTTCCTATTGGCATGTAGACCTGAACATCTTCATCGCACACCTACGTCCCTTCGATGTCGAATGTATGATATCCGACGGAAGGCAGGTATATATGGTGATTGCAATGGAAGAGCTTTAAATCAAGTCTTTTATTTTTGTGATTACAACGTTAACATTGTGGCTGCGCTGACATTGCCATGGGCAACATCCTAACTACACCAGGATCTAGATCCGACGCTCAAACTCGAACACGAGTGCATCTGCAGATTTGCTTGAGACGATGGGCGCGTCATCAGCATACTGTGCTTGTCAGTCGTCATTGTTGAACCATTCATACACAACGGCGAAGGGTTACTAAAGAGCAAACCAGGGGCAAATCGCTACTTAGCCCTGCAAGGTCCTCCCAATCCCTACAAATGGCTCAACAAATCGATCGTCTCCGCCTCCATCATGAATGCAGCCACATATATCGTCTTTGCGACCCTCGTGCTCCCCTCCTAGCAGCAGCACACAAGAAGGCCCACACGACGAGATTGAGGTGCATTGTAGGCCGCAGCTTACCATGTCAGTGTGCTTTTCAACCTGTGATGACCCTTGCTTACCCTTGCTTGCTTTGCTGTTCAGTGCGCACCAGCAGTGTACGTTGCGCACCAGCGGTGTACGTCGCCCCCTCCCCATCTTTGCTAAACTCGAACTCACCTCGTCCTATAGCGCCCAGTTCACAGCCGAACGCAAACCTGGTCGCAGAAAGTCCTGGGCGGCCGGCCCTCGCTCGCGGGGTACGAAGACCTCTTCGATCCGCTGGCAGGAGGCCGATATCTGTAACAACACCCGCGTCCTCGGTACGCCCCTTCCCCCCACTTTCACCAATGTAGTCATATTCTAATGTAAGCTAACATTGACGCCGTGCAGCCCCCGAAGTGACCCAAGGCTCGTACTACCACTCCGAAGCGCACCTCATCCGGCAGAACATCGAAACCTGCCTTCCCTTCCCAAACACACTCGTCGACATCTGGCACGTGAACGCCACGGGCGACCGTTCCCCGCGCCCGAACTCAAACTCGATGCTAGCGACGGAGGGGGTAATAAAGGGGTTGAAGACGGGGTACCCAAGGCTGAAGGGGTATGCGGGGGAGACATGGTTGAGGGGGGCGTGGCCGACAAATGCGAGGGCGTCGCGCAGTTCTCCTGTACGTTCCAAATTGCGCAGTCCCACGACGCACGCTCAAATGCTGATATCCCTTACCTTTACATCAGCGATATTCCCGGGTTAATACACCGGCCGCGCTCTGCACATTCACGGCGGGGCGCCCTGTTCTTCGATGATGGTATTTCCGAGACGGTCAACAAGGTCGGTTTCCCGCTCTATTCTTTCTTTAGCTCGGAATCCTTCCCTTCTTGCTTGAGTACCCCTTTCCCCCTGCTCAGGATGTACTCGTACTAACCTCCCACCTCCACACACAGATGTGGCCCTACAGCACGAACCCGATCCACACCTCGCACGGCCGCGTGCGCAGCTGGAGCGACGGGCTCAACAATAACGACTCTCATGGCCCCGAGGGGCACTACAACCCGTCTTCAGGCTCAAGAAGCTCGGTGCGATCATCGACCAGGGGCTGGGGTGCATCACGACAGGGATTAATACGAGTGCTGCATATGATTTGGCGTGATTGATCATTGGCGAGATTCAGAGTACTTGTTTCAGGAGGAAGGGAGGGCAGTGTATATGTATATTGAATTAATGTATGCCTAACCTAAAAAGTACTAACGGAGAATATCCGACAACAAATGCAATGAAGCTTCCAGATCATCGTCGTGCAAGTCTGGTTGTTCTGCCGCGAGAATCAAGCGCAGCTCTACTGCCTCCTGGACCGCCATCAGCGCCTCCTCCTTATGGCTAACCTGTGACACCATTGTGGAGAAATTGTGGAGGGATTCGGCGAACTTGGCAGTGAACACAGCTGGGCGCTCGACTGCGAGGGTCCGATACAGATGCACAACCTCCTGCAACGTCATCAGCGCCTCCTCCGAGCGACCAACAGCTGACATGCAGGCAGATAAATGGGTGAGGGAGAAGGCGAGATCGGCATTGAAGATGGCAGGGCGCTCTGCCGCGAGGGCCCGGCGCAGGTCTACCGCCTCCTGCACCGCCATCAGCCCCTCCTCCGTTCGACCGACGGCT
>KV417532.1:57782-82241 GCA_001630335.1 Athelia psychrophila | reverse complement strand
CTAGCACCGAAGATTTTGGTAGAAGGGACCTAGAGATGGTTGTAAAATGACCAATTTCCAGTCGAAGGTGCCCAAGGTTGGTACTTAACACTCGAGTAGTAAATGTCCTGGTGCGTGGCCTTTAGTCCCGCGACACACTGCTACTGATAGTTCGTGTCTGTGATAAGAGCGAAAGTCAAGCAGATCGTATACGTCTAGCGGAACTCCTTCGGGACTGCCGTCTAGTCCTCCTCCACCTAGACGCGGCCCGGGAGCGTCGTCTCACGGGTCGGCAGAAGTTACGACTAGAGCGGCGGAGGGAGTGGTTAGACAGGTTGGTGAACAGTCGGCAGCCAGCTTGTCTCCTCCGCGACTATCGCCACGTCCTCTGTCAACTATACATGGCCCGGGAGCGTCGTCTCGCGGGTCGGCAGAAGTTACGACTAGAACGGGCGAGGGAGTCGTTAAATAGGTTGACGAACAGTCGGCAGCCAGCTTGCCTCCTCCGCGACTACCGCCACGTCCTCCGCCATCTTGACACGGCCCGGGAGCGTCGTCTCGCGGGTCGGCAGAAGTTATGACTAAAGCGGTGGAGGCAGTTGTTAAATAGGTTGACGAACAGTCGGTAGCCAGCTTGCCTACTCCGCGACTACCGCCACGTTCTCCGCCACCTAGATATGGCCTGGGAGCGTCGTCTCGTGGGTTCGTATAAGTTACTACTAGAGCGGTGGAGGCAGTTGTTAAATAGGTTGGTGAACAGTTGGCAGCCAGCTCGCCTCCTCCGCGACTACCGCCACGTCCTCCGCCACCTAGACATGGCCTGGGAGCGTCGTCTCGCGGGTCGACAGAAGTTACTACTAGAGCGGTGGAGGCAGTTTTTAAATAGGTTGGCGAATAGTAGGCAGCCAGCTTGCCTCCTCCGCGACTACCGCCACGTCCTCCGCCACCTAGATATGGCCTGGGAGCGTCGTCTCGCGGGTCGGTAGAAGTTACGACTAGAGCGGCGGAGGCAGTTGTTAAATAGGCTCCATCCAGACGGTGGTATGATCCAGCACGAATGCCCGTAAGTGTTCGAGAATTCTGGGGTTCGGCTCCGTGACATCGGATATGTGATTGGTCCAAGATTCGCAGCTGTATAGAAGCTGCTCCGAGACGCCAGTCACCTCTGGGATACCAGGTGGGTCGTTGGCACCCCCTTCAAGATAGCCAGTCCCATGAATTTTCGCGTCCGAGAATTCGCGAACCGCTGTTTGCAGACACAGTTCCGCCAGCCGCTGGCTGTGCAGTTTCTCCGATATGTAAAACTTCCGAGTGTCTTCAGTATTATTGGCGTTGTTTGTGATGAATTCACGGAACGACACGTGTAGCATGCGAATGGGTTCATGGTCGGTGTCAAATCCCACCAGGACCGATCCGAATCGTTCCAATAGAATATTTGCCGATAGGTTCATGGGATGGTTGGTACCGTGCAAAGCCTTGAGCGCCATCAGCGACAAAGGCCGCTTCACTGCCATAATGGCACCCATGACAAGATCATAGTCTTTGAGGAAGTCGGCATCTTCCCAGTCAGCACATAGCTCGAGAATTGATGCATACAAGACGTCCATTTTCTTGCTAGCCGTGAGGCCTTGTGGGATGGATTTCGATAGCAGTGCCTCCAGTTTTGCTCTGGGATTGTAGACGGTGCGAAGATAGTTGAAAACGGTAGCTATCCAAATGAAGAGGCCTTCGGCCATGGTCTTCAATTGAGCGATCACCGCTTCGTCTGGCCAAATCGGTCCCGTCGTTGAGCGGAGTAAATCTCGCATCTGCGCATCTACATAAGCTGCAATGTCTTGTCGATTGTCGAGCGAATGTATATCAATGGGATGTGATGTTATATGGGCCTGTCCAGAGAGGTATTTATTTACAATCCTCGTTGACCGCGAGGTGATGAGAATCCGCAGCTGCGGCGGAAGCTCAGAGGCATCATCACGGAGTATGGAGAGCAGGGTGGTGTCGGAATCGTCGCGGATGGCTTCATCCAAAGCATCAATGACGATCACAATGGGATGATCAACTGGATGGCGACGCAGAGGGCCCGATATGAATGCCTCGAACTGCCGAGATAGGGAAGCTGAAGCCAACGAGGGCTCGTTTTCCAACGCTGTCTTGATGTCCTCGGCGATGGCGGGGTGGCGCATTGCGATATCGCGTGCGATGGTCGTAATAAGGCGTCGAGGTGTGTTGCGGGAAGCATCATTGCGGTCGAAGAAGAATGATGATGCCAGGAGACCGTCTTTGTGCAGCGCTTGAGCAATAGTGTGGGCGATGGCGCTTTTGCCGGCACCCGCCACGCCATTGAGGCAGAAGAGATTCTGATCATCAAGGGAGCGCGACCACGCATGGATGATGGACAATATATTCGCGCGCGTTCCAGGCAAGCATACGCGCTCCGGGTCCCACGAGGCACCGTCTGCACCGAGCAGTTTATCCGACACTTATAATGCCTTTAGTTTGAAGCTCACCGAGACTCTCGAGGTACCTGAGCACTCACCGAACTGCTCATCGCTGTGTCCGTATATATTCTGATCGCCGGTTGTATTGTTGATGGTGGCCCCCGATGCAGCCGTACTGTGGAATACATTCTTGTTTGACGTTAGATAGATAAATTCAGTTCATGATTGACATACCACAGGTTGTGCTATTCCGGGCTCATTGGCGCCATGACTGGCCGAAGGGTTTTGATTGGTAACGCTCGCACTCCTAGTGCGGTTTAACGAGCATTCGGCGACTGGTCTCGCCCCATCTAATCGCAATATCGGGGCCCCGCTCGTGTTATCAGAGGGGTTTCGATCGGCCACGCTCTCGCTACCGCGGTCCATAGACTGCGCGACGACTGTGGTACCCCTATTTCTCTCAATGATTCTCGCGAGAAGCTGCTCAGCATCCGTTCCATCGAGTGTATATGTAGCACCCGACTAAGATGGTATTCATGAAACAGTATATCGACAATGTATAGGAAACGGTAACGTACTAGGGGTCCGAAAGGCGTCAAAGTGGCAAGGACATGCGCCATCATATCCGTAGTGGATTGACGATCCTTCCCAGCAGATGGAATGCGGCCCAGCAAACTTGCTTGTTGTATGCCAGAGATTTCGCCCTTCACCTTCTCTAAGGACCTGCCGTTTCGCATTAAGCTCAGCGCTTGAGTACACTCGGGTGGTGGAGACTCACTCAAGCAATTCGTCCATCATCTTCCTAACTTCTTCGTTCCCCGGAGGATCCTGAGACCCAAGAGATCGCATGACATTCGTCAAAGCATTTTCGACGTATTCGGCGCAGCTTGCACATTCTTCCTTGTACTTCTCATTCTCTCTACCTTTTTTAATGTTCGACGTCAAGGTCTGCTCGGAAGGAATATGATCCGTGAGCGCATGGCGAGCGACACGAAGTTTTGAACCGTACCGTGATTGTCTCGATGATAGATACAGCGATTGTGGCTGCATCCTTGAGCGTAGAAAAGGTATCTTGTGGGATCTCGCTGGCCAGCTTGAGCAGAGCGAGTGCATCTGGTCCGCCGCGTCGCGGCATGGCTCAGAGGGCAGAAGGAGAAATAGAATGCAAAATGCAGAAGGCTGACAACAGCCCCCTAGCAGCTAAGGGTGCCTCGTGCCTCGTTTTCTACGCCTGGGTTGAGCGCGCGTCTAAAGAAGGGGATGCTAAATTGCCTCGCGCAGCTGTACCAAAGCTGTATAGAATGGCAGTTTCATGCGGCCGATAAGTTAGCCTTCGCCATGAATAATGCGGCATATGAGATACATAGCTATAGGTGCACGCCTGGCAGTGTATGGATCTTCAAGCTTGAAATTTAAAGCTTGAACTTTGAAGTCGCGTATTTTGTGATCGAGTGTTTCGGCTACAATGACCCTCTCCCGCTCGACAGTCAACATCTCCCTTGCAAAAGGCCCTCTTCTGGTGGCCGATGTCATTAGTCGTGCTTCAGACTCTGCAATCTGTCACAAATTCCTCTCAATGTGCTCACCTCGCCGCCAGCATTTCACCTACACGAACAACTGCTTTAATTTATGACCCGGCTTCCTTCCTCGTCCACGAGCCTGCGCTTGTCGCACGTTTACTGACGGTGGCCGTCATCCTGCTCACAGCATTTCCTCCCATATCGCCCACTTCGGCTAAGCCCTTCTTCTTCTGAAGCAGCCCATGAAGGTCGTTCCATGACTGGGAGTTGTCTTCGCACTCGGCGCAGTCTGGACTCCGCGGTGTGTCCAGCATTCAGGTGCGCCCCATGTTCTCTCCATCCATACCTCCGCTAACACTAAATAGCAGACCCGCACAACAATGTGCGAGCTAACAGAGGACTCGGAGTGCATGTAGCTCCGCCGTCTTCCCCAATGCCACGCCCAAGGCATCCTCACCTCCTCCCTTGGTTCGATCGCCATGGGCTTCGGCGCGAACACGGCTAACTCGCCCGATGCGACGTTGGCGCAGCATGTCGATTCGGGCACATTCCTGTTGGATTTGATGTTGCCGATTAGCAGTACTACTAGGTGAGTTCCAGTTCAAAGCGATAAGACCGACGATTGAGCCGTGCGCGGGGGTCCGAGTGGTGCGCCTTGCGCAGGCTTGCGGGCATCCGCGATTCAGCTGGCAAGCATTGTGTTTCCCTCTCTTTATCGAGCTTAACCTCTTTATGCGAGCTTCGAGTCGCTGGGGGCACCTATATCTTCTGCATCCTCCCTCTTCTTATCCGTTATCCCACCACTGCCGTGAACTCCCACTGACGCCTCCCTCTCCCCAGCACCACCCCCACGACAATCAGAAAGGACGCCGCCGAGCACAAACGCGACATGACGATCGTGGACTATGGCGTCCTCTGCACCGTCGGGCATCGTCCTCTTCGTGCTCTACTTCGACCAGCCCGTTGCGCTTGACCAGGACATGGGGCGTGTAATGCTCGTGCAGGTACGCCTTCAATCGTGGCTTTAATCCCTCATATACGCGTGCTGACTTGTACTTGTCGCATTTTTTTGCAGCTTGCTGGCTGCTGGAGCTATGTAAAGACGCTGTGTCGGATGCATATCCACATGCCCTCGCCGATCCTGGTCGGGGCCGCACCTGCTATAGATTGGGTCATGACATCCACGAAGCTGTCGATCTTCCCCGACTACGCGCAGGAGGAGTTTTCCGGGACGCTAGTCGAGCCTGGCGCGCGAAAGTGCTGGAATGACGGGAGAGGTGAGCGCTCTTTGAACGCTGATTGTGATGGTAGCTGAGACTCGTGCAGGCATTGAGCTCATCCACCAGCTTTGCGTGTACGAAGACGCGCGCGCGGGTACCATTCTTGTTGCCTCCGACAAGTATGTTCTTATGCTTCCTATGTTCATTCGAAACTAATCGTATCCTATCCTCCAATTGAAGATACTACGCTATTCCTGCAGTTTGTGCGCTCTTCAAGTGCCTCAAACGTTGCCTGGACACGCTTTTCTCCGCACACTCGCTGCTGATCCGCTACGTTCCCGTCGAGCACGAGGATGATCGACCCCGAGACTGCGTGCAACTTCGAGTTCGTAGTGATCATGACGCACAATAGCATGCAGTCACTCGTAGGCACACTGCTGAGGGTCAATACACTTGCACCAATTACCGGTAAAGTCGATGCTGCTCCTGCATTCGAGATATTCTGACAATTTTGCAGTTGTGGGCTGCGATACATGCGCGACTGGGCGTTGTCAAACGTAACTCGATACTTTCGAGTTGTGGAGGCCTTGAAGGCACGTACACGACAGTATAACAGAGCTCGTTAAGTCAGAAGACCTCATCAAAGAAGTGCGTGAAGCACCCAGGGCGCTGGGCTATGTGGACTCCGACAAACTCGCCGCTTCGGTGCGTTCGCCTGCACGCTTATGCTCTCAATAGCTGACTGGCTCTCCCAAATTTGAAGCTCCCCGCTTCTGACACCCGCCCCGCCATCACTGCCTTGCACAGCTTCGTGCACAACTCGCCCAAGCTTACGGGCACTCGGAGCTGCCAGAGAGGGACCTGACTGGGCAACTGGCGCGGTTTCAGAAGGCTGTCGTGAAGGTGCTGCGAGAGAGTCTTGAGAGAGTCTGAAAAGCTTTGGGCCTGGATACGAAGTCCGTACCTGTGTTGGGGCAACCTTTCTTGTCCACATAGCTGCGCTTTGGACAATGCACGTTTAATCGATATTCATTCTTCTATTGTTGAACACCCAATTCAAACTTGTTGCTGGTCATTCAGCTGGCGGTCGCTTCTCATTTAGCTCAGACAGTGTACACAGATGAAAAAAGACGTCAAAATCAAAGAAGACCGTCGTGCAGTGGGATTGGGGAGGGGCAGTGACTAGGGTGGTATCCACATAAATTACTACGAGATGTCCGAAATTAGGTATCAATTAAGGGGCGGTAAGTGATTAGGAAGGGTGTAAATAAGTGATTAGATAAGTTTAGTAAGGAGGGAGCCGAGTAAATATGGGAGGGTTATACTGTTATAGGGTAAACAAAGCGCAAGCGATAGATAGCTGTTTGAGGAGCAGACGTCCGAGGGGAGCCGATGCCTACCTTCTTCGAGGGTTGCAGATTAATCGATCATAGTCAGCCATTCAGCGCTTACGAGTCATCAATCATCTCCAGCCATTCGTTGAATCTCCATTCATCCAGGATCCCAGTCGAATTGTGACTCGGATAGTGCTCAGATACTTGGCAGATTGGAAACCTGTGGAAACAACTCAAGAACCTACAATGTGTGCAATTGCCAAATCAAGCCACCTCCAGACCTGAATGGGCCATGCTCATTAATTTTTAGGCACACCTGTGCCTGTCTCCGTCGTTGTGGCGCCATTCAGGGGCAAATAACTAATTAGCCGGCAATCACATCGCATCGCCCGCGCAGCCCGAGGCCCACTTGACAGATGACATCGAGGTGTAGCGCGCATCGCAGGCCGCAGCGTTCAACCTGTGACCATGACTCTTGTTGACTTTGCTATCAGTGTGCACCAGCAGTGTACGTCGCCCTCTTCCCATCTACACTGACCCCGAATTCCACCCACAGCCAAACCCAAACGCTCCTGGGCCCAGAAATCCTGGGCGGCCGGCCCTCGCTCGCAGGGTACGAAGACCTCTTCGATCCGCAGACTTACGCCGATATCGATGTCCAGAGCGGCCAGAAGCTTCTCAGCTGCGTCGAGGAGCAGGAGGCCGACATCCGCAATAACAGCTGTGTCTTTGGTACGCCTCCTCCCTCTCCCCTCTCCCTCCACTTTCACTTTCACCAGTGCCAGTGCCGGCCCCTGTTCTAACCTGAGCTGACGCCGACGCTGTGCAGCCCCCGAAGTGACCCAAGGAGCCTACTACCACTCCGAGGCGCACCTCATCTGGCAGAATATCCCCGAGTTACAATTCAGCGTGCTCACCCTGCTCGACGTCGGCGTCATCAACGTCGAGACCTGCCTTCCTTTCCCGAACGCGCTTGTCGACATGTGGCACGCGAACGCGACAGGCGACGGAGGGGATAAGGAAGGCGTTGAGGACGGGGCACCCAAGGTTGGAGGGGTATGAGGGGGAAGCGTGATTGAGGGGGGCGTGGCCGACGAATGCGTGGGGCGTCGCACAGTTTGTTGTATGACCATGTCCATTGTCGCATTTATACCCCACGACGCATGCTGATAACCCACCCCTCTTCCACCAGCGATATTCCCGGGCTACTACACCGGCCGCGCGCTGCACATCCACACGAATGTGTTCACCGACCGGGCGCCCCAGCCGAATGGGACATTCAAGGCGCGGCGCCTCGCGCACGCGGGGCAGTTCTTCTTCGATGATGGTGTGTCCGAGACGATCAACAAGGTCAGTCTACGTCTGTGCTTCTGCCCCCTTCTCTATTATTTCTTCGGTTCAGAACCCTTCTTGCTTCGACATCCCCTCCCCATGCTCAAGATGCGCTCATACCCACCTAACGCCCCTTTGCTTCCCCCACAGATGTGGCCCTACAGCACAAATGCCATCCGCGCCGCGCACGGCCGCGTGCGCAACTGGAACGACGGACTCAACATATTCAACGACTCCCATGGTCCCGAGGGCACTACGATCCCGTCTTTAGGCTCGAGAGGCTCGGCGCGATCATCGACCAGGGCTAGTGGGCTTCATCACGATGGGGATCAATGCGAGTGCTTCGTATGGTCTTGCATGAGCATGATTGATCATTGATCGTTGAAAATTGGCGGGATTGCTTGTTTCAGGAAGGAAGGAGGGAGGGCGGTGGATATGTATATTGGATTAATATATGCCTACATCTAAAAAGTACTAACGGAGAATATCCGACAACAAAGACAATGAAGCTTCCAAATCATCTTGGTGCAAATCCGGTTGTTCTTCGGCCAAGGTCGAGCGCAGCTCTACTGCCTCCTCAACCGCCATCAACGCGTCCTCCTTTCGACCAAGCGTTGACATGATTTTTGAGAAAATGTGGAGGGATTCGGCGAACTTGGCAATGAACACAGCTGGCCGCTCTGCTGCGAGGGTCCGATATAGATGCACAACCTCCTGATATGTCATCAGCGCCGCCTCCATTCGACCAACAGCTCCCAAGCGGACAAATAAACTGTTCAGGGAGTTCGCGAGATCAGCATTGAAGACGGCTGGGCGCTCGGCTGCGAGGGTCCGGCGCAGTTCTACCGCCTCCTGCACCGCCATCAGCGCCTCTTCCGTTCGACCGACGGCCGACAAGCAGTTGGATAAATTGCTGAGGGAGGTGGCGAGATTAGTATTGAAGACGGCAGGGCGCTCTGCCGCGAGGGTCCGGTACAGATCCACCGCCTCCTGCACCGCCATCAGCGCCTCCTCCGTTCGACCGACGGCTGACAAGAGGTTGGATAAATTGCTGAGGGAGTCGGCGAGACCAGCATTAAAGACGGCGGGGCGCTCTGCTGCGAGGGTCCGGCGCAGTTCTACCGCCTCCTGCACAGCCATCAGCGCGGCCTCCGTTCGACCGACGGCTGACAAGTGGTTGGATAAATTGGTGAGGGAGGTGGCGAGATCAGCATTGAAGACGGCTGGGCGCTCTGTTGCGAGGGTCCGGTGCAGTGCTACCGCCTCCTGCACCGCCATCAGCGCCTCCTCCGTTCGACCGACGGCTGACAAGTGGACGGATAAATTGCTGAGGGAGTCGGCGAGATCAGCATTGAAGACGGCTGGGCGCTCTGCTGCGAGGGTCCGGCGCAGTTCTACCGCCTCCTGCACCGCCATCAGCGCCTCCTCCGTTCGACCGACGGCTGACAAGCGGGCGGATAAATTGTTGAGGGAGGCGGCGAGATCAGCATTGAAGACGGCTGGGCGCTCTGCTGCGAGGGCCCGGCGCAGTTCTACCGCCTCCTGCACCGCCATCAGCGCCTCCTCCGTTCGACCGACGGCTGACAAGTGGTTGGATAAATTGCTGAGGGAGGCGGCGAGATCAGCATTGAAGACGGCTGGGCGCTCTGCTGCGAGGGTCCGGTACAGATCCACCGCCTCCTGCACCGCCATCAGCGCCTCCTCCGTTCGACCGACGGCTGACAAGTGGTTGGATAAATTGCTGAGGGAGGTGGCGAGATCAGCATTGAAGACGGCTGGGCGCTCTGCTGCGAGGGTCCGGCGCAGTTCTACCACCTCCTGCACCGCCATCAGCGCCTCCTCCGTTCGACCGACGGCTGACAAGTGGACGGATAAATTGCTGAGGGAGGTGGCGAGATCAGCATTGAAGGCGGCTGGGCGCTCTACTGCGAGGGTCCGGCGCAGTTCTACCGCCTCCTGCGCCGCCATCACTGCCTCCTCAAACCGACTTGCATAAGATAGACGAGTTGCAAGCGAGAACAGCGCTGATGCTTCAGATTTATCGTCACATAGTGCCCTGATTTCCGGGGTGTAGTCCTATTCATGATGAGTTCGCAATTCATGGTTGGTACCCATGGAAGCTCACCTTCAACCAGCAGAATGCCGATAGTGATCCAAGGAAGATGCTTTTAGAAGACACCACCTCCATCCAGGCGGTGGTATAATGCAGCACGAATGCCCGCAAGTGTTCGAAAAGTATGGGGTTGGGCTCCGTAACATCGGATATGTGATTGGTCCAAGACTCGCAGCTGTATAGCAGCTGCTCCGAGACGCCAGTAGACCTCTAGAATACCAGCTGCATGCACCACCGCCAACGCCTCCTAAGATACGACCAACAGCTGACAAGTGGATGGATAAATCAGCGACGGAGAAGGCGAGAACCACTGATTGAAGGCACAGCTGGGCGCGCACAGCCGAGGGTCCGGTACAGTTCCACCGCATCATGTAAAACTCTCAGCGCCCCCTCAGTCCGACCAACAGCTGACAAGTCGTGCGTGATGAATTCGCGGAAGGACACGTGTAGCATGCGGATGGGTTCATGATCGGTTTTAAATCCCACCAGGACGGATCCGAATCGTTCCAATAAAATATCTGCCGATAGTTCCATCGGATGGTTGGCACCGTGCAAAGCCTTGAGCGCAATCAGCGACAAAGGCCGCTTCGCTGCCATAATGGCACCAATGACAAGATCATAGTCTTTGAGGAAGTCGGCATCTTCCCAGTCAGCACATAGCTCGAGAATTGATGCGTACAAGATGTCCATTTTCTTGCTAGCAGCAAGGCCTTGTGGGATCGATTTCGATAGCAATGCTTCTAGTTTTGCTCTGGGATTGTAGACGGTGCGAAGATAGTTGCAAACGGTAGCTATCCAAATGAAGAGGCCTTCGGCCATGGTCTTCAATTGAGCGATCACCGCCTCGTCTGGCCAATTCGGTCCCATCATTAAGCGGAGTAGATCTCGCATCTGCGCGTCTACATAACCTGCAATGTCCCGTCGATTGTCGAGCGAATGTATATCAATAGGATGGAATGTTATATGGGCCTGACCGGAGAGGTATCGGTCTACAATCCTCGTTGACCGTGAGGTGATGAGAATCCGCAGTTGTGGCGGAAGGTCAGAGGCCTTGTCACGGAGTACGGCAAGTAAGCTCGTGTCAGAGTCGTCGCCAATGGCTTCATCCAAAGCATCAATGACGACCACAATAGGATGGTCAACTGGATGGCGACGCAGAGGGCCCGATATGAACGCCTCGAACTGGCGAGACAGGGAAGCTGAAGCCAACGAAGGGTCGTTTTCCAACACTGTCCTGATGTCTGCGGCGATGGCGGGGTGGCGCATTGCGATGCCGCGTGCGATGGTCGTGATAAGGCGTCGAGGCGTGTTACGGGAAGCATCATTGCGGTCGAAAAAGAACGATGATGCCAGGAGACCGTCTGCGTGCAGCGCTTGAGCGATGGTGTGTGCAATGGCGCTTTTGCCGGCACCAGCCACACCATTGAGGCAGAAGAGATTCTGAGTATCAAGGCAGCGCGACCACGCATGTATGATGGACAATATATTCGTGCGCGTCCCAGGCAAGCATACGCGTTCCGGGTCCCACGAGGCACCCTCTGCACCGACCAGTTTATCCAACACTTAGAATGGGTTTAGTTTGAAGCTCATCGAGATCGAAGTACGTGGGCACTCACCGAATTCCTCGTCACTTGGTCCGTATGTATTGTAAGAGTCGCCGGCTACATTCATGACAATGGCCCCCGATGTAGCCGTGGTGTTGAATACCTTTCTTGGTATTAGACAGATACTTTCAGTTTGTGATTGACATACCACTGGTTGGGCCATCACGAGCTGATGAGCGCCATCACTAGCAGAAGGGGTTTGATTGGCAACGCAGTTTAACGGGTGTTCGACGACTGGTCTCGCCCCATCGAATTGCACTATCGCGAGCTCGTTCGTGGGATTAGACGGGGTTTGATTGGCCACGCTCTCGCCAGCGCGGTTCACAGACTGCGCGACGACTGTGGGACCCCTATGTCTCTCCATAATTCTCGCGAGAAGCTGCTCAGCATCCATTCCATCGAGTCTATTCGTAGCACCCAACTAAGACGGTATTCATAAAACAATCCATCGACGATGCAGAGGAATTGGCAACGTACTAGGGGCCCGAAAGGCGTCAAAGTGGCGTGGACTTGCGCCTTCATATCCGCGATTGATTGACGATCCTTCCCGGAAGATGGCATACGGCCTAGCAAACTTGCTTGTTGCATTCCGGAGATTTCGCCCTTGACCTTCTCTAAGGACCTGTTATTTCGCATTAAGCTCAATGTTTGTGTACACACGGGTGTGGAAACTCACTCGAGCAGTTCGCTCATCTTCTCCGTAACTTCTTCTCTCCCCGGAGGATCCTGAGACCCAAGAGATCGCATGACATTGGTCAAAGCATTTCCGACATATTTGGCGCAGCTTGCACATTCCTCCTTGTACTTCTTATTCCATCTACCTTTTTTAATGCTCGACGCAAAGGTCTGCCCGGGAAGAATATGACCCGTGAGTGCATGGCGAGCGACACCAAGTTTTGAATCGTACCGTGATTGTCTCGATAATGGATACGGCCATTGTGGCTGCGTCCTTGAGCGCAGAAAAGGTATCTTGTGGGATCTCGCTGGCCAGCTTGAACAGAGCGAGTGCATTTGGTCCGCCGGAAACAAGACCGCGTCGTGGCATGGCTCGGAGGGCAGAGGGAGAAAGAAGATGCGAAATGCAGAAGGCTGAGAACTGCCCCTACTATAGAGAGTGCCTCGCTTTCTGCGCATGGTCTAGGGCGGGTAGGTGATGTTGAATTGCCTCGACCGCGAGCAGCTGTACGAGCTGTAATAGCTGTGCAGAATGGCAGTTTCATGCCGATAAGGCATTTTATGTAATGAATGCCCAGTGTCCAATGCAGTGACCGCGATTAACTTTGCCTCGCGATCAGGTTATGTCGCTGGCCCCTATCGATCGCGACTGTAAACGCGTCCGTGCGAAGCCCTACTTCTCATCATCACAAAGCACAACGTCTTCAACTATCACTCAACTTCGTCTTCTCGTCATCTTCTGGTTCACCTCTGCCACGTTCTCTATCGTCACCGCGGGCCTTTCTCTTCTTTCAAGTGGGGATGGGCAACGCCTGCAAAAGCCGTGTCACGCTTATGTAATATTCCCACCAGCCAAACTGCTTGAAATCGGTGACCCAAGCCTCTCCAGCCAGGTTAAAGGCAATCGTTGCTATGATCAGGTCTGGTTCAGTCCAAGAAAGATTCAAATTAGCAGTAAATGTAATTTTATATGAGCTAGCAAGATGTGGCTTTTGTGAATCTAGCTTTGGATCATCGAGAGGTTGATTCATGTTCGTTCGGAGTCTTTATATGAGGTGTATTCGAGCCACCTCGAATGTGCAATGAGCATTCTAGCTTCCACTAAGCAAGCTGAGTCAAATATACCGGTATAGAATAATCCTATTAGCTAATCCAAATGATATTTATATCAAAATCAGCTATGATCAAGTCTCATTTTAGTGATGAAGCAAGAGTATGTCCCTAAGCATGCGAAAACCAGTTCACGTTTATAGCTTCATCCAGGCGTCCTAGACACTCCGTTTGCTGGAGAGATCTCTACCATTTTTTGATACGAAGAGATTGTTTGTGACGGAATCATATTATTATGCCGCGATGGCTTTGAAAGTACCGTCACCTCATCTAAAATCACACACTGTAAACGCAAATGGAGGTGAAACAAAAATCTGCCACAAAGAATCCCTTAAGATCACCTTTAGCTAAATATTTCGTCTCATAAGTTCAACCATCCTGGTAGTCCATGGTCCAGCAAACGTGAATTACTTCGGACTATCAAGGTGGGTCACGAAATCACAGACATGCGGCTACATTGATGGGTCATGTGATTGTTTTTGCCTGGCAGGTGTTGCCCATCCCCATTTCAAGCGCCAAAACTCGTACCACTTCTGGGCCCCAACTCAGCTGCTCAGGCTACCACAAAGATGGGCCGGTCATGATCATCACGAGTAACCCGATGTGAGCACACCCTGGCTTTAACAAAACCTACTTTCGCTCCGACGCCAGCCGACGCCCTCAGAGCCGCCGATAACCCATACATTTCGACAATCGACTACATAACGGTTCAAATATCCCGAACTTTGCATTGTTTATGCTCAGATTATGGCAATGTCACTCGTAATAAATGTCGATTTGGAGGGTGGCCGTCGACAAGTCTTGAAAGAAGACCGAAAGTTTCTGTCGTGTGACGCCGCACCGGGGTTCTGCTTCTTCGCCTCTCCTCTTACAACAGGACTCGTACCACGATCATGTCCCGTCCTCCATCCGCCTGGTCGTCTACCGTCGCAAACAGACCTGCTGTTGCACGTCCTAGGGCTACCAATAGCCTCGGGCCATCGCGCTCGGGTACAACGTGTCGGAGAGCACTTTGTCGTCACAGTCATCGAAGGTCGCGGCGTTGGGTGTGAACTCGGATTCGCTGCGCTTAACCAGGACACAAGGCGCGTGATGCTCGTGTAGCTATGCCTTTAGGCGTGGCTTTTATCACTCATATACGTGTGCTTATTCTTGTCGCGTTTTTGTTGCAGCTTGCTGACTGCCGGAGCTATGTAAATATGCTGCATCGGATGCATATCCACATGCCCTCGCCGATCCTGGTCCCCGGCACCGCACTTGCTGCATATCGGGACGTGCTATCCACGGAGTCGTCGGTTTTCCTCAGTTACGTGCAGGAGGAGTTTCCCGAGGTGCTAGTCGAGCCTAGCGCGCGAAACTGCTGGAATGACGGGGGAGGTGAGTGCTCTTTGGACGCTGATTGCGATGGCAGCTGAAACTCGCGCAGGTATCAAGTTCATCAACCAGTTTACGAGCGCGCGGGTACCATCTCGCTGCCTCTGACAAGTACGTTCTTCTGCTTCCTCTGCTCATTCGAAACTGATCGTATCCTACCTTCCAATTGAAGATACTACGCCCTTTCTGCTGTTCGTGCGCTCTTCAAGTGCCCCGGCCACTGCCTGGACACGCGTTTCTCCGCACACTCGTCGGTGATCTGCTGCGTCCCCATCGAAAGCACGATGATGATCGACTCCGAGACCGCGTGCAACCTCGAGTTCGTGGGGACCAATGCACGCAAGAGCATGTATTCATTCATGGGTATGATCGGGTACACGGGATGGGCGCGACGCTGCTGAGGGTCAATGTGCTTGCACCAATCACTACTAAAGACAATGCTGTTCCCTGTATTCGAGATAGACTGGCAAGTTTGCAGTTTTGGCTGCGATAGATGCGCGACTGGACGTTGTCGAACGTAACTCGAGACCTTCGAATTGCGAAGGTCCATAGCATGCAATTGCCATTATAACAGGGCTCGTCCAGCCAGAAGACCTATTCAAAGAGGTGCATGAAGCACCCAGGGCGCTCAACGATATGATTTTGACAAACTCGTTGCTTCGGTGCGCCCGCCTGCACGCTTGTGTTCTCAATAACTGGCTGACTCTCCGAACTTTGAAGCTCGCCGCGTCCGACACCCACCTACCACCACTGCCTTGCACGGCGTCGTGCGCGACTCGCCGAAGTTTGCGGGCACTCGGAGCTGCCGGAGAGGCAGCTGACTGGGCATCTTGTAGCTTCAGAAGGCAGTTTCGTTTCTTTGGCTCGGAGCCCTTCTGGCTTCGGCACCCTTTTTGCCTCGGCACCTCCCTTCCCCTTCGCCACCATGTGTGGTACCCACCTAACGCCACGTGCTTCCTTCGCATATGTGGCCGTACAGCGCGAACCCCACCCGCAACACACACGCGTTGCGCAACTGGAATGACGGGCTCAACATCTTCAACGACTCCCATGGGGCACTACAGCCCCGTCGTCAAGTTCGAGAAGCTCGGCGCGATCATCGACCAGGGGCTGGTGGGGTTCATCACAATGGGGATCAATGCGAGTGCTGCGTATGATTTGGTGTGATTGAACATTGGGAGTACTTATTTGATGACGGAAAGGAGGGAGGGCGGTGGATATGTATATTGGACTAATATATACCTAAATCTAAAAAGTCCTAACGGAGAATATGCGACAAAGAATGCAATGAAGCTTCCAAACCATCGCTGTGCAAATCCGGTTGTTCTGCCGCGAGGATCAAGCGCAGCTCTACTGCCTGCTGAAGCCCCATCAGCGCCTCCTCCTTTCGACCACACGTTGAGATGATCATTGAGAAATTGTGGAGGGATTCGGCGAACTTGGCAGTGAACAGAGCTGGCCGCTCTGCTGCGAGGGTTCGATACAGATTCACAATCTCCTGGTATGTCACCACTGCTTTATCTATGCAACCAACGGCTCCCAAGCGGACGGTTAAATTGCTGAGGGAGGAGGCGAGATCGGCATTGAAGATGAGAGGGCGCTCTGCCGCGAGGGCCCGGCGGAGCGTTACCGCCTCCTGACTGGCAATCAGCGCCTCCTGTGTTTGACCGACGACTGACAAATGGACGGATAAAGTGTTGACGGAGGTAGCGAGATGAGTGTTGAAGACGGCTGGGCGCTCTGCTGCGAGGGTACGGTACAGATCCACCGCCTCCTGCGCCGCCGTCATCAGCGCCTCCTGCGTTCGACCAACAGCAGGTAAGAAGTAGGTGGATAAATTGGCGAGGGAGTTGGCGAGATCAGCATTGAAGACGGCTGGGCGCTCAGCTGCGAGGGTCCGGTACAGATCCACCGCCTCCTGCACCACCGCCCTCGCCTCTTCCTTTCGACCAACAGCTGACAATTGGACGGATAAAGTGTTGAGGGAGTTGGCGAGATCAGCATTGAAGACGGCTGGGCGCTTTGCTGCAAGGGCCCGGCGCAGATCCACCGCCTTCCCCCCCGCTGTTAGTGCCTCCTCCGTTCGACCGACATCTGACAAGCGGATGGATAAATTTCCGAGAGAGGTGGCGAGATAAGCATTGAAGACATCTGGGCGCTCTGCTGCGAGGGTCTGGTACATATTCGCCGCCTCCTGCGCCGCCTCCTGCGCCTCCTTCAGTGCCTCCTGCGTTTGACCAACAGCAGGTAAGTATGTGGATAAATTAGCGAGGGAGGCAGCGAGATCAGCATTGAAGACGGCTGGGCGCTCAGCTGCGAGGGCCCGGCGCAGATCCACTGCCTCCTGCACCGCCGTCAGCGCCTCCTCCGGTCGACCGACAGCTGACAAGCGAACGGATAAATTGTTGACGGAGCGGGCGAGATCAACATTGAAGACGTCTGGGCGCTCTGCTGCGAGGGCCCGGTGCAGATCCACCGCCTCCCGCACTGCCATCAGCGCCTCCTCCGTTTGACCGACGGCTGATAGGTGGACGTCTAAATTGCTGAGGGAGATAGCGAGATCAGCATTGAAGACGGCTGGGTCCTCGGCTGCGAGGGCCCGGCGCAGATCCACCGCCTTCTGCCCCGCTGTTAGGGCCTCTTCCGTTCGACCAACAGCTGCTAAACGGATAGATAAATCTGCGAGGGAGCGGGCGAGATCATCATTGAAGGTAGCTGGGCGCTCTGTTGCGAGAGCCCGGAACAGTTCTTTCGCCTCTTGAATCGCCATTAGCGCTTCCTCAAGCCGACCTGCATAAGATAGACGGCACGAAAGCGAGTGCAGTGCCGATGCTTGAGATTCTTGCGCCCTGATTTCCGGTGCATGGTCCTGTAAATGATGAGTTCACAATTCATGGTTGGAACCCATGGCAGCTCACCTTCAACCAGCAAAAGGCCGATAGTGATCCAAGGAAAATGCTTTTAGAAGATATGATCTCCATCCACATCGTGATATGATGCAGCACGAATGCCCGTAAGTGTTCCAAAATTATGGGGTTTGGCTCCGTGACATCGGATATGTGATTGCTCCAAGACTCGCAGCTGTATAGAAGTTGCTCCGAGACGCCAGTGACCTCTGGGATACCAGGTGGGTCGTTGTAATCCCTTTCAAGATAGCCAGTGCCATGGATTTCCGCGGCGGAGAATTCACGAACCACTGTTTGCAGGCACAGTTCCGCAAGCCGCTGGCTGTGCAGTTTCTCCGATATGTAAAACTTGCGCGTGTCTTCAGTATTATTGGCGTTGTTTGTGATGAATTCGCGGAAGGACACGTGTAGCATGCGAATGGGTTCGTGGTCGGTTTTAAATCCCGCCAGGACTGATCCGAATCGTTCTAATAAAATTTCTGCGGATAGTTCCATGGAATGGTTGGCACCGTGCAAAGCCTTGAGTGCCATCAGCGACAAAGGCCGTTTCGCTGCCATAATGGCGCCCATGACAAGATCATAGTCCTCGCGGAAGTCGGCGTCTGTCCAGTCAGCACATAGCTCGAGAACTGATCCGTACAAGAGATCCATCTTCTCGCTAGCGGGAAGGCCTTGTGGGATGCGTTTCGATAGCAATGCTTCCAGTTTTGCTCTGGGCTTGTAGGCGCTGCGAAGATAGCTGCAAATAGTAGCTATCCAAATGAACAGGCCTTCCGCCATGACCTTCAATTCAGCGATCAGTGCCTCGTCTGGCCAATTAGGTCCCATCCTCGAGCAGAGTGCAGGATCTCGCAGCTGCGCATCTACATAAGCTGCGATGTCCTGTCGATTGTCGATTGAATTTATATCAATGGGATGCGATATGATGTGGGCCTGTCTAGAGAGGTACTGCTCGATAATCCAAGTTGGTCGCGACGTGATGAAAATCCGCAGCTGTGGCGGAAGGTGAGAAGCGTTGTCACGGAGTATGGCAAGTAAGCTGGTGTCGGAATCGTCACCGATGGTTTCATCCAAAGCATCAATGACGACCACAATAGGATGGTCAACTGGATGCCGACGCAGAGGGCCCGATATGAAAGCCTCGAACTGGCGAGATAGGGAAGCTGAAGCCAACGAAGGCTCGTTTTCCAACGCTGTCCTGATGTCCGCGGCGATGGCGGGGTGGCGCATGGCGATATCGCGTGCGATGGTCGTGATAAGGTGTCGAGGTGTATTACGGGGAGCATCATTGCGGTCGAAAAAGAATGATGATGCGAGGAGATCGTCGGCGTCCAGCGCTTGAGCGATGGTGTGGGCGATGGCGGTTTTGCCGGCACCCGCCACGCCATTGAGCCAGAAGACATTCTGAGCATCAAGGGAGCGCGACCACGCATGGATGATGGACAATACATTCGCGCGCGTTCCAGGCAAGCATACGTGCTCCGAGTCCCACGAGGCACCCTCTGCACAGACAAATTTATCCCACACTGTGAATAGCTTTAGTTAGTCAGGGAAGCTCCTCGATATCCAATTGCGTGAGCACTCACCCAACTGCTCATCACTTGTTCCATATATAATCTGATCGCCGGCTATACATGTCACAGTGGCCCCCGATGTAGCCTGGGTGTTGAAAATCTTCTTCGATATTATCTTGCGCTCATTGGGGCAATCCGAAGGTGAAGGCGTCTTTCTGGCTACACTCGCAATGCCGCGGTTCAGCGGGAGCTCGACGACTGGACTTTCTACCAGGGCTGGTACTGCCGTGAGCTCATTGGTGCTATCGGAGGGTGAGGCGTTTTGATTGACCACGCTGGCAGTGCTGCGGATTGACGGGTGCTCGACGACCAGGCTGGCCCCATATCTCTCCATCACTCTCGCAAGAAGCTGCTTAGGGTCCGTCCCCAAATATTCAACTCCAGTACCCGGCTAATGGCAGGCGTAAGTGAAAGGCAATTCGGCGAAAGTTATCATAGAGTAGAGGAATCGACAGCGTACCGGGAGGCCGAAAAGCACCAATACCGCGTTTAATTGAGTCTCGATATCAGCGATGATGCTTTGGTGACCCTTCAACAAATACCAAACACGATGGAGCCAATTTGGTCGAACTTGCTGCAATCTCTGGATTTTGGCCTTGATCTTCTCTAACACCCTATGGTTCGCGTGAAAGCTCAACGCTCGATCCTCACGTCAGTCAATGTACTTGAAACTCACTCAAGCAAGTCGCCCATCTTCTCTCTAACATCGCCCTCTGGAGGATCCTGGGTCGCAAGAGCCCGAATGACGCTTGCAACGGCGCTTCCAATGTACTGGGCGCAGCTTGCCCAATCCTCACCATTTGATGTGAAATCCTGGTCAAGATCAATGGGATACATGAGCACGCATTGTCATGTTTAGCTTTGAATCATACCGTTATTGCCTCGACAATGGACACGGCGTTCGCTACTGCGTCCCTGAGCGCAGGAAAGCTGTCCGGTGGGATCTCGCTGGCCAGCTTGAGCAGAGAGAGTGCGTGTGGGTTGCCAGAAACACGACCAAGTAGCACTGGCAGCATGATGGCTGAGACAGAAAAGGAATACGCAATCAAGAAAGCTGAGGGGCGTTGTAAATGAGAAATACAACGTACGTCGGCCTGGCTACGCTCATCGCTGTCCAATTGAGTGCCTGCGCATGGTCTTGGGCGTCTGCGAAAAGCGCATGATGCGGAATCGGCTTGCAATTCACATGTGGCTCCTTCAAGTTGATGCCAGCCTTCGTTGTGAATGATTCGGCATGTGCATGCGTATATGACTTCTTAAGGTTTTGATAGCATTGATGCTGAGAGGTGTATAAATTCGCATGGAACGTTGAATCCAAGTTGAATCCAAGTTGACTAGATATCTGTAACTTAAAAATAGCCCCTGACAGATAGAAAGCTTCCTGCCTGATCGTTGACGGCGCTCGTGCGGGCCCAAAGTCTCCCGCGCCCCGATCAAGGACCCCATCAAACCAGGGGCTTCCTCGAAAAGGGACCTTGGGAGTTGGGGCATTAACGATCGGTGGCGACGCGTCGTCGCTGCTGCCATTCCTTCCTTCACCACCACCACCACCACCACCACCTTCCCTTCCTTATCCCTTCCCTCCACCTTCTGCCTCTAGTACTAGCGGGTGTGTATGGCTGGGGCACGCGTGTGTGGGATGCTGATATGTTATTGGGGGTACATGTGTGGGTGTGCACTCGAGGGCGGATGTGTTGGGCGTTAGGCTGGATGGGCGGGTGGGCGCTTACACTCCCCCACTTGAAAGAGATACGATGTAAGGTACCTCAGAGGGGATTATGCGTGTTAGGTACACTTTGTATTATTTTACCTTGTTTAATCATCATTGTTCACCCTCTGTCCCGCCCCTCTCAAAGCCCCTCCTCGCCAATTTCTCTTTCGGCCCTCAGCTCGGTCATTAAGTAGTAGTCAATGTAGCTCCGCGTCTGAATAAATCTATGAATGAAACCTCATTTCTACACCTTGGGGAGCTTGCAGAACCGACAATGCACGGGTGAGCTAGCAAGGGTCTTTGTGAACATCAGTCAAGTGAAGTAATTCCCTTGCTTTTCTAAGTCATTTGCGGCAACGATGCAGATAGTATTTTGTACTAATGATACAGTATACTAGATAAATGAGTTATACGGTGCGGGGAAGGGATGTAGGAAGAACAGTGAAACACGATCCGGGCAGAGGGCTGGCAACGGGGCAAGATGAGAGAGACCTTTCCGAGGACGGGGAGAGCGGATAATGTACCTCAAGAAGGCTTGTAGCCCCCACAGTCGCTATCAAAACGGAGGGGGATGGGAGAGAAGGCGGGGCAGGCGGTGGTGGTCGTGGTGAGCTCGAGGGAAACGGCAACGGCGCGTCGCCGCCGATCGGTACTTGATCGTGGCGCGGGAGACGTACACTAGGCATCGCCCGCGCAGCCCGAGACCCACTTGACAGATGGCATTGACGTGTAGCGCGCATTACAGGCTACAGCGTTCAGTGATCTTTTGAATTTGTGATCATGACTCTTGTTGATTTTGCTATCAGCATTGTACGCTGCCCCTCCCCATCTACGCTGACCCCGAACTCAACTCGTTATACAGCGCCCAGTTCACAGCTGAACGCAAACTCTCCTGGGCCTAGAAAGTCCCGGGCGGCTGGCCCTTGCTCGCGGGGTATGAAGACCTCTTCGATCCGCAAAATTACGCCGATCTCAATGTCCAGAGCGGCGGGAAGCTTCTCAGCAGCTGCGTCGAGGAGCAGGAAGCCGATATCCGCAATAACTTCAGCTGTGTCTTTGGTACGCCTTTCCCCCTCCCCCTCCACTTTCACTTTCACCAATGCTAGTGCCGGGTCCAGTTTTAACGTGAGCTGACGTCGACGCTGCGCAGCCCCCGAAGTGACCCAAGGACCCTACTACCACTCCGAGGCGCACCTCATACCGCAGAACATCCCCGAGTTACAGTTCAGCCTGCTCGGCCTGCTCGACATCGGCGGCATCAACGTCGAGACGTGCTTTCCTCTCCCGAACGCGCTGATTGACATCTGGCACGCGAACGCGACGGGCGACGGAAGGGATGAGGAAGGCGTTGAGGACGGGGTACTCAAGGTTGGAGGGGTACTTATGAGGGGGAACCACGGTTGAGGGGGGCGTGGCCGACGAATGCGTGGGGCGTCGCGCAGTTCTCTTGTAGGTCCATGTCCATTGTCGCATTTATGCCCCACGACGCATGCTGATAACCCACCCCCTTGCACCAGCGATATTCCCGGGCTACTGCACCGGCCGCGCGCTGCATATCCACACGAAGGTGTTCACCGACTGGGCGCCCCAGCCGAATGCGACGTTCAAGGCGAGGCGCCTTACACACACAGGGCAGTTCTTCTTCTTCGATGATGTCTCCGAGACGATCAACAAGGTCAGTCTACGTCTGAGCTTCTGCCCCCTTCTCTATTCTTTCTTCGGTTCGGAACCCTTCTTGGTTCGACATCCCCTCTGCATGCTCAAGATGCACTCACACCCACCTAACGCCCCTTTGCTTTCCCCACAGATGTGGCCCTACAGCACAAATCCCATCCACACCATGCACGGCCGCGTGCGCCACTAGAACGACGGGCTCTTCAACGACTCCCATGGGCCCGAGGAGCACTACGACCCCGTCTTCAGGCTCGAGAAGCTCGGCGCGATCATCGACCAGGGGCTGGTGGGGTTCATCACGATGGGGATCAATGCGAGTGCTTCGTATGGTTTTGCGTGAGCATGATTGAACATTGAACATTGAAAATTGGCGGGATTGGGATTGCTCGTTTCAGGAAGGAGGGAGGGAGGGCGGTGGATATGTATATTGGATTAATATATGCATAAATCTAAAAAGTACTAACGGAGAATATCCGACAACAAAGACAATGAAGCTTCCAAATCATCGTGGTGCAAATCCGGCTGTTCTGCAGCGAGGATCAAGCGCAGCTCGACCGCCTCCTGAACCGCCACCAGCGCCTGCTCATTTCGACCAATATCTGACAGCTGAACGGATATATTGTGCAGGGATTTGGCGAACTTGGCAGTGAACATAGCTGGCTGCCCCGCTGCGAGGGTCCGATAGAGATGCACAACCTCCTGATATGTCATTAGCGCCGCCTCCGTTCGACCAACAGCTGACAAGGTGACGGATAAATTAGTCAGGGAGTTGGCGAGATCAGCATTGAAGATGGCGGGGTGCTCTGCCGCGAGAGTCCGGCGCAGGTCTGCCGCCTCCTGAACCGCCGTTAGCGCTTCCACCGTTCGACCAGTGGCTGACAAGCGGGCGGATAAATTGGCAAGGGAGCGGGCGAGATCAACATTGAAGACGCCTGGGCGCTCTGCTGCGAGGGTCCGGTACAGATGCACCACCTCCTGTACTGCCATCAGCACCTCCTCAGTCCGACCCGCAGCTGACAATCGGGCAGATAATTTGGCGAGGGAGAGGGCGAGATCAGCATTGAAGATGGCTGGGCGCTCTGCCGCGAGGGTCCGGTATAGATGCACCGCCTCCTGAGCCGCCATCAGCGCCTCCTCCGTTCGACCGACAGCTGACAAGCAGGTGGATAAATTATTGAGGGAATGAGCGAGTTCAGCATCGAAGGCGGCTGGCGGCTCTGCTGTGAGGGTCCAGTACAGATTCACCGCCTCCTGCGTCGACATAAGCGCCTCCTCCATTCGACCAACGGCTGACAAGCGGGCGGATAAATTGGTGAGGGAGCGGGCGAGATCAACATTGAAGATGGCGGGGAGCTCTTCTGCGAGGTTCCGGTAGAGATGTGCCGCCTCCTGCGCCGCCGCCAGCGCCTCCTCCTTTCGATCAATAGCTGATAAGTGGATGGATAGATTGGCGAAGGAGCGGGCGAGATCAACATTGAAGATAGTGGGGCGCTCTGCTGCGAGGGCCCGGTACAGACGCGCCGCTTCCTGCGCCGCCGCCAGCGCCTCCTCCGCCTGACCAACAGCTGACAAGCGGACGGATAAATTGTTGAGGGAGCCGGCGAGATCAACATTGAAGATGGCGGGGAGCTCTGCTGCAAGAGTCCGGTAGAGATGCGCCGCCTCCTGCGCCGCCGTCAGCGCCTCCTTCCGATCGCTGGCTGATAAGTGGATGGATAGATTGGTGAAGGAGCGGGCGAGATCAACATTGAAGATGGCAGGGCGTTCTCCTGCGAGGGTCTGATACAGATGCACCGCCTCCTGTGCCGCGGCAAGCGCCCCCTCCGTTCGACCAACAGCTGAAAAGCGGGCGGATAAATTGGTGAAGGAGCGGGCGAGATCAACATTGAAGATGG
>KV417532.1:0-47597 GCA_001630335.1 Athelia psychrophila | reverse complement strand
AACTCCTTGGATAAATTGTTGAGGAAGCGGGCGAGATCAGCATTGAAGACGGCTGGGCGCTCAGCTGCGAGGGCCCGGCACAGTTCTACCGCCTCTTGCACCGCCATCAGCGCTTCCTCCGTTCGACCGACGGTCGACAAGTGGTTAGATAAATTGTTGACGGAGGCGGCGAGATTAGCATTGAAGACGGCTGGGCGCTCAGCTGCGAGGGCCCGCCACAGACCCACCGCTTCCTGCACCACCATCAGCGCTTCTTCCGTTCGACCGACGGCTGTCAACTGGTTGGATAAATTGTTGACGGAGGTGGCGAGATGGTTGTTGAAAACGGCTGGGCGCTCAGCTGCGAGAGGACGGCATAGATCCACCCCCTCCTGCGCCGCCATCAGCGCCTCCTCCGTTTGATCGACAGCTGACAGGCAGCCGGATAAATTACTGAGGGAGCGGGCGAGATCAGCATTGAAGACGGCTGGGCGCTCTGCTGCGAGGGTTCGGTACAAATATACCCCCTCCTGCACCGCCACCAGCGCCTCCTCCGTCCGACCGACGGCTGACAAGCGGTTGGATAGATTGGTGACGGAGTTAGCGAGATCAGCATTGAAGACGGCTGGGCGCTCAGCTGCGTGGGCCCGCCACAGATCCACTGCTTCCTGCACAGCCATCAACGCCTCCTCCGTTCGACCGACGGCTGACAACTCGTTGGATAAATTGGTGACGGAGGCGGCGAGATGAGCATTGAAGATGGCTGGGCACTCAGCTGCGAGGGCCCGGCGCAGTTCCACCGCCTCCTGCACCGCCATCAGCGCCTCCTCCGCTCGACCGACAGCCGACAAGCAGATGGATAAATTGGCCAGGGAGGCGGCGAGACCATCATTGAATATGGCTGGGCCCTCTGCTGGGATGCCCCGGGACAGATCCACCCCCTCCTGACCCGCGGTCAACGCTTCCTCGTGGCGACCCGCATAATGTAGACGCGTCGCAAGCGAGGACAGTCCCAATGCTTGAGTTTCATTGTCACACAGTGCCCTGATTTCCGGTGCGTGGTCCTGTAAATGATGAGTTCACAAACTCATGGTTGGTACCCATGGAAGCTCACTTTCAACCAGCAGAATGCCGATAGTGATCCAAGGAAGATGCTTTTGGAAGACACCACCTCCATCCAGGTGGTGGTATAATGCAGCACGAATGCCCGCAAGTGTTCGCAAAGTATGGGGTTGGGCTCCGTAACATCGGATATGTGGTTGATCCAAGACTCGCAGCTGTAAAGCAGCTGCTCCGAGACGCCAGTGACCTCTGGAATACCAGGTCCGTCATCCCCATCCCTTTCAAGATAGCCTGTGCCATGCATTTCCGCGGCAGAGAATTCACGAACCACTGTTTGCAGGCACAGTTCCGCCAGCCGCTGGCTGTGCAGTTTCTCCGATATGTAAAACTTCCGCGTGTCTTCAGTATTATTGGCGTTGTTTGTGATGAATTCACGGAACGACACATGTAGCATGCGAATAGGTTCATGGTCAGTTTTAAATCCCACCAGGACGGATCCGAATCGTTCCAATAAAATATCTGCGGATAGTTCCATGGGATGGTGCAAAGCCCTGAGGGCCATCAGCGACAATGGCCGTTTCGCTGCCATAATGGCACCCATGACAAGATCATAGTCCTCGCGGAAGTCGGCGTCTGTCCAGTCAGCACATAGCCCGAGAACTGATCCGTACAAGAGATCCATCTTCTCGCTAGCGGGAAGGCCTTGTGGGATGCGTTTCGACAGCAGTGCAGCCAATTTTGCTCTGGGTTTGTAGGCACTGCGAAGATAGCTGCAAATTGTAGCTATCCAAACGAACAAGCCTTCCGCCATGACCTTCAATTCAGCGATCAGCGCCTCGTCTGGCCAATTAGGTCCCATCCTCGAGCAGAGTGTAGGATCTCGCAGCTGCGCATCTACATAAGCTGCAATGTCTTGTCGATTGTGGATTGAATTTATATCAATGGGATGCGGTATGATATGGGCCTGGCTAGAGAGGTACTGTTCGACGATCCAAGTTGGCCGCGACGTGACCAGAATCCGCAGCGGCGGCGGAAGGTCAGAGGCCTCGTCACGGAGTATGGCAAGTAAGCTGGTGTCGGAATCGTCGCCGATGGTTTCATCCAAAGCATCAATGACGACCACAATGAGATGGCCAACTGGATGGCGACGCAGAGGGCCTGATATGAATGCCTCGAACTGCCGAGATAGGGAAGTTGAAGCCAACGAAGGCTCGCTTTCCAACGCTGTCCTAATGTCGGCGGCGATGGCGGGGTGGCGCATTGCGATATCGCGTGCGATGGTCGTGATAAGGCTCCGAGGTGTGTTACGGGATGCATCATTGCGGTCGAAAAAGAATGATGATGCCAGGAGACCGTCTTTGTGCAGTGCTTGAGCAATAGTGTGGGCGATGGCGGTTTTGCCGGCACCCGCCACGCCGTTGAGCCAGAAGACGTTCGGAGCATCCAAGGAGCGCAACCGCGCATTGATAATGGTCAACATATTCGCGCGTGTGCCGAGCAAGCATACGCGCTTCGGGTCCCACGAGGCACCCTCTGCACAGACAAGTTTATCCAGCACTGAGAATGGCTTTAGTTTGCCGGTGAAGCTCATTGTGATCTATGTACGTGAGCACTCACCGAACTGCTCATCGCTTGGTCCGCATGTATTGTAATTGCCAGCCACATTCGTCACATTGGCCCCCGATGTAGCTGTACTGTTGAATACATTCTTTTTTGATATTAGATAGATACATTTGGTTTGTGATTGACATACCGTGGTTTGTGCTATCATGCGCTCATTGGCGCAATCCGAAGGTGGAGGGATCAGTATAGCTGTGCTCGCAATGCAACGGTTCAGCGGGTGCTCGATCACTTGATTCGCTACCATGGCTGGTACTGTCGCGAGCTCATGGGTGCTATCGGAGTTTGACGGTATTTGATTGGCCACGCTGGCAGTGCCGCGGATTGAGGGGTGCTCGACGACCAGGCTAGCCCCATATGTCTGCATCACTCTCGCAAGAAGCTGATTAGGGTCCGTTTCCGAATATTCAACTCGAGCATCCGGCTAATGGCAGGCGTAAGTGAAAGGCAATCTGGCAATAGTTATCAGTGTAGACGAATCGACAACGTACCGGGAGGCCGAAAAGCACTAATGCCGCATTTAATTGTGTCTCGATATCAGCGATGATGAGTTTGTGACCCTCCAATAAATACCAAATACGATTGAGCCAATTTCGCCGAACTCGCTGCAATCTGTCGATTTTGGCCTTGATCTTCTCTAACACCCTATGGTTTCGCGCGAAGCTCAACGCTTGATCTTCACGTGAGTCAATAGAGCTTACTCAAGCAAGTCGCCCATCTTCTCCCTGATATCACCCTCTGGAGGATCCTGGGTCGCAAGAGCCCGAATGACGCTTGCGACAGCGCTTACAATGTACTGGGCGCAGCTCGCCCAATCCTCACCATTTGATGCGAAGTCCTGGCCAAGATCAATGAGATAAAAGAGCACGCATTGTCGTATTTGGCTTTGAAGCATACCGTTATTGCCTCGACAATGGATACAGCGCTCGCTGCTGCGTCCCTTAGCACAGGAAAACTGTACGGTGGGATCTCGCTAGCCAGCTGGAGCAGAGAGAGGGCATCTGGGCTGCCAGAAACACGATCAAGTAGCGGCATGATGGCAGAGACAGAAAAGGAATACGCAATCGAGAAGGCTGAGGGGCGTCGTAAATGAGAAATGCTATGAGCCTACGTTTCTCAGGTGCCTCGTTGCCCACATGGTCCTGGGCGTCTATGAAAAGCGATGCGGAATCGACTTATTATACCATTCACATGTGGCTCCCTAATTCCAGTCTCCGCCGTGAATGATTCGGTACACGCATGCGTACATGCCTTGTGAAGTTTTTTGATAGCATTGATGCTGAGAGGTGTATAAATTCGTATGGAACGTTGAATCTAAGTTGAATAGATCTCTGTAAAATAGCAGAAAATAGCCCCTGACACATGCCCGATCGCTTATAATTACAGCTGGCACTTTCCCGCCCGTCATTCATTCACGTTCATCTCAAGCTCTCATCATCACATAGCACAGCGGCATAGTCGGCTCTATACGTCCATTAACGTGCTCTCAGCTATCCCTCGACCTCGTCTTCTCGTCATTTTCTGCATATCACCATGTTCATCTTTACCACGTTCTCTATCCGTCACTGCGAGCCTTAGTCTTCTTTCAGACGCCAATGCTCGTCTGACTGCTCGTACCAATTCCAGGCCCTAGCTCAGCTACCCAGGCTACCACAAAGATAGGCCGGTCATGTTCATCACGGGCGGCCCGAAGTGAGCACACCCTTGCTTCAGCAAAACCTACTTTCTCTCCGATGCGCTCAGAGCCGCCGATAACTCATACATTCCGACAATCGACTACATGGCGGTTCAAAAATATCGAACTTTGAATCGTTTATGCTCATATTATGCCAATGTCACTCGCAATAAATGTCGATATGGAGGGTGGCCGCCGACAAGTCTCGAAAGAAGCCCGAAAGTTTCTGTCGTGTGACGCCGCACTGGGGTTCTGCTTCTTCGCCTCTCTCCTCTTACAACAGGACCCGTGCTGTCATCCTACCACGATCCTACCCGTCCTCCATTCGCCTGGTCATCCACCGTCGCAAATAGACATGCTTCTGCACGCCCCAGGACTGCCAATGGCCCCGGGCCATCGCACTCGGGTACAGCGTGTCGGAGAACACTTTTGTCGTCGCAGTCATCGAAGGTCGCGGCGTCGGGCGTGAACTCGGGCTCGCTGCGCTTAACTAGGACACAAGGCGCGTGATGCTTGTGCAGGTACGCCTGGAATCATAGCTTTTATCACTCATACATGTGCTGACTTGTGTTTGTCGCGTTTTTTGCAGCTTGCTGACTGCCAGAGCTACGTGAGGATGCGGCATCGATGCATATCCACATACCCTCGCCGATCCTGGTCCCAAATACCGCACTGGCTATAGATGGGGACCTGTCGTCCGAGGTTGTCGATCTTCCTCAATTACGTGCAGGAGGAGTTCCCCAGGGTACTTGTCGAGCCTGGCGCGCGAAAGTGCTGGAATGACGGGAGAGGTGAGTGCTCTTTGAACGCTGATTGCGATGGTAGCTGAGACCCGTGCAGGCATTGAGCTCATCCACCAGCTTTGTGTGTACGAAGACGCGCGCGCGGGTACCATTCTTGCTGCCTCCGACAAGTACGTTCTTATGCTTCCTATGCTCATTCGGAACTGATCGTATCCTACCTTCCAATTGAAGATACTACGCCCTTTCTGCAGTTTGTGCGCTCTTCAAGGGCCTCAAACGTTGCCTGGACACGCCTTTCTCCGCACACTCGCTGCTGATCTGCTACGTTCCCGTCGAGCACGAGGATGATCGACCCCGAGACTGCGTGCAACCTCGAGTTCGTGGTGATCATGGCGCACAATAGCATGCAGTCACTCGGAGGCACACTGCTGAGGGTCAATATACTTGCACCGATTACCGGTAAAGTCGATGCTGCTCCTGCATTCGAGATATTCTGACAAGTTTGCAGTTGTAGCCGCGATACATGCGCGACTGGGCGTTGTCAAACGTAACTCGAGACTTTCGAGTTGTGGAGGCCTTGAAGGCACGTACAGGACAGTATAACAGAGCTCGTTAAGTCAGAAGACCTCATCAAAGAAGTGCGTGAAGCACCCAGGGCGCTGGACTATGGACTCCGACAAACTCGCCGCTTCGGTGCGTTCGCCTGCACGTTTATGTTTTCAATAGCTGACTAGCTCTCCCAAATTTGAAGCTCCCCGCTTCTGACACCCGCCCCGCCATCACTGCCTTGTACAGCTTCGTGCACAACTCGGACAAGCTTACGGCCACTCGGGGCTGCCGGAGAGGGAGCTGACTGGGTAACTGGTGCGGCTTCAGAAGGCTGTCGTGAAGGTGCTGCGAGAGACTCTACGAACGGATATTGGCTGCGCTTTGGACAATGCACGTTTTGTATATATTCTTTCGCTTATTGTGCAACACCCAATTCAAACTTGTTCTCGGTCATTCAGTTGGCGGTCGCTTCTCGTTTAGCTCAGTCGGTGTACACAGATGAAGAAGGACGTCAAAATAAAAGCAGACCATCGTGTAGTGGGTTTAAGTGATTAGAAAAGTTTAGTAAGGAGGGAGTCGAGTAAATATGGGGGGGTTATACTGTCAAAGGGTAAGGCAAGCGTAGGAGCAATAGGTAGCAGCAGTTAAAGCAGCAGGATGTCCGAGTCTCGGGAGTCAATGCTTACCTTCTTTGATGGTTGCAGATTCATCGATCATAATCAGCCATTCAGCGCTTGCGAGTCATCGATCATCTCCAGCCATTCGTTAAATCTCTGTTCATCCATGTGTCTGAAATTAGGAATCAATTAAGAGGGGGAAGTGATTAGGGAGGGTGTAAATAAGCGATGAGGGGAAGTTTAGTGGGAAGGGAGTCGAGCAATTACGGGAGGGTTATGTTGTTATAGGGTAAGGAAACAGACGTCCGAGGGGAGCCGATGCTTACCTTCTTTGAGGGTTGCAGGTCCATCGATCATAGCCAGTCAGCTTGCGAGCCACCCATCATCTTCAGCCATTCGTTAAATCTCTATTCATCCATGATCCCAGTCGAATTGTGACTCGGATATTGCTCAGATACTTGGCAGATTGGGAAACTGCAGAAACATCTCCAGAACCTACAATGTGTGCAATTGCCAAATCAAGCCACCTCCAGACCTGAATGGGCCATGCATAATTCATTAGGCACGCTTGTGCCTGTGTCCGTCATTGTGGCGCCAGTCAGGGGCAAATAACTAATTAGCCGGCAATCACATCGCCCGCGCAGCCCGAGACCCACACGACAGACGTAGATTGTCCGGCCGCAGCTCACAGATGACATTGACGTGTAGCGCGCACGCCGCATTACAGGCCACAGCTTTCAGTGTTCTTTTGAACCTGTGATCATGACCCTTGTTGACTTTGCTATTAGCAGTGTACGCTACCCCTCCCCATCTACGCTGACCCCGAACTCAACTCGTCACACAGCGCCCAGTTCACAGCCGAACGCAAACGCTCCAGGGCGCAGAAAGTCCTGGGCGGCTGGCCCTTGCTCGCGGGGTACGAAGGCCTCTTCGATCCGCAGACTTGCGCCAATCTCGATATCCAGAGCGGCCAGAAGCTTCTCAGCTGCGTCGAGGAGCAGAAAGCCGACATCCGCAATAACAGCTGTGTCTTTGGTACGCTTTCCCCCTCCCCCTCCACTTGCACTTTCACCAGTGCTAGTGCCGGCTCCGGTTCTAACGTAAGCTAACGCAGCCCCCGAAGTGACCCAAGGACCCTACTACCACTCCGGGGCGCACCTCATCTAGCAGAACATCCCAGGGTTACAGTTCAGCTTGCTCAGCCTGCTCGGTATCGGCGGCATCAACGTCGAGACCTGCCTTCCTCTCCCGAACGCGCTTGTCGACATCTGGCACACGACCGCGACGGGCGACGGAGGGGATAAGGAAGGCGTTGGGGACAGGGTACCCGAGGTTGGAGATGTATGAGGGGGAAACGCCGTTGAGGGGGCCATGGCCGACGAATGCGTGGGGCGTCGCGCAGTTCTCTTGTATTACCATGTCTATTGTCGCATTTATGCCCCACGACGCACGCTGATAACCCATCCCCCTTGCACCAGGGATATTACCGGACTACTGCACCGGCAGCGCGCTGCACATCCACACGAAGGTCTTCACCGACTGGGCGCCCCAACCGAACGGGACGTTCAAGACGCGGCGCCTCGCACACACGGGGCAGTGCTTCTTCGATGATGGTATTTCCGAGACGATCAACAAGGTCAGTCTACGTCTGCGCTTCTGCCCCCTTCTCTATTCTTTCTTCGGTTCGGAACCCCTCTTGCTTCGACATCCCCTCCCCATGCTCAAGATGTACTCGTACCCACCTAACACTCCTTTGCTTCCTTCGCAGGTGTGGCCCTACAGCACAAATCCCATCCACGCCACGCACGGCCGCGTGTGCAACTGGAACGACGGGCTCAACGTCTTCAACGACACCCATTGCCCCGAAGGGCATTACGATCCGGTGTTCAGGCTCGAGAAGCTCGACACGATCATCGACCAGGGGGTGGTGGGGTCCGTCACGATGGGGATCAACGCGAGTGCTGCGTATGCTTTGGCGTGATTGAACATTGAACATTGGCGGGATTGGGAGCACTGTACTCGATTCAGGAAGGAGGGAGGGAGGGCGATGGCTATGTGTATTGGATTAATATATGCCTAAATCTAAAAAATACTAACGGAGAATATCCGACAACAAATCCAATGAAGCTTTCAAATCATCACGGTACAAATCCGGTTGTTCTTCCTCGAGGATTAAGCGCAGCTCTACTGCCTCCTGGAGCGCCATCAGCGCCTCCTCCTGTTGACCAAGCATTGACAAGTTTGTTGAGAAAATGTGGAGGGATTCGGCGAACTCGGCAGTGAACACAGCTGGCCGTTCTGCGGCGAGGTTCCGATACAGATGCACAACCTCCTGATATGTCATCATCGCCTCATCTATTCGACCAATAGCTGCCAAATTGGAGGATAGATTGGCGAGGGAGCGGGCGAGATCAGCATCGAAGATGGTGGGGCGCTCTGCCGCGAGGGTCCGGCGCAGGACTACCTCCTCCTGAGCCGCCATCAGCGCCTCCCACGGTCGACCAACAGATGAGAAGCGAGCGGCTAAATAATTGAGGGAGTCGGCGAGAGCAGTATTGAAGATGGCGGGGCGCTCTGCCGCGAGGGCCCGGCGCAGTTCTACCGCCTCCCGTACCGCCATCAGCGCCTCCTCCGTTCGACCGATGGCTGACAAGCGTGAGGATAAATTGTTGATGGAGGTGGCGAGATTAACATTGAATACGGCTGGTCGCTCTGCTGCGAGGGTCCGGTACAGTGCTACCGCCTCCTGCACCGCCATCAGCGCCTCCTCCGTTCGACCGACGGCTGACAAGCGGTTGGATAAATTGCTGAGGGAGGTGGCGAGATTAGCATTGAAGACGGCTGGGCGCTCTGCTGCGAGGGTCCGGTACAGTGCTACCGCCTCCTGCACCGCCATCAGCGCCTCCTCCGTTCGACCGACGGCTGACAAGTGGTTGGATAAATTGCTGAGGGAGGTGGCGAGATTAGCATTGAAGACGGCTGGGCGCTCTGCTGCGAGGGTCCGGCGCAGTTCTACCGCCTCCTGCACCGCCATCAGCGCCTCCTCCGTTCGACCAACGGCTGACAAGCGGTTGGATAAATTGCTGAGGGAGGTGGCGAGATTAGCATTGAAGACGGCTGGGCGCTCTGTTGCGAGGGTCCGGCGCAGTTCTACCGCCTCCTGCACCGCCATCAGCGCCTCCTCCGTTCGACCAACGGCTGACAAGCGGTTGGATAAATTGCTGAGGGAGGTGGCGAGATCAGCATTGAAGACGGCTGGGCGCTCTGCTGCGAGGGTCCGGTACAGTGCTACCGCCTCCTGCACCGCCATCAGCGCCTCCTCCGTTCGACCGACGGCTGACAAGCGGTTGGATAAATTGCTGAGGGAGGTGGCGAGATCAGCATTGAAGACGGCTGGGCGCTCCGCTGCGAGGGTCCGGTACAGATTCACCGCCTCCTGAACTGCCATCAGCGCCTCCTCCGTTCGACCGATGGCTGATAAGCGGTTGGATAAATTGCTGAGGGAGGTGGCGAGATCAGCATTGAAGACGGCTGGGCGCTCCGCTGCGAGGTTCCGGTACAGATCCACCGCCTCCTGCACCGCCATCAGCGCCTCCTCCGTTCGACCGACGGCTGACAAGTGGACGGCTGAATTGCTGAGGGAGGTGGCGAGATCAGCATTGAAGACGGCTGGGCGCCCTGCTGCGAGGGTCCGGCGCAGTTCTACCGCCTCCTGAACCGCCATTAGCGCCTCCTCCGTTCGACCAACGGCTGACAAGTGGACGGATAAATTGCCGAGGGAGCAGGCGAGATCAATATTGAAGACGGCTGGGCGGCCTGCTGCGAGAGCCCGGTGCAGATCCGCCGCCTCCTGCGCCGCCATCACTGCCTCCTCAAGCCGACCTGCATAAGATAGACGAGTTGCAAGCGAGAACAGCGCTGATGCTTCAGATTTATCGTCACACAGTGCCCTGACTTCCGGGGTGTAGTCCTATTCATGATGAGTTCGCAATTCATGGTTGGTACCCATGGAAGCTCACCTTCAACCAGCAGAATGCCGATAGTGATCCAAGGAAGATGCTTTTAGAAGACATCACTTCCATCCAGACGGTGGTATGATGCAGCACGAATGCCCGCAAGTGTTCTAAAATTATGGGGTTCGGCTCCGTGACATCGGATATGTGATTGGTCCAAGACTCGCAGCTGTATAAAAGCTGCTCCGAGACGCCAGTGATCTCTGGAATCCCAGGCGAATCATCACTGTTCCTTTTAAGATAGCCCGTGCCGTGGATTTCCGCGGCGGAGAATTCACGAACCACTGTTTGTAGGCACAGTTCCGCAAGCCGTTGGCTGTGCAGTTTCTCCGATATGTAAAACTTGCGCATATGTTCAGCGTTATTGGCATTGCTCGTGATGAATTCGCGGAAGGACACGTGTAGCATGCGAATGGGTTCGTGGTCGGTTTTAAATCCCACCAGGACGGATCCGAATCGTTCCAATAAACTATCTGCCGATAGTTTCATGGGATGGTTGGCGCCGTACAAGGCCTTGAGTGCCATCAGCGACAAAGGCCGCTTGGCTGCCATAATGGCGCCAATGACAAGTTCATAGTCTTTGAGGAAGTCGGCATCTTCCCAGTCAGCACATAGTTCGAGAATTGATGCATACAAGATGTCCATTTTCTTGCTAACAGCAAGGCCTTGTGGGATGGATTTCAATAGCAATGCCTCCAGTTTTGCTCTGGGATTATAGGCGGTGCGAAGATAGTTGCAAACGGTAGCTATCCAAATGAAGAGGCCTTCCGCCATGGTCTTCAATTGAGCGATCACCGCCTCGTCTGGCCAATTCGGTCCCATCGCAAAGTGGAGTAGATCTCGCATCTGCGCGTCTACATAAATTGCAATGTCTTGTCGATTGTCGAGCGAATGTATATCAATAGGATGTGATGTTATATGGGCCTGTCCGGAGAGGTATCGATCTACAATCCTCGTTGACCGGGAGGTGATGAGAATTCGCAGTTGTGGCGGAAGGTCAGAGGCCTTGTCACGGAGTACGGCAAGTAAGCTGGTGTCGGATTCGTCGCCAATGGCTTCATCCAAAGCATCAATGACGACCACTATGGGTTGGTCAACCGGATGGTGACGCAGAGGGCCCGATATGAACGCCTCGAACTGGCGAGACAGGGAAGCTGAAGCCAACGAAGGGTCGTTTTCCAACGCTGTCCTGATGTCTGCGGCGATGGCGGGGTGGCGCATTGCGATACCGCGGGCGATGGTCGTGATAAGGCGTCGAGGCGTGTTACGGGAAGCATCATTGCGGTCGAAAAAGAACGATGATGCCAGGAGACCGACTGCGTGCAGCGCTTGGGCGATGGTGTGGGCGATGGCGCTTTTGCCAGCACCCGCGACGCCATTGATCCAGAAGACATTCGGAGCATCCAAGGAGCGCAACGACGCATGAATGATGGATAATATATTCGCGCGCGTTCCAGGCAAGCATACGCGCTCTGGGTCCCACGAGGCACCCTCTGTACCGACCAGTTTATCCAACACTTAGAATGGCTTTAGTTTGAAGCTCATCGAGATCGAAGTACGTGAGCACTCACCGAACTCCTTATCACTTGGTCCGTATGTATTGTAATTGCCGCCCACATTCGTAACATTGCCCCCCGATGTAGCCGTAGTGTTGAATATCTTTTTTGGTATTAGACATATACTTTCAGTTTGTGATTAACATACCACTGGTTGTGCCATCACGAGCTGATGAGCGCCATCACTAGCAGAAGTGGTTTGATTGGCAACGCAGTTTAACGAGCGTTCGACGACTGGTCTCGCCCCATCGAATTGCACTATCGCGAGCTCGTTCGCGTGATTAGACGGGATTTGATTGGCTACGCTCTCGCCAGCGCGGTTCACAGACGGCGCGACGGCTGTGGTACCCTTATGTCTCTCCATAATTCTCGCGAGAAGCTGCTCAGGATCCATTCCATCGAGTCTACTGGTAGCACCCAGCTAAGACGGTATTAATGCAACAATCCATCGACGGTGTAGAGGAATTGGCAACGTACTAGGGGCCCGAAAGGCGTCAAAGTGGCGTGGACTTGCGCCTTCATATCCGCGATGGATTGACGATCCTTTCCGGAAGATGGAGTACGGCCCAGCAAACTTGCTTGTTGCATTCCGGAGATTTCGCCCTTCACCTTCTCTAAGGACCTGTTATTTCGCATTAACCTCAACGCTTGAGCGCACACGGGTGGTGGAAACCCACTCAAGCAGTTCGTTCATCTTCGCCGTAACTTCTTCTCTCCCGGGAGGATCCTGAGACCCAAGAGATCGCATGACATTGGTCAAAGCATTTTCGACATATTTGGCGCAGCTTGCACATTCCTCCTTGTACTTCTTATTCCATCTACCTTTTTTAATGCTGGACGCAAAGGTCTGCCCGGGAAGAATATGACCCGTGAGTGCACGGCGAGCGGCACCAAGTTTTGAATCGTACCGTGATTGTCTCGATAATGGATACAGCGATTGTGGCTGCATCCCTGAGCGCAGAAAAAGTGTCTTGTGGGATCTCGCTGGCCAGCTTGAGCAGAGCGAATGCATCTGTTCCGCCGGAAACAAGACCGCGTCGCGGCATGGCTCGGAGAGCAGAGGGAGAAAGAGGATGCGAAATGCAGAAGGTTGAGAATTTCCCCTATTAATAAGGGTGCCCCCGGCGTGCCTCGGCTTCTGCGCATGGTCTGGGGCGGCTAGGTGATGCTGAATAGCCTCGATCGCGCGGCGCGAGCAGCTGTACCAGCTGTAATAGCTGTGCAGAATGGCATTTTCATGTCACAGGGCGTGGCCGATAAGTTAAGCTTCGCCATGTATACCTATAAGTCGGTGCATTTTACAGCTGTTCCAACCAACCTTGTCCAGGTCGTTGTTTTCGTCTTTTTCTTTGCAAAGCGCCCGCCCCTAATTCACGGTCATTGCGGGGCTGTGCGCTTTTCCTTTTTTAGAGGTCAAATTTCTCGTGCCTTCGTTGGGATGCCCCTTCACCCAGACCTTGTCCGCATTGAAAGTGAGAGGATATTCCTCCCACCCAAGAGGTCAAACCAAGTGAATCGGGCAAAAAATGAAGGAGTTAGATTGCGAAAGAAAACTGGTGGCACAGGGCTCATGTAGTGTAGAGCTCCCGACGCTAAAATTATGTCACGCTTCGGTTTCTTCCGCCCTCTTGACGGAGTACGTTTCGTTCAGAGAGGTTATGCGATCGGAAGATAGGAACAGTTTCAGCATTTTTGTTCCGATAGCAAGGTTTCTTTTGTTCTGATCGTTTATATAGGAACAGTTTCAACATTTCCTGCCGATAGCGAGGTTGTTCATTCTTCCGATTGCTTGTATAGGAAAGTCTGGCCTGAAAGTGTCCGATTGGCAAAACCACCTGTTTTCTTCCTATATTCAGTGGGGTGGATAGGAAGAAAAATCGAAAACATTTTATTCTCTACTCCCTAATCTCCCGCGCGCATACGAGTATGTCAGGAGATATCGCTACCACGGACGACGCGCCTGAAACAAACGAAGAGCGCTCGTACGTCCTGGCAGACTTGTACGTGAATAGGGGCTTTACGTACCGAAGTCGTGCCTAATTACTGCAACAGAGCTTCACTGAACGTCGCCGGTATCCTCCATATTCTCAGCAGTGAACCCGACAAATACCCCCACAAAGTTGGACCGCTGTCCCTTGCATACAAGAAGAAACCCACGCGCGACATCCTAAGCAAGATTCTGCTTGATCCGGCCAATGGATAAACAGTTGCACCCGTGCCGGACCCATCCAAAGTCAATACACGTCCATCGAGGGCCTCGAAGACCGCTGCGTCACGCCCAACCACATCTCAGAAGCGCAACCTCATCCAGACAGGTATTTAAGATGGCACTATTAAGGAGACAGCTCTTTCTCGACAGCTCAAGGAGCTGGATGTGAAGCCGGTCATCCCAGCACCCGTGAGTCATTGTGCATCAACACTAATCAGAAATAATTTCAAGTTGTGATAGGAAGAAATTCCTATCGCAAGTCCTTTTGGTGTTGTTCCTATCGCAACTTCTTCTAGCACTCTTCCGATCGCAAGTCTGTCAAGAATTCTTCCGATCAGAAATAAACTAATGATATGTCTTTCTATATCTTATATCGGATGGATAGGAAAGTAATTCTGCAATGTTTCCGATCGCAATGTACTGCGGGAATTCTTCCTATCGCAAGGATTCTAGAAAAATTTTCCTATCGAACCTTTTTTAGGGAAAGTTCCTATATTTTTCTACTTGCGATCGGATAATTCCTCTGAACCGAATGTACACTCTTGACGCCGCCCGCCCGCCCTCGTGCCACCAGGTATCCTTCGCAATCCAACACCTTCATTTTTTGCCGGATTCGCTTGATTTGACCTCTCAGATGGAAGGAGTACCCTCTCAATTTAGATCCTGGAACGGGCTGGGCGGAGGGACACCACTACGAAGGTGCGAGAAATCTGGCCTCTAAAAAAGGAAAACACAATGACCGTGAACTGGGGCGGGTGCTTTGCGAAAAAAAAAAGAAAACAACCTGGACAAGGTTGGTTGGAACAGCTGTGATGAGCGCCCAGTGTCCAATGCAGTGACAATGATTACAGCTGTTTTAGTTTTGCTCCACATTTTCTCCACACGCATTGCAGGCCGCAGCTTACCATGTTAGTGTTCCATTCGACCTATCATGCCCCTTGCAGACCCTTACACACTTTGCTGTACAGTGCTGAGTGCGCACCAGCAGTGTATGTCGCCCCCTGCCCATCTATGCTAACCCGCGCTCATCTCGCCATACAGAGCCCAGTTCACAGCCGAACGCAGACGCTCCTGGGCGGCAGACCCTCGCTCGCGGGGTACGAAGACCTCTTTGATCCGCAGACCTATGCCGATCTTGATGTCCAGAGCGGGCAGAAGCTGGAAGCCAACATCCACAATAACAGTTGTGTACTCAGTACGCCCCTTCCCTAATCATTCCCGCCCTTCTTCCATCCCGCTCTTCTTCCATCCCGCCCTTCTTCCATCCCGCTCTCCACTTCCCCATACCCTATTCCCCAGCTCCAGCGCTAACCCAACCCAAATCGGTTTCTTCCTCGCGCAGCTCCCGGGGTGACCCAAGGCCCGTGCTACCACACCGACGCGGACCTCATCCGCCAGTCCAGTTCGGCCTCTTCACCCTGCTCGACATCGTCGGGACGTGCCTTCCCATCCAGAGCGCCTTGATGGGCGTCTAGCACGCGAACACCACGCGCGACTATGCCGGGCACCCGCTCCCTGCGCCCTGATTGGAGGACGAGCTGCCGTCGAAGGAGGGGTGCGGAGAGGGCTGAGGAGTGCGTACCCGCGGTTGGAGGGGCATGAGGGGGGACATGGTTGAGGGGGGGGGTAGCCGAAGAATGCGAGGGGGGGTCGCGCAGCTTTCTTGTACGTGCATTACAACTCCCCTTGGCCCGTGACGCATGCCAATAATCCGCCCTCACAGCGATATTCCCGGGCTACTACACGGGCCGCGCTTTGCACATCCACACCAAGGTGTTCACCGACTGGGCCCCACTCGCGAATGGCACGTTCAAGGCAGGGCAGTTCTTCTTCGGCGATGATGTTTCCGAGACGATCAATAAGGTGTGTTCTCGGTCTGATTTTGGGCTTCTCCCCCCTCTACTGGATGTTTCGTTTCTCTGGCTCGGAACCCTTCTTGCTTCGGCACTCCCCCTCCCCCAAACATGTGGTACCCACCTAACGCCCCCTTGCTTCCTTCGCAGATGTGGCCTTATAGTACAAATCCCATCCGCACCACGCACGGCCGCCTGCGCAACTGGAACGACGAGCTCAACATCTTCAACGACTCCCACGGCCCTGAGGGCCACTACGATCCGGTGTTCAGCCTCGAGAAGCTGGAGGCGATCATCGACCAGGGGCTGGTGGGGCTCATCACGATGGGGATCAACGCGAGTGCTGCCTACGATTTGGCGTGATTGAACATTGTACTCGTTTCAGGAAGGGAGGGCGGTGGACATGTATATTGGATTAATATATGCTTAAATCTATATTTGATGAAAGTAACGGGATCTCCCTGATGGTTATGGAGGGATACGACTCGGTCAGCCTGAGGGACGGAGGTGGACCACGCGGTGTATTTGCATTGTTGCAAGTAAGTAGGTAGCTTCATGAGCAATCTACTTGTTCACGCGATGAACTTGAGGTTATTTAATATATGTACAGTGATCTGAGATAGGAGGCGAGGCAGGCGACGAATTCGAATTCGAAACGAACAATGAAAGCATGTAAGTAAACGAGAAAGCTGCACAGCGAGAATTATCCGCCTCTGTTGAGGAGCTTTGTGGTAGGCGTAATCTTCTGCACATTGTATCGGCGATATCGAAGAGTGGACCGAGTATGAGTAGGACTTGATCGTTTGTGCTCCAAGAGAATATATATTACACGGTGCCACCACGGTTAAGCTTCGATCTACGGCGCTGGTTCTACGTCATGATATTGTCCAAAACAGTTCCTACGAAAAAGAATACATCAAGATATTTGCGGGGGCCCAACGTAATCCAAACACGTCCTGTCTCTTCATTCATCGGGCCCTCAACGCATGCTGCTAGTGATATCCGACATCACATCCAATGAGGTTTCTAGATCATCGTGGTATAAATCTGGTTGTTCTGCCGCGAGGGTCCAGCGCAGCTCGACCGCCTCCTGAATCGCCATCAGCGCGTCCTCCTTTCGACCAATATCCGACAGATGAACAGATATATTGTGGAGGGATTTGGCGAGCTTGGCAGTGAATATAGCTGGCCGCTCTGCTGCGAGGGTCCGATACAGATGCACAACCTCCTGGTCCGTCATCAGCGCCGCCACCGCGAGAGCAGTATTGAAGATGGCGGGGCGCTCTGCCGCGAGGGCCCGGCGCAGTTCTACCGCCTCCCGTACCGCCATCAGCGCCTCCTCCGTTCGACCGATGGCTGACAAGCGTGAGGATAAATTGTTGATGGAGGTGGCGAGATTAACATTGAATACGGCTGGTCGCTCTGCTGCGAGGGTCCGGTACAGTGCTACCGCCTCCTGCACCGCCATCAGCGCCTCCTCCGTTCGACCGACGGCTGACAAGCGGTTGGATAAATTGCTGAGGGAGGTGGCGAGATTAGCATTGAAGACGGCTGGGCGCTCTGTTGCGAGGGTCCGGTACAGTGCTACCGCCTCCTGCACCGCCATCAGCGCCTCCTCCGTTCGACCGACGGCTGACAAGTGGTTGGATAAATTGCTGAGGGAGGTGGCGAGATTAGCATTGAAGACGGCTGGACGCTCTGCTGCGAGGGTCCGGCGCAGTTCTACCGCCTCCTGCACCGCCATCAGCGCCTCCTCCGTTCGACCAACGGCTGACAAGCGGTTGGATAAATTGCTGAGGGAGGTGGCGAGATTAGCATTGAATACGGCTGGGCGCTCTGTTGCGAGGGTCCGGCGCAGTTCTACCGCCTCCTGCACCGCCATCAGCGCCTCCTCCGTTCGACCGACGGCTGACAAGCGGTTGGATAAATTGCTGAGGGAGGTGGCGAGATTAGCATTGAAGACGGCTGGGCGCTCTGCTGCGAGGGTCCGGTACAGTGCTACCGCCTCCTGCACCGCCATCAGCGCCTCCTCCGTTCGACCGACGGCTGACAAGTGGTTGGATAAATTGCTGAGGGAGGTGGCGAGATTAGCATTGAAGACAGCTGGGCGCTCTGCTGCGAGGGCCCGGTACAGATGCACCACCTCCTGCACTGCCCTCAGCGCCTCCTCAGTCCGACCAACGGCTGACAAGCGAGCGGATAAATTGGCGAGGGAGCCGGCGAGATCAGCGTTGAAAACGGCGGGGCGCTCTGTCACGAGTGTCCGGCGCATGTCTACCACCTCCTGAGCCGCCATCAGCGCCTCCTCCGTTCGACCAACAGCTGACAAGTAGACGGATAAAGTGGTGAGGAAGCCGGCCAGATCAGCATTGAAGCCGGCTGGGCGCTCTGCTGCGAGGATCCGGTACAGATGCACCACCTCCTGAACCGCCATCAGCGCCTGCTCCGTTTGACCAACAGCTGACAAGCGGACGGCTAAATTGGCGAGGGAGCGGGCGAGATCAGCATTGAAGATGGCTGGGTGCTCTGCCGCGAGAGTCCGGCGCAGGTCTACCGCCTGCTGAACCGCCGTTAGCGCTTCCTCCGTTCGACCAGTAGCTGACAAGCGGGCGGATAAATTGGCGAGGGAGCGGGCGAGATCAGCATTGAAGACGGCTGGGCGCTCTGTTGCGAGAATCCGGTAGATAGCTACCGCTTCCTGCACCGCCGCCAACGCCTCCTCCGTACGACCAACAGCTGACAAGTGGATGGATAAATTATTGACGGAGGTGGCGAGATCCGCATTGAAGACAGCTGGGCGCTCACTGGCGAGGGTCCGGTACAGTTCCACCGCCTCCTGTACCGCTCTCAGCGCCCCCTCAGTCCGACCAACAGCTGACAAGTCGGCGGATAAATTGGTGAGGGAGCGGGCGAGATCAGCATTGAAGACGGCTGGGCGATCTGCTGCGAGGGCCCGGCGCAGTTCTACCGCCTCCTGAACCGCCATCAGCGCCTCCTCCGTTTGACCAACAGCTGACAGGCGGACGGCTAAATTGGTGAGAGAGCAGGAAAGACTAGCGTTGAAGACGGCTGGGCGCTCTGGTGCGAGGATCCGGTACAGATGCACCGCCTCCTGCACCGCCCTCAGCGCCTCCTCGGTTCGACCAGCAACTGGCAAGCAGGCGGATAAATTGACGAGGGAGCTGGCGAGATTAGTATTGAAGATGGCGGGCCGCTCTGCCGCGAGGGTCCGGTACAGATGCACCGCTTCCTGCGCCGCCCTCAGAGCCTCCTCAGTCCGACCAACAGCTGACAAGTTGGCGGATAAATTGCTGAGGGAGCTGGAAAGATCAGCATTGAAGGCGTCTGGGTGCTCTGCTGCGAGGGCCCGATGCATTTCTACCGCCTCCTGAACCGCCCTCAGCGCCTCCTCCATTTGACCGACAGCTGACAAGTGGACGGATAAATTGTTGAGGGAGTTGGCGAGATCATCATTAAAGACGGCTGGGCGCTCAGCTGCGAGGGCCCGGCGCAGATCCACCGCCTCCTCCGCCGCCGTCAGGGCTTCCTCAAGGCGACCTGCATAAGACAGACGACTTGAAAGCGATGACAGTACCGATGCTTGAGATTCGTCGTCACACAGTGCCCTGATTTCTGGTGCGTGATCCTGTAAATGATAAATTCGCAATTCATGGTTGGAACCCATGGAGGCTCACCTTCAACCACCAGAATGCTGATAGTGATCCAAGGAAAATGCTTTTAGAAGACAAGATCTCCATCCAGACGGTGGTATGATCCAGCACGAATCCCCGCAAGTGTTCGATAATTCTCGGGTTTGGCTCCGTGACATCCGATATGTGATTGGCCCAAGACTCGCAGCTGTATAGCAGCTGCTCCGAGATGCCAGTGACCTCTGGAATACCAGGAGGGTCGTCACTGCGCCTCTTAAGATAGCCTGTGCCGTAGATTTCCGCGGCGGAGAATTCGCGAACCGCTGTTTGCAGGCACAGTTCCGCAAGCCGCTGGCTGTGCAGTTTCTCCGATATGTAAAACTTCCGCGTGTCTTCAGTATTATTGGCGTTGTTTGTGATGGACTCGCGGAAGGACACATGTAGCATGTGGATAGGTTCATGGTCAGTTTTAAATCCCACCAGGACCGATCCGAATCGTTCCAATAAACTATCTGCCGATAGTTCCATGGGATGGTTGGCACCGTGCAAAGCTTTGAGTGCCATCAGGGACAAAGGCCGCTTCGCTGCCATAATGGCACCCATGACAAGATCGTAGTCCTCGCGGAAGTCGGCGTCTTTCCAGTCAGCACATAGCTCGAGAACTGATGCGTACAAGAGATCCATCTTCTCGCTAGCGGGAAGGCCTTGTGGGATGGATTTTGATAGCAATGCCTCCAGTTTTGCTCTGGGCTTGTAGGCGCTGCGAAGATAGCTGCAAATCGTAGCTATCCAAATGAACAGGCCTTCCGCTAAAACTTTCAATTCAGCTATCACCGCTTCATCAGGCCAATTAGGTCCCATCGCCGAGCGGAGTGCCGGATCTCGCATCTGCGCGTCTACGTAAGCTGCAATGTCCTGTCGATTGTCGAGTGAATGTATATCAATGGGATGTGATGTTATATGGGCTTGTCCGGAGAGGTATTGGTCTACTATCCTCGTCGACCGTGAGGTGATGAGAATCCGCAGCTGCGGCGGAAGGTCAGAGGCCTCGTCACGGAGTATGGCAAGTAAGCTGGTATCGGATTCGTCGCCGATGGCTTCATCAAAAGCATCAATCACGACCACAATAGGATGGTCGACTGGATGGCGACGCAGAGGGCCCGATAGAAATGCCTCGAACTGCCGAGATAGGGAAGCTGAAGCCAAGGAAGGCTCGATTTCCAATGCTGTCCTGATGTCCGCGGCGATGGCAGGGTGGCGCATTGCGATATCGCGTGCGATGCTCGTGATAAGGCGCCGAGGTGTGTTACGGGAAGCGTCATTGCGGTCGAAAAAGAACGAAGATGCCAGGAGACCTTCTTTGTGCAGCGCTTGAGCGATGGTGTGGGCGATGGCGGTTTTGCCGGCACCCGCGACGCCATTGAGCCAGAAGACATTCCGAGCATCCACGGAGCGCAACCATGCATAGATGATAGACAACATATTTGCGCGTGTGCCAGGCAAGCATACACGCTTCGGGTCCCACGAGGCGCCCTCTGCACAAACAAGTTTATCCAACACTGAGAATGGCTTTAGTTTGGCCAGGAAGCTCATCAAGATTTGCGTATGTGAGCACTCACCCAACTGCTCATTGCTTGGTCCGTATGTATTGTAATTGCCGGCCACATTCGTAACATTGCCCCCCGATGCAGCCGTACTGTTGAATATATTCTTGTTTGATATTAGATAGATACTTTCGGTTTGTGATTTACACACCACTGGTTCTGCCATCCCCAGCTCATTGGCGCTATGACTGGCCGAAGGGTTTTGATTGCTAACGCTCGCACCTCTATTGCGATTTAACGAGCATTCAACGAGTGGTCTCACCTCACATAATCGCACTATCGGGACCTCGCTGATTTGATCAGAGGGGTTTTGATCGGCCAAGCTCTCGCTACCGCGGTTCACAGACGGCGTGACGACTGTGGTACCCTTATGCCTCTCCATAATTCTCACGAGAAGCTGCTCAGCATCCATTCCATCGAGTATATCCGTAGCACCCAACTAAGACGGTATTCATGAAACAATCCATCGACGGTATAGAGGAATTGGCAACGTACTAGGGGGCCGAAAGGCGTCAAAATGGCGTGGACTTGCGCCTTCATATCCGTGATGGATTGACGGTCCTTCCCGGAAGATGGGATGTGGCCCAGCAAACTTGCTTGTTGCATTCGGGAAACTTCGCTCTTCACCTTCTTTAAGGACCTGTTATTTCGCATTAAGCTCAATGCTTGAGTACACACGGGTGGTGGAGACCCACTCAAGTAGTTCGTTCATCTTCTTCCTAACTTCTTTGCCCCCCGGAGGATCCTGAGACCCAAGAGATCGCATGACATTCATCGAAGCATTTTCGACATATTGGGCGCAACTTGCACATTCCTCCCTGTGCTTCTGACTCCGCTTGCCTTTTTTGATATTTGACGCAAATGTCTACCCGGGAGGAATACGATCCATGAGCGCACGGCGAGTGACACTAAGTTTTGAATCGTACCGTGATTGTCTCAATAATGAATACAGCGACTGTGGCTGCATCCCTGAGCGCAGAAAAGCTATCTTGTGGGATCTTGCTGGCCAGCTTGAGCAGAGCGAGTGCATCTGGTCCGCCGGAAACAAGACCGCGTCGCGACATGGCTCGGAGGGCAGAGGGAGAAAGAGGATGAGAAATGCAGAAGGCAGCTATATGTACGGTGCCTCGTGCCTCACTGTCGTGGGCATCCAAAGAAGGTGACGCTGATTCCTGAACTGCTTCGACCGCGAGCAGTTGTACCAGCTGTACCAAGGACCAAAACTGTACATATTGGCAGTTCCATGTGGCCGATAAGTTAGCATTCGCCATGAATCATGCAGTATGCGATATACATAGTTATATGTGCACGCTTGGCAGTGTATGGAACTGGAAGCTTGAATATTAATAATGCTTGAACTTTGAGGCTGCGTATTTTGTGATCGAGTGTTTGGCTACAATATTAACGACCCTCTCCCGCTTGTATAGCCGAAAAGAACTCCTCGCCGACTGTTACAACTAGTCAATACTCTTCCTTTGGGACTCTGCCATCCGTAAAGCAGCTATGATGTTCATTCCATGACTGGGCGCTGTCCTCGCACTCGCAGTCCGACGGTGCTGTGACCGGCATTCAGGTGCGCCCCTAAGTTCGTTATTCATACCTATGCTAATACCAACTAGCAGCCCCTCACAACAAACTCATCGTGGGGGCTAACAGGACACTCGCAATGCGTGTAGCTTCGCCATTGTCCCCAATGCCACCGCCCAAGGCACCCTCCTCCCTTAGTTCGATCGCCATGGGCTCCTGCGCGAACACGGCCAACTCGCCCCCATGGTCACCGTCTGGCCCAACTCTGACAGGAGGGACACACTGAACCGGCAGATTGTAACTGGGAAGGTGATACCGACTGTAGAGGACTGAGCGCTCCGCTGGGAATGGTGATTTATATGGGCTTGGGCAACGTGCGTTCACCTTTCCCTCTTCCTCGTCTGCCCCCTCGGCCTAAGACTATCCTGGCGAACGCAGCTGACATACTTTGGCACCCGCAGTTCGCATCCACCGCCATCGGCTCCAAACCCTCCTTTGTTTACACATCTCCCTCAGCCCATCCGGCCAGCCCGACATCTGCACCCTCGCATCCACGCTGCCGTCCAGGGCCCAGCCCGATGCGACGTTGAAGCGGCATGTCAATTCGGGCACATTCATGTTGTATTTGATGATGCCGTTTGGTAGTACTTGGTGAGTTCCAGTTCAGAGCGATAAAACCGAGGATTGAGCCGTGCGCGTGGGTCCGAGTCTGTCCGAGTGGTGCGTCTTGCGCAATGCGCAAGCTTGCGAGCTTCATCGTCTCCGTTCTGCAAGCATCCGCGGCTCAGATGGCGAGCATTATATTCCCTGCTCTTTGTCGAGCTTGACCTCTTTATATGAGCTTTGAGTTGCTGGGAGCACTTATCGCTTCTGCCTCTTCCCCCTCTTATCCCTCTTCTTATCCGTTATCACACCACTACCGTGAACTCCCGCTGACGCCTCCTCTCCCCAGCACCACCCCAACGACAATAAAAAAGAGGGGCGCCGAGCGCCAACACGATATGATGATCGTGGACCACGGCGTCCTCTACCCCGTTAGGCATCGCCCTCTTCGTGCTCTACTTCGTCCAGCTCGTGAAATAGGACTCGCTGCGCTTGGCCAGGACCCGGGGCGCATGATGCTAGTGCAGGTACGCCTTCAATCGTGGCTTCAATCGCTCATATACGCGTGCTGACTTGTACTTGTCGTGTTTTTTTGCAGCTTGCTGACTGCCAGAGCTACGTGAAGGCGCTGCATCAGGTGCATATTCACATGCCCTCGCTGGCCCTGGTCCCAGCACCGTACTTGCTACAGATCAGGACGTATCATCCACGATGCCGTCGATCTTCCTCGATTACCCTCAGGAGTTTCCCACGTGCTAGTCGAGCCTGGCGCGCGAAAGTGCTGGAATGACGGGGGAGGTGGTTGCTCTTTGAACGCTGACCGCGATGTTAGCTGAAACTCGTGCAGGTATTGAGTGCATCAACCAGCTTACGAGCACGTGGGTACCATTCTTGTAGCCTCTGACAAGTGCGTCCTTCTGCTTCCTCTGCTTATTCGAAACTGATCGTATTCTACCTTCCGATTGAAGATACTACGCCCTTTCTGCAGCTCGTGAGCTCTTCAAATACCCCAAACACCGCCTGGACATGCGCTTCTCCGCACATTCCCTGCTGATCCGTTACGTCCCCATCGAGAGCACGATGATGGTAGACTCCGAGACCGCGTGCAACCTCAAGCTCGTGGAGACCATGGCGCGCAAGCAGAGCACGCACCCACCCATCGGCACGATAGGGCACTCGTTCACCGCAATAGGCGCGAGGCTGCTGAGGGTTAATGTACTTGCACCAATTACCGGTAAACTCGATGCTGCTCCCTGCATTCGAGATATGCTGACAAGTTGGCAGTTGTGGCTGCGATAGATGCGCGACTGGACGCTGGCGAACGTAACTCGAGACTTTCAAGTTGTGAAGGCCCAAGGCATGTAATCGACAGCATCACAAAGCCTGTCAAGTCAGAAGACCTCTTCAATGAAGTGCGTGAAGCACCTAGGGCGCACCACAATATGGACTTTGGCAACTCGTCGCTTCGGTGGGTCCGCCTGCGCGCTTATGCTCTCAACAACTGACTGACTCTTCGACCTTTGAAGCTCGCAGCGTCCGACACCCGCCCCGCCATCACTGCATTGTACAGCTTCGTGCATAACTCGCCCAAGCTTACGGGCACTCGGAGCTGCTAGAGAGGGAGCTGACTGGACATCTGGTGCGGCTTCAGAAGGATGTCCTGAAGGTGCCGCGAGAGGCTCTAAGAACGGGTATTGGCCTGGATACGATATCTGTACCTGTGTTGGGGCAACCTTTCTTGTTCACGTAGCTGCGCTCTGGAAAATGCACGTTCAGGAGTTATTCTTTCGCCTATTGTGCAACACGCAATTCGAACTTGTTCTTATCATTCAGTTGGCGGTCACTTCTCGTTTAGCTCAGATGGTGTACACAGATGAAGAAAGACGTCAAAGTCATAATGAACTACTGTCCAGTGGGCTGGGGTGGTATCTGCTGAGAGTAACAGGTTAGCGCGCGGGCAAAGGGTGGGATTCAAACAGATAACAAGATTGGAAATACCGATTGTCGTCCATTCCATCCGTGGGGAGAAGGAGCGGGGGCGGCGGGTAACGTCTTTGAGGAGTAACCAGTGTAGGTCAGCGCGCGGGCGGACAAGATTTAAATTGAATAAATCGAAAGCAAAAGGACTATGTATGCCTATTGTTGTCATCCAGTCTGGTCGGGGGTAGGTTGCAGGGGTGATATCTGCGGGGAGTAACCCAATTAGCTCACCGCACGGGGCAGGATGGCATTCAAAACAAACAGAGAACACAAAAACTACTTATACTTTTTCGTCGTCGGGCAGTCGGTCGGTACAGGGGGAGTAGTTGTCTAAATGAAGCAGAGGTTAGTGTGCGGTGTCATGCTAATACTACGACCATATCCGCAATTAGAAATCCATTAAGGGGGTAAGTAATTAAGGAAGGTGTAAATAAGGGAATAGGGGAAGTCCAGTGATTAGGGGGTCAAGGTATTATGGGATGGTTATAGGGTAAGGACAGCGCGAGACCGATGGATAGCAGTAGTCCGAGGAGCAGACATCCGAGCCTGAGTGGAGCCGATACTTACTTTCTTTGAGGGTTGCAGAATCTTCGATCATACTAGTAATCAGCCATTCAGCGCTTGCGAGCCATCAAATAATCTCCAGCCATTCGTTATATCTCCATTCATCCATGATCCTAGTCGATGTGTGGAGCAGTTACTTAGCAGATTCGAAAACTACAAAAACAGCTCAAGAACCTACAAGGTTTGTATAAGGTGTGCAATTGCCAAATCAAGCCGTCTCCAAACCTGAATGGGCCGTGCATCTTCCTGTTTGGTCATTGTGGCGCCACTCAGGGGCAAAATTAATTAGCCGGCAATCACCCCCAGAGGCCTACACGTAACACGACAGACAAGATCGGGGTCCACCGTACATTGCAGGCCAGCCTACCATGTCAGTGTCCCATCCAATCTGTCATCTTGCTGAATTTGCTGTCAGTACTAGTGTACGTGCCAACCCCGCATTCACCTCGTCCTACAGGCTACAGCGCCCAGTTCAATCCGAACCAGGGTACGAAGACCTCTTCGATTCGGAAACCTATGCCAATTCAGATGTCTAGAAGGGCCAAAATCTGCTTATCTGCGTTGAAGAGCAGGAGGTCGACATCTGTAATGACAGCTGTGTCCTCGGTACACTCCTTCCCTCCACTTTCACCAGTGTAGCTGTAATGTGACGTTGACGTCGTACAGCCCTGCAGCTCCAGAAGTAACCCAAGGTCCATACTACCGACGTAGAAATATGCCTTCCTCTCCCGAATACGTTCGTCGAGATCTGGCACGCGAACGCTACGGGCGACTTTGCCGGGCACCCGTTCCCCGCGCCGGGCTCGAGGACGAGATACCGGTGATGGATGGGGTAAGGAAGGGGCTGAGAGCGGGGTACCCAAGGTTGGAGGGGTATGATGGAGAGACGTGGATGAGGGGGGCTTGGCCGGCGAAAGCGAGGGCGTCGCGCAGTTCCCTTGTATGTCCATGACCATTGTCGCATCTATTACGGTAGTAGATGCGATTACCCCGCGACGCACGCCGATAACCTACCCCCCTTGCATCAGCGATATTCCCGGGCTACTACACCCCGCGCGCTGCACATCCACACAAAGGTCTTCACCAACTAGGCGCCACAGCCGAACGGGACGTTCAAGGCGGGACGCCTCGCGCACACGGGGCAGTTCTTCTTCTTCGATGTTATTAGGGAGACAATCAACAAGGTGTGTTTTCGGTCCGCTTCTGCGCTTCTCTTCCCCCTTTATTAGATCTTTCTTGGGCTCGGAACCCATATTGCTTCAGCCCTCCCCCAACCCTCCCCCTCCCTTTGCGCTCCCCCTGCTTAGGATGTACTGACCTAACGCCCCCTCACTTCCCTCGCAGGTGTGGCCCTACAGCACGAACCCGATCCGCAACACACGGCCGCGTGCGCAACTGGAACGACGGGCTCAACATCTTCAACGACTCCCACGGGCTCGAGGGGCACTACGATCCCGTGTTCAGGCTCGAGAAGCTCCGTGCGATCATCGACAATGGGTTGGTTGAGTTTATTATGATGGTGTGTGCTCCTTCTTCCTCGTTCTACGTCGTCGTTCTTCGTCTGTTTGCGGGGGTTCGCTTTTGGTCTTGTTGGTGGTGCCACTGGCGGATGCTGATGGACTTTGATATTTTTGTTTTGGCAGAGGATTAAAGCGGGTGCTTCGTATGATTTGGCGTGATTGATCATTGAACACTGAACATCATTGGGGGGATTGGGAGTGCTTATTGTCGGAAGGAAGGGCGGTGGATGTTGGATGGATGGATACCTGTATTACTTACCGCGTTGGTGCTGATACTAATACATAGTTTCGCAAGCCATCTGCTTATTCGCGCGATGGACTGAAGGTAAAGCAGCTGCCGAATTCGAATTCGAAACCAACCATAAACATGATGCAAGCACACTAGAATGCTGGCAGCTGCCCAGCACGGGCAGCCCAATGCAGCTGCAGGCATCAGGGATGTGACTGGTACCACCAATCCGAAATCGCGTGCGCACGAACGAACATCTTGCGCCCAACCACCATCAGGACATGCCTGGGCATGCATACTCGCGTATGATATTAATAACCTTCGTTTACTCTGCTCGCGTTCTATCTAGGTCGAGGCTCTGAGGAGCAATTTCGCAGAACGTGCGCGAGGTCTAGTCGTATGGGGAACAGAGCAGACTAGTACTGCTAGCCGTTTCTAATTTCTAGGACTGTCCCCAATTCGCCGCCCGAACCCTGGGTCTCACAAATCATATATGATCTTGAGCAGACGTGCGTACGCGTCCTTCAACAGCGAGCAAATCGATTGTATGTACAGTACACCCTCTTGGCACACCCATTCAGCCTGTGTCGAACTGACTTGTAATATTGGACGAGCATGTGCGCTGTTAAGCTGATGTGCAACTTCGCACCCAAGAAACCTCAAACTCATCGCAAGACTTAACTGCTTTCTCTACCAGCAGGCTACGCTCGCCATTTCAGCCTTCGGTCACCATTATTCAGTTCCACACTGCATGCTAAGCTGTTCATCATATTGTATATATACCTAAGCATACTAGGTACTAACTGACGGAGATCTCGTTCGTGCTTGTAGAAGGATATAGCGGACGCCATGGACCTGAGGGACGGGGGTGGACCACCACATGTTGAAGGCAGGCGACGAATTTAAAACTACAGAACCATGAAAGCATGTACACGAGAAGGCTGCCCAGCAAGAATTGTATTATACTTTCCCCCCATTTTGTAACTTTGTGCACGTATGCGTATCCTTCTGCACATTGTACCGGCGATATAAACGGGTGGACTTAGCGTGAGTGCATATGCTTGTGCTCTGTGAGAATATTACACGGCGCCACCATTGTTAAAACTCGATATACAGCGCTGCTTCTGTATCATGATATTGTCCTAAACAGTTAGCACAAAATCAAACACATCAAATCAATCAAATGCTATGAATATTGTGCATTCCCTGCAACCCAACGTAAACCAAACACATCCTATTTCTTCATTCATCGGGTCCTCGGAGCATTTTGCTAGTAATAGTCGACCGCAATGCCAATGCGCGTGCCAAAGTATTGTTGTACATAGCCGGCCGTTCTTCCGCGAGGGTCGGGTGCAGGTCTACCGCCTCCTGAACTGCTGTCAGCGCCTCCTCCGTTCGACCAACGGCTGAAAGGTTGGTGGATAAATTGATTAAGGAGTGTGCGAGAGAAACATTGAACACGGCTGGTCGCTCTACCGCAAGGGCTCGGCGCAGATCCACCACCTCCTGATCCACTATCAGGGCCTCCTCCGTTTGACCAACAGCTAACAAGCGGACAGATAAAGTCGTGAGGGAGTTTGCGAGAGGAGCATTGAACACGGCTGGGCGTTCGGTCGCGAGGGTTCGGTGCAGATGCACCGCCTCCTGCACCGCCGTCAACGCCTCCTCCGCTTGACCAACAGCCGACAAGCGGACGGATAAATTAGTGAGGGAGTTTGTGAGAGGCGCATTGAACATGGCCGGTTGATCGGCTGCGAGGGTCCGGTACAGATGTACCGCCTCCTGCATCACCGTTAGCGCCTCTTCCGTTCGACTAACAGTTGAGAGGTTGGTGGCTAAATTGATGAGGGAGAGTGCGAGAGAAGCATTGTACACGTCTGGTCGCTCTACCGCAAGGGCTCGGCGCAGATCCACCACCTCCTGATCCACCGCCAGCGCCTCCTCCGTTCGACTAACAGCTGACAAGCGGACGGATAAATTGACGAGGGAGTTTGTAAGAGGGGCATTGAACACCGCTGGTCGTTCGGCTGCGAGGGTCCGGTACAGATCTACCGCCTCCTGCACTGCCATCAGCGCCTCCTCTGTTCGACCAACAGCCGAGAGGTTGGTGGATAAATTGCTGAGGGAGAGTGCGAGAGGGGCGTTAAACACGGCTGGTCGCTCTACCGCAAGGGCTCGACGCAGATCCACCACCTCCTGATCCGCCGCCAGCGCCCCCTCCGTTCGACTAACAGCTGACAAGCGGAGGGATAAACTGACGAGAGAGTTTGTGAGAGGGGCATTGAACACCGCTGGTCGTTCGACTGCGAGGGCCCGGTACAGATTTACCGCCTCCTGCACCGCCATCAACGCTTCCTCCGCTTGACCAACGGCTGAGAGGTTGGTGGACAAATTGCTGAGGGAGTCCGCGAGATCAGCATTGAACACAGCTGGCCGCTCCGCCGCGAGGGCTCGGTGCAGATCTACCGCCTCCTGCACCGCCATCAGCGCCTCCTCCGTTCGACCAGCAGTTGAGAGGCTGGTGGATAAATTGAGGAGGGATTTTGTGAGAGGGGCATTAAACACGGCTGGTTGCTCTGCTGCGAGGGTCCGGTACAGATCTACCGCCTCCTGCGGTACCGTCAGCGCCTCTTCCGTTCGGCCGACAGCTGACAAGCGGACGGATAAATTGTTGAGGGAGCGGGCGAGATCCCCATTCAAGACGGGATGCTTTGCTGCGAGGGCCCGGTATAGATCTACCGCCTCCTGCCCCGCCGTTAGCGCCTCCTCTGTCCGACCAACATTTGAGAGGTTGGTGGATAGATTGATGAGGGAGTCCGCGAGATCAGCACTGAACACGGATGGTCGCTCCCCCGCGAGGACTCGGTGCAGATCTACCGCCTCGTGCACCGCCGTCAACGCTTCCTCCGTTTGACCAACGGCTGAGAGGTTGGTGGACAAATTGCTGAGGGAGTCCGCGAGATCAGCATTGAACACAGCTGGCCGCTCCTCCGCGAGGACTCGGTGCAGCTCTACCGCCTCCCGCACCGCCATCAGCGCCTCCTCCGTTCGGCCGACAGCTGATAAGCGGACAGAGATATTGTTGAGGGAGCGGGCGAGATCACCATTGAAGACGGCTGGGTGCTCTGCTGCGAGGCCCCGGCGCAGATCTACCACCTCCTGATCCGCCGTCAGTGCTTCTTCAAGGCGACCTGCATAGGATAGACGATGCGAAAGCGAGGACAGTGCTGATGCTTGAGATTTGTCGTCACATAGTTCTCTGATTTCCGGTGCGTGGTCCTGAAAATGATGAGTTCCCAATTCATGGTTGGAATCCATGGAAGCTCACCTTCAACCAGTAGAATGCCGATATTAATCCAAGGAAGACGCCTTTAGAAGACACGATCTCCATCCATTCAGTGGTATGGTGAAGCACAAATACCCGTAAGTGTTCAGAAAGTACGGGGTTTGTATTCGTGACGTCTGATATGTGATGACTCCAAGACTGACAGCTGTAAAGAAGCTGCTCCGAGACCCCAGTGACCTCTGGGATACCAGATGGGTCGTCGTCGTCCCTTTCAAGATAGCCTGTGCCAGATATATGCCCATCAGCGAGTTCACGAACCATGGTTTGGAGGCACAGCACCGCAAGCCGTTGGCTGTGTAATTTCTCCGATATGTAAAACTTGCGTGTGTGTTGAGCGTTATTGGCATTGTTTGTGATGAATTCGCGGAAGGAACCATGTAGTATGCGAATGGGTTCATGGTCGGTGTTGAAACCCACCAGGATTGATCCGAATCGCTCCATTACAATATCTGCGGATATTTGTATGGGATGGCCGACACCGTACAAAGCCTTGAGTGCCATCAGCGACAAAGGCCGTTTCGCTGCCATAATGGTACCCATGACAAGATCATAGTCGCGGAGGAAGTCGACATCATCCCAATCAGCACATAGCTCGAGAATTAATGCGTACAAGATATCCATTTTCTTGCTAGCAGCAAGGCCCTGTGGGGTGGATTTTGATAGCAATGCCTCCAGTTTTGCTCTGGGCATGTAGGCGCCGCGAAGATAGCTGCAAATGGTAGCTATCCAAATGAACAAGCCTTCCGCGAAGACTACCAATTCAGCTATCATCGCCTCGTCAGGCCAACTAGGTCCCATCGCCAAGCGGAGCGCAGGATCTCGCATCTGCGCGTCTACATAAGCTGAAATGTCCTGTCGATTGTCGAGCGAATGTATATCAATGGGATGTGATGTTACATGGGCCTGTCCGGAGAGGTATTGATTTACAATCCTTGTTGGCCTTGAGGTTATGAAAATCCGCAGCTGCGGCGGAAGGTGAGAGGCCTCGTCATGGAGCAGGGCAAGTAAGCTGGTGTCCAAATCGTCGCCGATGGCTTCATCCAAAGCATCAATGACGATCACAATGGGATGGTCAACTGGATGGCGACGCAGAGGGCCCGCTATGAACGCCTCAAACTGCCAAGATAAGGAAGCTGAAGCGAACGAAGGCTTGTTTTCCAACGATGTCCTGATGTCCGCAGCGATGGCGGGGTGGCGCATTGTGATATCGCGTGCGATGCTCGTGATAAGGCGTTGAGGTGTGTTACGGGAAGCATCATTGCGGTCGAAAAAGAATGACGAAGTCAGGAGACCATCTGCGTGCAGCGCTTGGGCGATGGTGTGGGCGATGGCACTTTTGCCGGCACCCGCGACGCCATTGACCCAGAAGACATTGTGAGGATCAAGGGAGCGCGACCACGTATGGATGGTGGACAACATATTCACGCGTGTTCCAGGCAAGCATAAGCGTTTTGGGTCCCACGAGGCACCTTCTGTACCGTTCAGTTTATCCAACACTGAGGATGGCTTCAGTTCGGCGGTGAAGCTCATCGAGATCGAAGTACGTGAGCACTCACCGAACTCCTCATCACTCTGCCCGTATGCATGGTAATCGCCGGCTATATAGTTATAGTGATAGCTGGCTACATTACTGCTGGTGGCACCTGATGTAGCCGTAGTGTTGAATACCTTTTTTATTTTTGATATTAGATAGATACTTTCGGTTTGTGGTTGACATACCACTGGTTCTGTCATTCCGAGCTTAATGGCGCCATGATTGGCCGAAGGGTTTTCATTGGTAACGCTCGCACTTCCGGTGTGCACTATTGCAAGCTCGCTGGTGTGTTCGGAGGTGTTTCGATCGGCCACGCTCTCGCTATCGCGGTTCACAGACGGCGCGACGGCTGTGGTACCCTTATGTCTCTCCATAATCCTCGCGAGAAGCTGCTCAGCATCCATTCCGTCGAGTGCATATGTAGCACCCAGCTAAGACGGTATTCATGAAACAGTCCATCGACAATGTAGAGGAACTGGCAACGTACTAGAGGGCCGAAACGCGTCAAAGTGGCTTGGACTTGCGCCTTCATATCTGCGATGGATTGACGATCCTTCCCGGAAGATGGCATATGGCCCAGCAAACTTGCTTGTTGCATGCCAGAGATTTCCCCCTTCACCTTCTCTAAGGACCTGTTATTTCGCATTAAGTTCAACACTTGAGTACACACGGGTGGTGGAGACTCACTCAAGCAGTTCGTTCATCTTATTCGTAACTTCTTCCCTCCCTGGGGGATCCTGAGACCCAAGAGATCGCATGACATTCATCAAAGCATTTTTGACATATTGGGCGCAGCTTGTACATTCCCCCTTATACTTTTTACTCCACCTACCTTTTTTAATGTTCGACGCAAAGGTCTGCTCGGAAGGAATGTGATCCGTGAGCGCATGGCGAGCGACACCAAGTGTTGAATCGTACCTTGATTGCCTCGATAATGGACAAAGCGGTTATGGCTGCATCCCTGAGCGCAGAAAATGTATCTTCTGGGATCTCGCTGGCCAGCTTGAGCAGAGCGAGTGCATCTGGTCCGCCGCGCCGGGGCATGGCTCGGAGGGCAGAGGGAGAAATATAATGCGAAATGCAAAAGGCTGAGAGCAGCCCTAGCCATGTAGGCCTCGCTTTCTGCGCATGGTCTTGGGCGTCTAAATTTAGAAGGTGATTCTGCTGAATTGCCTCAACCGCGAGCACCAAAAATCTACATAATTATATGATATACATAGGTATAGGTGCACGCTTGGCAGTATAGAACTCGAATCTTGATACTTGAAAGCTTGATATTTGAAGTTGTTCATTTTGTGATCGAGTGTTTCGGCTATTAGGTACGTAACGACCCCTAGTTCCGACGCTCGACAGTGGACATCACCTCTCCTCGCCGACTATCGCAGCGAGTCAATACTCTTCCTTCAGGACTCCGCAATCCGTAAAGCAACCATGATGTTCATTCCATGACTGAGCGTTATCCTTGCATTCGGTGCAGTCCGCGCTGGGAGCAGCATTCAGGTGTGCCCCATGTTTTCGCCATCGATACCCATGTTAACACTAACTAGCAGACCCCTCACAACAAACTCATCGTGGGGGCTAACAGGGGCCTCGCCATGCGTGTAGCTTCGCCGTGTCTCACAATGCTACCGCCCAAGGCACCCCCCTCCCTTGGTTCGATCGCCATGGGCTCCGGCGCGAACATGGCCAACTCACCCATGGTCACCATCTGGCCTAACTCAGACAGGAGGGTTACACTGAGCCAGCGTTTGGCAACTGGGAATATGGTACCGACTTGAGAGGACTGAGCGCTCTGCCGGGGGTGGCGATTTTGGCTATATGCTTGAGCAGCGTACGTTCATCTTCCCCTCTTTCTCATCTTTCTCCTCAGCCCGAGACTATCCTGGTGAACGCAGCTGACGTGCTATAACAACCCGCAGTCCACATCCACAGCCGTCGGCTCCCACCTTCCTTGGTTTACAGTCGACATTTGCACTCTCGCATCCGCGCTGCCGTCCAGGGCCCAGCCCGATGCGACTCAGAAGCGGCATGTCAATTCGGGCACGTTCAAGTTGGATTTGATGTTGCCAATCAGTAGTACTAGGTGAGTTCCAGTTCAGAGCGATAAGCCCGATGATTGAGCCGTGCGCGGGAATCCGAGTGCTGCGTCTTGCGAGTTTCATCGTTTCCGTTCTGCAGGCATCTGCGGCTCAGCTGGCGAGCATTATATTTCCTTCTCTGTATCGAGCTCAATCTTTTCATCGAGCTTAACCTCTTTACGCGAGCTCCGAGTCTCTGGGAGCACTCATCTCTTCTGACTCTCCCCGTCCCTTCCTATCTGTTATCACATCACTACCGTGAATCCCACTGACGCCTCCCTTTCCCCAGCGCTACTCCTACGACAATCAGAAAGGCGGCGCCGAGCGCAATCACGACATGATGATCGTGGACCACGGCGTCCTGAGCGTCGTCGAGCATCACTTTCTTCGTGCTCTACTTCGTCCAGCTCGGGAACGTGGACTCGCTGCGCTTGACCAAGATACAGGGTGAGTGATGCTAGCGCATGTACGCCTTTAGTCGTGGCTTTTATCACTCGTACGCGTGCTTACTTATTCTTGTCGCGTTTTTGTTGCAGCTTGCTGACTGCCAGAGCTACATAAAGATGCCCTCGCTGATCATAGTCCCGGCACCGCACTTACTACAGATCGGGACGTGATATCCACGAAGTCATCGATCTCAATTACGTTCAGGAGGAGTTTCCCGGGCGCTAGTCGAGCCTGACGCGCGAAAGTACTGGAATGAGGGGGGAGGGGAGCACTCTTTGACCGCTGATTGCGATGGTAACTGAACTATGTGCAGGTATTAAGTTCATCAAACTTACAAGCGCGCGAGTACCATTCTTGCTACCTCTAACAAGTGCGTCTTTCTACTCCCTCTACTCATTCGAAACTGATTGTATCCTACCTCCAATTGAAGATAATACTCTCCTTCTCAAGTGCCTCAAACATTGCCTGGACACGCGCTTCTCCGCACACGCTGCTGAGCGCCGGTTCGCTACGTTCCCGTCGAGAGCACGATGACGGTCGACCCCGAGACCACACGCGACCGCGAGCTCGTGAGGATCATTGCGTGCAAAAAGAGCACGCACTCACTCCTGGGCACGATTTGGCACACATTCAACGCGATGGGCGCCACGCTGCTGAGAGTCAATGTACTCCGTCCTCGTTAGGCACACAATCCGCCTGCGCCTGTTCGTCCAGCGCGCATTAACTGTACTGACCGCAGCTCACCACGTCTGTGTTCCATTCAATCTGTGATCATGGCCCTTGCTGACTTTGCTGTCAGTGTGCACCGGTAGTATATGCCGCCCCGTCCCGTCTATGCCAACCCCGAACTCACCTCGACATACAGAGCCCAGTTCGCAGCCAAACACAAACGCTCCTGGGCACAGAAGATCCTGGGCGGCATATCCCTCGCTCGCGGGGTACGAAGACCTCCTCGCTCCGCAGACATGCCGATCTCGATGTCCAGCGCGTCGAGAAGCTGCTGAGCTTCGTCGAGGAGCAGGAAGACAGCATCCGCAATAACAGTTGTGTACTCGGTACGCCCCTTCCCTCCGTTTTCACCAGTGCCGGCTCCAGTGCTGCGAGTTAATGTTGTGCAGCTCCCCAAGTAAGCCAAGGCCTATACTACCACACCGAAATGCACCTCATCCGACAGAACATCGCCGAGTTCCAGTTCCGCCCGCCCACCCTGCCCAACGTCGGCGTCCGAGACGCCGAGACGTGCATTCCCCTCCTCAATGCGCTCGTGGACGGCTACGCGAACGTCATGGGCGACTACGCCGGCCATCCGTTCCCCGCGCCCGGCCTGGAGAACGAGATGTCGGCAACGGAGGGGCAAGGAAGGAATTGAGGACGGGGTACCCAAAGCTGAAGATGAGAGGGGCGTGACCGACGAACGTGCGCGGGGTCGCGCAGTTCTCTTGTACGTTCCGACTACCTTTCCCCTTTTGTCCCGCGATGCATGCTGACAACCTGCCACCCCTTGCGCCAGCGATACTCCCGGGCTACTACACCAGCCGCGCGTTGCACATCTACACGAAGGTGTTCAAGGCGAGGCGCCTCGCGCGCACGGGGCAGTTCTTCTTTGATGATGAGGTCTCCCAGACGATCAACAAGGTCAGTCTTCGTATGATTCTGCGCTTTTCCTTCTATTAGATTTCTCGTTTCTTGGGCTCGGAACCCTTCTTGTTTCGACACCTCCCTTCCCTCTCCCCCCAATGTGTGGTACCGACCTAACCCCCCCTTGCTTCATTCACAGATGTGGCCGTACAGCACGAACACGATCCGCAACACACAGCCGCGTGCGCAACTAGAACGACGGGCACAACATCTTCAACGACTCCCATGGCCCCAAGGCACTACAACCCCGTCTTCAAGCTCAAGAAGCTGAGGGCGATCATCGATCAGGGCTTGGTGGGGTTCATCACGATGGTGTGTGCTTTTGCTTCCTCGTTCTACTTCATCAATCTTGGTCTTTCCGCGGGGGTTCGCTTTTGGTCTTTGCTGGTGGCGGATGCTGATGTACTTTGATGTTTTTGTTTTGGCAGGGGATTAACGCAAGTGATTTATATGATTGGGCGCGATTGATCATTCAACATCATTGGCGGGATCGGGAGTGCTTCTTTTCGGAAGGAAGGAAGGACGGACGGCAGTGGATATTGAATATTGAATATTGGATGGATGGTTACCTAAATTTAAAAAGTACAACGGGATCTCGCTCATGGTCGTGGAGGGATGTGATGCGGTAAGCCTTGGGGACGGGGTGGGCCGCGGCGCACGGTGTATCTGTATTACCGACTGCACTGTTGCTGGTACTAGTTTCGCAAGCCATCTACTTATTCGCGCGATAGAGTGAAGGCAAAGCAGCTGCCGAATTCGAATTCCAAACCACACGAGAATATTAATGCTGCACAGCATGGGCAGCCTGCAGCTGTAGGGCCATCAAGGATTTGTCCCGCCAATCCGAAATCGCGTACGCACGAACGAACATCTTGCGCCCAACAACCATCGAGTTACTACGAAATCAAACACATCAAATTAATCAAATGCTATAAATATTGTGCATTCCCAAAAACCCAGCGTAACCAAATACATCCTACCTCTTCATTCATCGGGCCCTCGGCGCATGTTGCTAGTAATAGTGGACTGCCATGTCAATGTGCGTGCCAAAGCACTATTGTACAAAGTCGGGCGTCCTTCCGCGAGGGTCCGATGCAGGCCTACCGCCTCCTGAACTGCTGTCAGCGCCTCCTCCGTTCGACCAACAGCCGAAAGGTTGGTGGATAAATTGATTAGGGAGTGTGCGAGGGAAACGTTGAACACGGCTGGCCGCTCTACCGCAAGGGCTCGGCGCAGATCCACCACCTCCTGATCCACTATCAGGGCCTCCTCCGTTTGACCAACAGCTGACAAGCGGACAGATAGAGTCGTGAGGGAGTTTGTGAGAGGAGCATTGAACACCGCTGGTCGCCCGGCCGCAAGGGTCCGGTGGAGATGCACCGCCTCTTGCACCGCCGTCACCGCCTCCTCCGCTTGACCAACAGCCGACAAGCGGACGGATAAATTAGTGAGGGAGTTTGTGAGAGGCGCATTGAACATGGCCGGTTGATCGGCTGCGAGGGTCCGGTACAGCTCTACCGCCTCCTGCACCGCCGTTAGCGCCTCTTCCGTTCGACTAACAGTTGAGAGGTTGGTGGCTAAATTGATGAGGGAGAGTGCGAGAGAAGCATTAAACAAGGCTGGTCGCTCTACCGCAAGGGCTCGGCGCAGATCCACCACCTCCTGATCCGCCGTCAGCGCCTCCTCCGCTTGACCAACACCTGACAAGCGGACGGATAAATCAATGAGGGAGTTTGTGAGAGGAGCATTGAACATGGTTGGTCGCTCTCCTGCGAGGGTCCGGTACAGCTCTACCGCCTCCTGCACCGCTGTCAGCGCCTCCTCCGTTTGACCAACAGCCGAGAGGTTGGTGGATAAATTGATTAGGGAGAGTGCGAGAGAGGCATTGAACAAGGCTGGCTGCTGTACCGCAAGTTCTCGGCGAAGATCCACCACCTCCTGATTCGCCGTCAGTGCTTCCCTAAGCCGACCTGCGTATGCTAGACGATTCGAAAGCGAGGACAGTGCTGATGCATGAGATTTATCGTCACATAGCTGCCTGATTTCCGGTGTTTGGTCCTGTAAATGATGAGTTCACAAGTTATGATCCGAACCCTTGGAAGCTCACCTTCAACCAGCAGAATACGGGTAGTGATCCAAGAAAGATGCTTTTAGAGGACACCACCTCCAACCAGCCGGTGGCATGATGCCGAAGGAATGCCTGTAAGTGTTGAAAAATTGTAGGGTTTGGCTTGGTGACATCGGATATGTGATTGCTCCATGACTCGCAGCTGTATATAAGCTGCTCCGACACGCCAGTGACCTCTGGAATACCAGGTGGGTCATCATTATCCCTTCCAAGATAGCCTGTGCCAGAGATATGCCCATCGGCCAATTCACGAACCATGGTTTGGAGGCACAGCGCCGCAAGCCGTTGGCTGTGTAATTTCTCCGATATGTAATACTGGCGAGTGTGTTCAGCGCTATTGGCGTTATTTGTGATGAATTCGCGGAACGACACGTGTAGCATGCGGATGGGTTCATGGTCGGTTTTAAATCCTACCAGGACGGATCCGAACCGTTCCAATAAAATATCTGCCGATAATTCCATGGGATGGTTGGCACCGTGCAAAGCCTTGAGTGCCATCAGCGACAAAGGCCGTTTCGCTGCCATAATGGCACCCATGACAAGATCATAGTCTTTGAGGAAGTCGGCATCTTTCCAATCAGCACATAGCTCGAGAATTAATGCGTACAAGATATCCATTTTCTTGCTAGCAGCAAGGCCCTGTGGGGTGGATTTTGATAGCAATGCCTCCAGTTTCTCTCTGGGATTGTAGACGCTGCAAAGATAGCTGCAAACGGTAGCTATCCAAATGAAGAGGCCTTCAGCCATAATCTTCAATTCGTGGATTACCGCCTCGTCAGGCCAATTTGGTCCCATCCTCGAGCGGAGTAGAGGATCTCGCAGCTGCGCATCCACATAGACTGCAATGTCCCGTCGATTGTCGGGGGAATGGATATCAATTGGGTGTGATGTTATATGGGTCTGTTCAGAGAGGTATTGGGCTACAATCCTCGTTGACTGTGCAGTGATGAGGATGCGCAGCTGCGGTGGAAGGTGGGAGGCCTCGCCACGGAGTATGGCCAGTAAGCTGGTGTCGGAATCGTCGCCGATGGCTTCATCTAAAGCATCAATGACGACCACAATAGGATGGTCAACTGGATGGCGATGCAGAGGGCCCGATATGAACGCCTCGAACTGCCGAGATAGGGCAGCTGAAGCCAACGAGGGCTCGTTTTCTAACGCTGTCCTGATGTCCGCGGCGATGGCGGGGTGGTGCATTGCGATATCGCGTGCGATGGTCGTGAAAAGGCGTCGAGGTGTGTTACGAGAAGCATCATTGCGGTCGAAAAAGAATGATGATGCCAGGAGACCATCTGCGTGCAGCGCTTGAGCGATGGTGTGGGCGATGGCGCTTTTGCCGGCACCCGCGACGCCATTGAGCCAGAAGACATTCGGAGCATCCAAAGAACGCAACGACGCATGGATGATGGCCAATATATTCACGCGTGTTCCAGGCAAGCATACGCGCTTCGGATCCCACGAGGCACCCTCTGCACCCAACAGTTTATCCAACACTGAGAATAGCTTTAGTTCGGCGGTAAAGCTCATCGAGATCAAAGTACGTGAGCACTCACCGAACTGCTCATCACTTGGCCCGTATCCATAGTAATCGCCGGTTATATTGTTGATGGTGGCCCCCGACGTAGTCGTAGTGTTGAAAACAGGCTGGTTCAATATCAGATAGATATTTTCGATTGATGACTGACATACCATGGTTTGTCCTATCACGTGCTCATTGGCGCAATCTGAAGGTGAAGGGATCTCTCTGGCCACGCTGACACTCCCAGTGCGGTTCGACGACCGTTCGACGAGTGGTGTCGCCTCATCGAATCGCACTATTGCTAGCTCGCTGGTGTGTTCGGAGGTGTTTCGATCGGCCACGCTCTCGTTATCGCGGTTCACGGACGGCGCGACGGCTGTGGTACCCTTATATCTCTCCATAATTCTCGCGAGAAACTGCTCAGCATCCATTCCATCGAGTGTATATGTAGCACCCAGCTAAGACAGTATTCATGAAACAATACGTCGACGATGTAGAGGAATTGGCAACGTACTAGGGGGCCGAAACGCGTCAAAGTGGCTTGGACTTGCGCTTTCATATCTGCGATGGATTGACGATCCTTCCCGGAAGATGGAATTCGGCCCAGCAAACTGGCTTGTTGCATTCCGGAGATTTCGCCCTTCACCTTCTCCAAGGACCTGTTGGTTGTTTCGCATGAAACTCAACGCTTGAGTACACACGTGTGGTGGAGACTCACTCGAGCAGTTCGTTCATCTTCCCCGTAACTTCTTCCTTCCCCGGAGGATCCTGAGACCCAAGAGATAGCATAACATTCGTCGAAGCATTTTCGACATATTTGGCGCAGCTTGCACAATCGTCCTTGTACTTCTGACACCACCTCCCTTTTTTAACGTTCGACGCAAAGGTCTGCTCGGAAGGAATGTGATCCGTGAGCGCATGGCGAGCGACACCAAGCCTTGAATCGTACCGTGATTGTTTCGATAATGGATACAGCGATTATGGCTGCATCCCTGAGCGCAGAAAAGCTGTCTTGTGGGATCTCGCTGGCCAGTTTGAGCAGAGCGAGTGCATCTGGTCCGCCGGAAACAAGACCGCGTCGCGGCATGGCTCGGAGGGCAGAGGGAGAAAGAGGATGCGAAATACAGCAGGATGAGAACAGCCTCTAGCTAGGGTGCCCCGTGGCGATGTGCCTAGTCTTGGGCGTCTAAAGAAGGTGATGCTGAATTCCCTCGACCGCGGGCAGCTGAGCAAGTGGCGATACGAGGAGGCCTAGGGACGCAGTTACTTTGGTCCATAGTTTGTCCGTAGTGGTAAAAAATACATGCGCGCCTGCGGGATACATGGTTCCTCGTGGTCCTGACGGTCATTCGTGATACCTTGCGTGCATAAACCAGTGCGAACATGCTTCGAATCACTGGATGGCAGATCATGCATTATGTTTCGAACCCTGGCCTAGACTCATGGGACAAGTACATATACGCCTACATGATACATAACTCTCCATGGTCATGTCTCCAGCTCCCCACAAATAATTACTATCACACATGTGAATGAATTCAGAACATAATATGTTTATGTTGCCTGTGACTGAAATCGCCACAGGGCGGAGTTCAAACGAACAATTGCGCGGAGATGAAAATGTAAGATTGAGGATCTTGCCGGTCCCTGTCGCATGTCAGTACATGTCGGTCCTCAGCCTTCTCTGGCTGTCTCTGGATCCTGTCGATACATAACTGCCCAACCGAGAGCAAACAATGGCGATAGGCAGACGAGGTACCTCGGGCATGTTTGTGGTTGGGTTGGATGTTGAGGGTTTTCATAAGTACAAATTGCACTCCGGGGTTGAATTATGACGGATCGTGGAGAAGATACCGTCCAAGAATCCAGCATTGTCGTGATACTGTGGGACGGAATAGCGAGGGCCAGTTCGTGGAAAATGCGTCGCTAGCGTTGAGGCAGTTCAGGCTTACCGCTCCGGTACGAATCGCTACGCTGGTGCGCTGTGGAGTACTCATGACATTCGTGGCGGGTGGCACATAGCACGCAGAAAACCGTGGACGCGAGCCACGTCGAGGTCCTAAGATTCCAGGAGAAGTGCTGAATGATGGAAGGATGGTATGCTGAGGGAAAATATTCACCAGGCATCCCTAGGTGCGAGGTTGTCAGAAGATAGCTCCAAGCCACTCTGACAGCACACTCACTTTGTGGACTGACCGCTCAACTGTTCCATCCATCCATCATCATTTCTGCCAGGCACTGAGAGACTCCCCATCTTCATCTTTCTATCTCATCACGACATCAACAAATAAATGGGCGGTGGTTTCGAAGGGTTCGGACGTTGCATTGTGCAACGGACTTTGGCCGTCACTGCTCAAATATTTCGCCACCAGCAAGATAGTATAAAGATAGCAGCACCGTGTTCAATACTAACGGTGAGAGAGAGACGTGCAGTCAAGGTCGAGACGAAAAGACGGAGAAAAGAAGATGATGGTTGGACGTCAAGGGGAAATGAAATTCGATTCCCAAAGTTGGACGACCAACAACACCAACTATCTTCTTTCGAATCCTTCCCCCTCGTATCTGACATTTACAATCAAAAACAATCAAAAGGAAGTCGTGTCAAGTATTGTTTCCTGGAGTAACTGGCATGGCGAAGAAGACATTCGTCAGTGGATATCTGGGGAGAATGCGGGCTAAGTATACTCACTTGCTCGCCCCAAGATGACTGGTTGGCAACTTCTTGGATAGCTATTGGAGAAGTTGGGCGCTCAGACCTCTGAGATGCTGTTGTGGTGTTGTCTGAAAAACCATTAGCTTTTAGGCCATGGCCCATGCAGGCGACCGCACCGCTCGCGGGATCGTGCTGTCGCGCCCGGCGGCACCATAGGACATCCTTCCTAGCCGAAGCTGCCACTTCTACCATTGAATTCAATCAAAAGGCTAGGTACCATATGGGTCTTCTATTTAGGATCACATTCACCTGGTGTAGACCCCAGTCAGTGGAATGTTGGGACGGGATTGCTGGCTACTCGCCTCGCCCTGATGATCGCCCGTTTCCGGCCCCTTGGACTATTCACTGGGGAATTCTCGCCCAGAAAGCTTCACGACGCAGGTACTCCTGTGGTTCAGTGCCCAGTTCATACCGGGAACCGAGCGGAGTAGTTTCGCAGGGATGATACCGGCGCTCCTGGTCAGTGCACAAGGCATATTCCTTAAACAATGCAGCTAATTCAGCAGCGCAGCTGGGATGGGATCGCCGGCTGCTCACCTCATCGCCTCGATGTTGGCCCGGTGCGGATGTCTTGGACTATGCACAGTGGAATTTGCATCCAGCGAACTTCGGGAGGCACTCCTGTGAATCGGTATCTGATTCAGACCGGGAGCCGTGCAGAGGGGTTTCGCCAAGATGATACCGGCACTACCGCAACACATTCGGGTGCGCAGGGCATCTTCTCTAGAAGATGCAGCCGAATCAGTAACTCATCGTCAGCTGGAAGGGCAGGACGCCGCGGGAGTCATCTAGGGACTTCGCGACAAAGATCGTATCCATCTGGTCGGGTATCATCAAGCAAGACCTGTGGTTATGCTCATGTTGTGCACTCGGGCTAGTTGTGGAAGAGCAGCTACGCCTGCGACATCCTCAGCTCGAAGACAGGGTTCATATGCGGCCATCGATATGAAGATCATATCCATCTGTCCGGGACCTGCTGAGCGAGGTCATCGCGGCCAATCAGGCGCATACGAAACGCAGCGAGGGCAAGCTGTCATCCAAGATCCGCATGAGGATCATCACGCGAGGCCATGGTCTGTCACTCTTCCATTCCCATGGTGTGTACTCGAGCTGATTGACCCCTTCAGAATGACGGGGCCGCAGGCGGGGGTACATCTGGGACGGGAGAACAGACCAAAATCCAACGGAAGATCAACATTGGGGAAAGAAGATGAAAGCCTCCATGAATCGATAAGACTTGGAGATGTATGCCCGTTCATAGAAGGGGTTGAAGAATGCTAGATATTGACGCACCGGATTCCCCCAGCCCCAATGCCCGCTTCCCTGGAGCATATGACGAGCCAACCACGTTCTTCGCACTCCCTCCTATCCGCCATATATCCATAAAGTTAGATTCGGATATCGAGAATTTTGCTCTGCCGCTGCGAGTCGCGGAACCATAGTCGCCTTGTGAGTCGCGGCACGCCTGGCCTTCGACGTCTCCTATGTTCCATGTGGGAGGTTGGACCCCATTTCCCGCAAGAATATGGGGGATGCTCTCGTCGTGTTCCGATGGCACTGCTAGTTGACGTTGATGGACGAAAACCTGTCGCAAGGCCAACGCGGGCACAGGGCCCACTCTTTTCGGGATGGACATTTGGACCTATGTAGGCCGCACCCTTCTCGCCATTCCTTGCAGCCTTTTCCCAGATTTGCGTGATGTCTCCACTTGGAATGTGCCGGAAGGACCTGGCCAAGTCGCTGAAGAAAATTGTTTGGAGATGGCAAGATGGAGTTCCGCTTGAGGTCACATGGTGGCAGGACGACAAATGTACATGCAGACAATGATTCGGTTCTTCCTTCCTCCCCCTCACGTTGATAACCCCTACCAATACGCTGAAGTAACTTGTCGTCTCATGCACTGGCAGTGGTCGCAGGTCAGCGCGTCTCTTCACATGCCTTTATTTCTTCGTCTCACCCAGTGCCCGCAGCGTGTCGATTCGTGTTGATCTTTCTTGCATGGTATTGTAATTGGTACTGTTTCAATTCAATGCGTATGGAAGATCTACCGACCCGGGCTCGTTTACTTGTATCATCCACGGTCGCCGTCGACGGTCCAAGGGATACCAACCTCCGGTACCTCCCTCCCTCAGCTCGCACCTCTTTCCTCCCACACGAAACCTTGCACCGCGCACACACTCTCACCGGCCATCCGTAAAACGACAGAGGTTGTGGTGTAGTCTTTACCCCAGCCCCAGACCCATGGTCCTCGCCCGCGCAGCATCCGGAGGAGGAGCTTCCCGAGCTTGACTTTGGCGATGCCACGGTGATGCAGACATTGCAGAGCCTTTTCATGACCTGGTACCGGATACGTGGTCGGTGATGGAAAAGAAGAAGAGGACGATATGAGGCTGCTATGAGCGAAGGTGTGCAATATGTACACTACGTTGCATGGTGCATTGGTAACTTGCGTCAAGTTACTTTATGTTATATTTTACCCATCGTGTCTCAATATGTCTCAATGCGCGACTCATCGGCGAGATAATGGCCCTCCTTTCCATCCGTGGGAGCCCTGACAGGACTAAAGCTACCCGCCGGTATAATTTCGTAACTTGCTCTCCCCTTCCATCTCCTGAACACAAAATGAACATGGTAGGTATAACCTCGACGCACGCCGCCTTTACTACGCGCTCAGATATACGATTCAAGGACGGCAATGTCGTTATACAAGCAGAGGAGACACACTCAAAGTTCATCGCGGCGTCTTTAAGTTGGGCGCAGATTCATTTGTGTTCAAGATATTCTCAATGCCTCAGCCCAAGGGGCCGACACCGGAGAGCTCGGTGAAATAGGGCCACCCCGTTGGGTCGTGGGAAAGGGGCTGTGCCGCGCGCATCGCGTCTGGCTGCAACCACGGCAAGAGGCTCTAACATACAGTATGTACCATTTATTTACATCATTTCTGCTGTAAAAAAATCAATCCAATATTATCTACTCTGTTATGTGGCCCATCCCTTGCCTTTTATCGGCCTGAATATCTGACTGGGACGGCAAAACAGCGTCAGATCGCCTTTTTCAGCAAATAGATCTTGCATGGATGTATTGGATATTTGTGCATCTTCTGCAGACCATTCGCTAGACTGAGGCTCTCCAATAAGTGGACATACATGTAAAATATGCTCTGATACACTCACCAAATTTCGTTTTTTTGCTGATTGTCTGGCTTCCCTCATAGCCATTCTCCTACACTTATCGTGTCACCGTGCTCATTTACACAATCCACAGCTCCCCTCATTCCTAGTTTGAGAATGGTACTACGCATATTAAAGGTTCCAGAATGCACCCCAGTTGCTTGATCGATTCCAGAAACAAACACGGTTTCGTCATTATCACAGGATTATGTGACGGGCCCGGGCCCGGGAGGCTTTGCAGGAGACATATATGTATTGAAGTACTATATGTGTTGCTCGAGATCAAGGTCAAGAGGAATGGGAATGCTATTGAAATCAGTCGCGAATATGTTGACAATGCGCGCGCGGCACAGCCCCTTTCCCACGACCCAACGGGGTGGCCCTATTTCACCGAGCTCTCCGATGTCGGCCCCTTGCCTCAGCCCCCGCCATCTGAGGGAGAAGTGACTGTTGAAGGTTGCCCGGTGGTTCACCTGCCAGACACAGCCGCGGATGTTGCTATCGTTTTGCAAGCGCTGTTTCTACGAGGGTACGCCCATCCTGCGTAGCATTGCATGCAACCCAACAAGCAAACCGTCAATTTGCACCACATACAGCCATTTAGTTGTCGGAGGACCTCTGCCCATGATAGCCGCCGCTGCATGCCTTCGATTGGGCAAGGAATACAAAACTGATCCCCTTCATGCTGAACGATCAAACGACTGCGTTATGAATTTCCATCAGCCCTGCACGATTTCGACGAGTGCAATCAAGGCTCTATGATTATTGAGGAACAAGGTCTATGCATTTCTGCAGCAAACCTAACACGAGAGCAGAGTTTGCTCCGGGCCCTTCCACTAGGACTTTATCCTCGCTGTTGCCGCTACAAAGCCAAAGATCTTACAGCAGGTACCGATGACATGATGGCACCGCCATTGCGCTCTCCGCAGTTAATCTTAGCCCGTGCCCCACTGTTTGGAGCTCTCTCGGCAGTATAACATCACTTCAGTGGCCGGGATGAAACCATACATTTTAGAATACTACGATGTCTGCACATCCCCACTGCAGTGTGCCGAAAGCCGCCAAATCACTCTGTCCAGGGTCTTCAGCTTCATAGGACTTTGCTTCAATGCACTCCCTTCCATGCTCCGCCAGTAATGTCCCTACACCACGTTTCTTTCTAATCATGTTCCCGTCTGGACTCTGGCTACTACCCAGTCGTATTCTGGTTACAATATAACCTCGTTCTACAAAGCGTGTAACACTCATTGTGGAACAAACTCGGAGGTTCAAGAACTTGGCTTTTGTTACTCGACGAGGCCACCAAATTACACGTCAAGCGTCAAACTTTCCAACGTTGCCTCTGAATATCTGTAGATCCCTTTCGCACCTCGAGTTCCGCGTGGCCTTTCGTTCATCCTATCGAAGCCGTTCTGGTTCATGGAGGTTCATGGCTTCCTATTGGCATGTGTATTTGAGGATCTTCGTCACA
>KV417531.1:419112-435364 GCA_001630335.1 Athelia psychrophila | reverse complement strand
AAGGAAAAGACTTACCTCCTTTGCAAAGCTGAAGCCTGCGGGGACAGAAAAGATGGGTGCCTTCTTGGCTGACTCCTCGAGTGCAATTTGCTCCGAGCTCTTCTCCTGCCACATGCCCTCCTCGGATTCCTCCTCCTCATAGGCAGCAGAGAAACGGTTGTGAGGCCTCGAAGTCGGGCGTGAGATATGCGTGCGTGTGCGGCCAACACGCAGAGATGACTGTTCACGACTTGCGTTCCTGTCGACCGATGCATCGAACTTTGGCGCGGTGAACAAGGAAGGGGGCATCTGACGCTTTTGTTCCTCTTGTGCAGGGTTGCTCTTCAGAGGCTCTGTCGTATCTTCGTTTGAAAGGTCATCCTCCATCGCATCAGCCCGCTCCTGCCGTTTCTCCTCCGCTGCTTCCATTCGGCGCCTCGCCAGCATTTTCTTCATGCCTCCTTCTCCAGCATAGGGTTTTGTACCATTAACTGCGTCTTTGCCTTTCGCTCTACCAAGCCGCGGCTTGTCATCATGATCCTGCATTAGGATGGGCGTGTTAGAGCGCTTTGGCTTTGGCTTGAACATGTCAGGGATAGTGGAGGACCCTCGAAGTCGAGTGGGCAACAAAGGCGTCTTGTAAATGTCCAGCTCATGCAGAGCTTTCTCTGCAGCGTTGATTTCAAGCGCTGAATATTGCCTGATTAGCACAAGGGCTTCGTATTAAAAATTCTAACATTACCATTGTTGTGACTGCTGGAACCCTGAGATCCGCCAAAGAGAAGAGCACTATGCTGTCGCACTGGAGGGCGGCTCTGTGTCATAAAATTCAGGAACGTATGAATGGTGATATGGGAACGGACGCTTACGCTTCTTTGAGAATCAGCCAGAGATCCCAGTGTGGTTTTCGAATCGTTCGTAGCGTTCTTCGACTTGCTGTGCTCAGGTGGCGGACGGACGAATATAGGGTTCGCCGCGAGCTGTTCCAATGTGGGAGGCTCAGTAGCTTCACGTCGCTGAGGTATAGAAGGACCGAAATTAGGGCCAGACGGCTGCGGCGTCAACGATGTGCGCATCCGGAACAGGCTGCGAGTTGGAGAAGTAGATGCCTCGCGAGGTATGGACATCGACACCGAATAGCGATGACGATCCCGCGAAGGGCTCAAAGCAGCACCGTTGGTCGGAAAAATACGAGCAGGAGGGTCCATGGACATGGTACGGGACATGGCATCCGCCTGGCCGAACGAGGTACGATTGGGCGACACGGTATGCCTGTTATTGCGCGGATGCCGTTGCACGGAGAGCGAAGGCGCTGCTACTGAAGTAGATCGCTGAATGGGGGAAGGATGGCCTCTGGAAGTCAGCGGTGGGAACGACAAAGTGCCTGGGGGAGCGGAGCGAGGTTGTTGGAAAATCCGACCGGGAGGATCCAAGTAACCTGGCTGGTCCTGTCTCGGCGGACTCGAGATCCTCATCCTCTTGACTCTCTTTTCTCCCTCATCTACCAGCTCTCTAGCCTCATCACTCTGTCCAGCCCGTCTCCTCTTCCCATTGGCATCCTCGAAATCGTCATCATCTTGGGAGAACCAAGAAAGCGGGGCCGTGACGAGGTTCTTGATGGTGCCCAGAAATGAGGAAGAACGAGCGACAGGTTGCCTGCGACCGTCCACCTTACGCTTCTGCTGGGTATAAGACCTACTGGAGGCCGAGCTTGGGAGCATCACAGGCGGGGGAGCTCGAATGGGCTGAAGGCAACGATCCACAGCCCGTTTCCGTCTTTCTCGCTGAACCCGGCGTTCCCACGCTTTGCAAAATTGAACGCAAAGCTCAAAATTGAATTCGACCGACCAGCGGCACTACCAGAATTCTTTAAAACACATCCAGTAGTGCTGAAAGTGGCCAGAAATTTATTCCTTGATTCATAGTTGCTGCTCCTTCATTCCGCAGTCACTTAGACAACTCGCATTTTCGCCACCACATGCCACCATCAAATACTGTACCATTTCGACCGTAGGTTCAGTAACGGGTAACAGGGCACCGTGAACTGAACACTTGGACCAACTTGTAACAGGTAACCCGACCAGTTGAACTAGATCAAATATTGGTAACATGTGTCGGTTCCTGAAAAAAAACCTTAAGGTGCACATTTTGAGTTAATTCAGCCTGCTAAATCACTTCGACTTGAGTACAGCTCGGTTGCCCCCTTTCCAGAACATTTAAACTCATTTAAATTTTCTGAACTGAACACTTTTTGGCAGTGTAACAGTAACCACAGGCCATGAACTGAATTGTATAGCGACAAAACTGGTAACATGTAACAACCCGTGAACCTACGGTCGAAATGGTACAGTATTCCGAATGTTCTTGATAAATGCATGGCTCGGCTCTATAAAATCGGTCGGCCAGCTGCAATTAACTAACTGAGAGTTGTGTGACTAGCCTCAGCGCTCTTTCTCATCCTTTTTGTTGGTCACCCGTTGGTCGGGATACAACTGTATAGCTGTCATCAGCTGGTTTACAGTAAAGAACCACTGTTTCCTGACCTTTCCGGGATTCATCAGGTTCAAAGGATCGATGGCCTTTTTGACTGTTCTCATTAGTTCCACAGTGCCTTCACCTAGTTCGGCTGGCAGGTACTCCTTCTTTCCGACACCGACACCGTGCTCGCCAGTACCTGCACTATGAAATGAGCGCGAATCCAGACCATCAAAAACGCAGACGCACAAGTACCGTCCAATGCGATAGCCCGGTATACGAGGCGGTGAACAGCCTCTGTGACCGTGTGTAGTTCGTCGTCATTCCTGAATAGCATCAACGCATGGAAGTTGCCTAACCATTGTTAGTGTGACTTCCTTCGTGCATCGGCATAGCCATAATAAGGCTCACCGTCACCAACATGCCCTACGATAGTCGAGGTTATACCACAGTCAGCCAAATCCTTTTTCGTTTCGTAGACAAGCTCCGGTAATTTCGAAGTAGGTACGCTGTAATCAGCTGGTAAGCTTCAACACGAAGAATAAACAAGGCATTCCTACCAAACGTCGGTGGTCCAGCATCTGCAGCCAGGGACAAGCGACATGCTGCTCGTCAATGCATATTTGCGACTTGACCAAAGATCCGCAGCTTCTGCGTCAGTTGCGGCGAACTCAAATCGGTCGCTGCCATGCCTCTTCGTAATCTCGCGGATCACATCTGAGGTGAGCTTGATAGCCTCCGGTGCTCCTTGTATCTTGAAAAACAGAGTGTCTTTTACAGGAAAAGGGCGCGCCACCTGCCCCGCGTTATTCAATGCTAACATCACTGCAAATGGGATCAGTACTTGAGGCTGATCTTGGCTTCATGTTCATCTCACTATGGTCGTCGAGAAGCTCGATACATTGCAGGTGAGGTCCATAGGGACTGTTCAGAATTTCTTGGACTGCGCTGACTGCATGCTCGACGTCAACAAATTGTGCCATCGCTACTTTGGTAGGGATCACGGGAGCCAAACGAAGTGTTGCTGTAGAGTAAATTCAGCAAGGCAATATACAACATGCAGGGCGATTGAAATACCTTCCGTGACTATACCCAAGGTTCCCTCGGCTCCTATGAAGAGCTTGGTGGTATCAAAGCCGGTGGCCGACTTTCTTGCCCGGCTCCGTGTTTTTATCACTTCGCCCGAGGGTAATACGGCCGTCTTATACAGCGTCAATAAAAATAACAAGGGCTGTGCAGATGATACTCACGACATTTAAGAACCACTCAGCTCTTGCAGTACCGTAGCGAACTGCATTCGTGCCGGAGCAACCTGTTCCTATCATTCCACCAATGGTCTGGATCCGGAGGGGTGTTAGATTAAATCAGATGTTGATGTATTCATTTACGTACAGCGCCTGGTCCAGGGTCCAGCTTTTCAATTTCAGTTTAGTTTCTGTATGGCTCACAAACTTGCTTACAGGAAAAAACAGAGGGATTCCCTTTTCCTTGAGCGTGTCGTTGATTTGCTCCCATCTTGCGCCAGATTGACAGATCATATCACCGTCCGATTCTGCGCGTATTGTCAACACTGAGTTGTGAGAAGAGACAAATCTTGATTACCATTGATTTGAATGATTTTATCCATGCCGGCCATGTCCAAGCATATGCTTCCAGACGGAAACTGTGAAACACATCAACTCCGCAAATTGAATCGGCAGTCGAATAGGACAAACCCCTGCGAAATGGCCCTCTAAGCTCGTGGCACCACTGTGTGCAGTGATCGGAACTTTGTATTTGCGCGAGATGTTGACAACTTTGACCACATCTTCGGTCTCAAACACGCGCACGACTACCGAGTGCGGTGAACTTGGGTGGTACGAATTCTCGGAGGAACCGTAGAGTTGCAGTGCGTCTGGTTCAGTTGTCACCACATGTTTCTTTGGGAAAGTTTCGCGCAGCTCTTGGATAGCCAATTGGACCTCTTCGGGTGATGCATAATCCGTCGAGAACGTCGTGGACGCAAGAATGCCCGACGACGGTGACTTGGATTCCCTTTCAGATTTCGGGCCAAGCAGAACGTAAAGTCCCAACAAAGCAGACAAGCCTGCGGTGCCAACCGCAAATCCCTTGATGAAACCTGTGTCACGACTGCTTGACTCCGAGCTTTCGACTTTAGCCAGACCACTGGCAGGGCCCGAGAGAGCTCGAACGGCCAGAATGGAGGTCAATCCAGGCTTCGGGATATGACTGATGCTGTTGACTCTACCGGCCAAGGCTTTACTGAGGCGAATTCGTCTGGGACATGGGGGGCGGAACATGATGGGTGTTAGCGCCGGCGGCCTGAGGGTCCGACCTGCGCCGACCCGCGGTACAAACCACGCGGCGTGATGTCAAATTCAGGTGAGTATCAAAGTAGCTTTGTATTAAAATGGTGCTACAGCAAGATGCTGAAATTGTTTCTATTACCTTGCTTCAATACTACCTTTTTTGTGAAGTCGGTATTGTCTTCGTTCACAGTCCCTTTCCGATACAGCCAATAGGCCATTTTTCCGTTCTTTTTCCAGCGCTGGTTGACTTCAGTAAATCCTATAACTGCCATCATTTCTTTCAGGCGTGGAAAGGTTAAGTATCTTGAGTTCTCCACGCATGGGAGGGGAAGCTGTGAGAGTACAGTTCACTTAGTCACTCAGGACGAGAGCGAGTAAGGAAACAGCGCACCGCAAGAAACAAGAGACCTTCGGAAACAAGCATATCACGAGCCATACAGAGCATGCGACCTGCATTTATCAATCTTGAGCGAAGCATTGGAGGGTAGAGAGCCGTGACATACCTCTGTGCTTGGGGTCTGGCACGAAATTTACGACTAGGCTGAGACTGATTATATCCCACTTCTCATGGTGCTCCCCTTCAGAATCCATCAACAGAAAGTCCTGCTCCAAGATATCGGGATGCCGGGAGCGGAGATCCATAGGAGTAACATCAATCCAAGAGTCGCAGGAGCGATAATTGTCGGGCTTCAAAGCCCCTACCTCGAGCAATCTGAACGTCTCGCTCAGTCCAAATACACTTCAGGTTCCAGGTTCGAAAGAGCTCACTTTATTTTAATCTCTGAGCCTCTGGTTGACATTTTCATCTCCTGCATCCACGAAATCAACACCTTCTCAGAGCCTCCACCCCGATCATCGCCCTGCCCTATGCTCGACATCCTCTGATAAGCCGCCAGTCCGCCTAGAGCTTCTATTTCGGTTTCAACAGCGGTCAATGATGATGCATTCTGTGCATTGCCAGGAGAACTGCGAAGTTGAGCGGCTTGCTTGAGCAGAACGTGGAATCGTCGAATAAGTGTGCGGCTAGAATTTGGGTTGCTTGAAGATGCTCCTTGCTCCGCGGGAGCACTGGTGATAGGCTTTTTGCGTTTTCTAGATGGTGGCATGATCAAGGATCCAAGTATTACTAGTGCAGAGGGTGCTTCATGATACTGTTTGAGTTCAAGTTTGATCGGGGGTGATTTTGGTCTCGCGTGGACTATGTACATATATAGGCTTATATAGGCTCGAACCAGTCTCCAAGGTATGAGAGAACGAGAAAATGGGACAATGTATGTGGCTAATTGAGTAATTCCACGCAAGTCGTGAAATCTGTTCTATCAGTATACGTTCTGGTAACGAGACTATCAACTTTAGTCTCCCGATCGCGAGGGGCCGAGGGCAAACACCAGAAAATTTGATCGAACCTGCGTAAACTCCGGATATCCTTGTCCGGCTATCAAATACACCCCGCTTGCTTCTGGCCACGACAATGATTTCGACCACTGCGAACTGGGCCACCATCGTCGACCTTCCAAATGAAATTCTTCACGAAATATTCAGATCTATGGACGATGATGATCTCTTTGCGATGTTGCTGCTTTCAAAACGCCTGCATAACATTGCGTTTGAAATACTGGTCCCTCAAAAACGTCGCCGGATCCGTCCACAGGCAGTGGCATATACATTCACAGAAATCTGCCATCCACCCCCCCAGCTCATTCCAAGTCATCTAATCATTACAGACATGCGCGTGCTGCGAGCTCTGCGTCTTTCGATTTCTATCCACCAAGTCGGCTCTCTATCCGTGGTTGCAGGATTTGTAACAACCGCTCCACCTGCAGGATTAGACTCCAACTACACCGTGCCAATGGTCTTAACGGATGTGTCCAGATTTATGCGAGGTCTTGCACGTTTGTGCCGCCGCATCCCGCAAGTCCAAACGGTTGATATAGATTTTATGTCAAGCCTTTCGTCGGGTTTGGCCTCTTTGCCGGGAGGTACTGCAGCTGCAGCAGAAATATTGACAGCAATATCCATTGGACATGCTTGTATTTCACTGAAACTCGGAGGGTGGCAAATCGAAGCCAGACCGGAGGCCAACTTGAAGATTCCCATGCCACCGCCCCTAACAACCCTACTTGTCCTTAACCTATCTCTTACGGAGCTGATTGATCCAGTATTCCGAGCGTGGGCTATCGGGACAATAAATGCGTCCAGGCTGACGGAGTTGGTGCTCAACAGAGTCAAGTTCTCTGTCACCTCCCCGACTGTAGATGTCTTGCGCCTCCTGGACGTACCTTCTCTCATCACATTTCGCATCATTTCGCCAGACGTCAACTTCGATGATCTTTTGGTCTTCATGAGACATCATCACCGGATCCAAAAGTTATCAGTCATAACAATTGAACCCATCACATCGCCGGAAGCCTTTCCAGAAGAATTACTACCCAACCTCTCTGATCTCACCGCTCCTCCTCACTATGTCTCCCACCTCGTGAAATCGCCAAAGTCCCTTGCCCGCCTTCATTCGATTACCATTCACCCAGGCCACGAGTGGGATCACCACCAATTGGCCAGCACGGTCGTTGATCGCCACCTTCAAGACCTCGAGGATTGCCTTGATTATATGTCTTGTCGTGAAAAATTGGCTACATTGGCAATTTGCTTGCCCACTGGCGCGCACGCCGAGAATTGGCTTCAGCATGGTCGCGGCGACGGTAGCAAACCACGAAAGGACGTTGAAGCCAATCTGGTGCATATCACCAGCCTCGATATCCATGATTGGTGCGGATTCCAAGCATTTAGCCCTGCTGCATGCAAGCTTCTAGTGCGATGGCTGGCATTGTTTCCCTCTCTACAATCTGTCCGTATACTCGACGGAGTGCGTCATATGACATCGATTCAGAGGTCAGCCTTCGAGAGCGAGATCTGGGAGCACTGCCCTCAGCTCAACAGCTTGGGGATTGGGTGGCATGTCAAAGAACGAGGCAAGTCTCTTTTCGTTGTCTTGAGTTTCAGCGTAATCTGATTCCATTTTCAAGTTGGCAAGAAAGAAATCACAAAGCCCACTTTGTCAACATGGCTGATGGAAACACTGCTTCGACATGTGAACGTTGTGAACACAGATATCCTTTCCTCTGCAATATGAAACGCAACCCCTTTTCGAAGAGGGCGAGTTGGGGCAGGGTGCAGATGCCGTTCATAAGTCCGAACCATCCGCATTTGCTTTGACAGGTGCAATAAAAAGGGTCTATGCAGCGACGAACATTATAGCCTAGTAGCTGCTTGATTATCGACGAGGAGCCAGTAATACCAATGCCATGGACGTCGCACCGGCGATGAACCCGATGGCGGGGAGGAGCAGCTGGCTGCTGAAACCCCCACTTCCCGCCGGCGCCTGGACGCGCTTGCCTCCAACCTCCTCCAGCTTTGGAACAAGGTTATTCTCCCAGCCTTCGTCCAACAACTTCTGCATCATCTCGTCATCCAATAACGCCAGTTCATCCATTTCCCAAGACGTGCACACGTCAATCATCCACCTCATCCTCCGTTTCCCGAGGTCTCCTCCTACTCCCGGCGCCCTTTCCTTCAGCTGGGACCTTAATTCTCCGACTTTCTCGATGGCGTCTCCGGCATTAGCGGGCAGGCTGCGCTCGATACGTTTCCTGATGATATTGGCCAGTTTGGGACTTTGGCCGTTGGTAGATATCATGATTTGTAGAGGGCCATCGCGTATTTGTGAGCCAAAGTAAAAGTCGCAGGACGGGGGGATGTCAGCGACGTTGACGGGGATTCTAAGAGCTCTGCACATGTCACATATTTCGCGAGACTTCTCGACGTCATCCACGGCGGTGAGAACCATGTCCACGTCGACGAGGTCTTCCGAACCGGCAAAAAGTCGATCATGGTAGGTGATGCGATCCGAGGAATCGATGTACTTTCTTGTAAGGGGATGCAGGCCGCTTGCAGGGCAGATAATTGTGATGAATGCGTCTGCAACCAAGACTGATTCTATGCGTCCCGAAGCCACATCACCACCGCCGACGATGAGGACGCGTTTATTCTTAAGCTGCCATGCGAGCAGCAGGGAGCCGCCTCCGAGGTCTGAGGCCATTGTTAGACTTGACAACGGGAGTGAGTGAAAGGTCCAGAGGGGTCGAGCAATGGTGATAGTTGAGCAGGACAAATGGTGGTTACAACGGCGGCCTTTGTGGTTGACAAGGCAAAAATGTCTTCAAATACTACCATGCGCCCACAACCATCAACGGGCTCGTATCCTCTGGCATTTGGTGAGCAACCACCCATCTTCTTGTATTCGTCTCTTTCGTTCTTCTTTCTAACCCCCTTTTTCCTTTCGTCCAGGCGTTGACCGTTTTCTCAGGCGTTGATCGCTCTTGTTCTATCTTTATCACCTTTCCTTTACCCTGCTAGCCAGGAAGTCGGCAGATTGCACTCGTAAACTCTCTGGAAGAGTCGTCATAGTCAACATTCGAGTTTGTCTTGTTCTTGTCCCTGCAGAAACTCTTGCCGTTCATGTGTGTGTTCTCTCTGGCCACTCTCGATCATTTGCTGAACATTCAAACAGTACCACAATCGCATAATCCACCATGGTTTCCAAAAGTTTAATGGGTGCATGGGCATTCTTTGATTTTACCCTCCTTGCTGCGGGAATCGTCTCTCTCGTACTATCCTTCGTGTGGCGGAAACCCGACTTGTTGCTTAACCTGGCGATCACCGATGCGGATTTGACTGGTGAGTAGTTGTGCTTCGTTGACACTGCCGATCACATCTAACGCAAACCCCCAGCCGGCATGATACTAGGCATATTCTTAATAGCCACATTCTTCCTGTCGATTGGCGCAATCCTGCAGCGCAACCAGGTCACTTTTGGACTCATACTTCTGAACTGGATGCTGGTCCTGGATGCCCTGGTCGTCCTCGTCGTCGGAACCTTCATCTGGTTCTTCACCCTCGCGGAAGAGAACAACTTCCACGCACGATTCTCGGAGCAATCTGCTGCGAACAGGATTGGCATACAAGACAAGGTACGATTCAAAGTACTAGTTCGCTAGCATGGCTAACAGGATACACTGCAGCTTAATTGTTGCGGCTACTTTAACTTGACTGATCTGGTAGAGATTGGGGGCAACGCCTGCTCCAGTCAGGAGGCCGTGACGGCTCTGAACACTACTTGCGTACTGCCCATCATTACTTTCGCGGATACTACTTTGAACGACACATTCACGTGAGTCATAGTGGTCGAGACATTGCTGGCTCACATGGGCTAATGGAAACCTTTAGAACAATCTATGGCTTCATGGCTGTTGTGGTATGTCTGTTCATGGCGTCGCTGTGTGTTATCAAGAAGGTGGGCATGTTTGCCTATTTTCCGCATCAATGCCTGACATTGTACGTTTGCCAGCGAAACGAAGATGAAAGGTTCAAGAGGATAGACGCAAAACGGGGAGGAAGCGGTTTCGTGTAAGGCGGCCTATCTGTCTGCACTTCCCATATATGCCCATTTCGAGTCTTTCTTTCATTCCTTTGTTTCTTTTCCACCCTCCCTATTGGTTCACGCGGGCTCTAATCGCTAAACCTGTTGAATTATTCGCAGCTGCTCACTTTTTTGTATATTATTCGGAACGTCTGATACATTTACAGAGGAACCATGCATGTTGTTCTAGACCTAACTCATAGAGGCCCAAAGACGTCCAATCTGATTGATTAGACACATGCGAAACAGATCCTGGAATAACGAAGGTGACATTTAAGAACATGTCTCTGCAAATCGAGTCACTCGATCGAGTGCATAGCAACATGGCTCGCTGATAGAAAATCATCAACAAGACAGGACCGAAGAAGAATAACAGATGCTGGAGCAGAACAGACATGAGCCGGCAAGCCAGACGAGCGAAGATGATTGGACGTGTTTCATACTTGTGAGACAGTGAAACAAGATGATGATAAAGATTTCAAGCAGATAGAACAATATGTAAGATGCAGAAACAAGATAATGGTAAAGTATTGGGCAATTATTGGAGTAGATAGAGTAATGAATAGGACAAACAAAAAAGATAACGATACGGCACGACATTTGGGCACTACTATATACTAAGTAATCTGTCAGTGCTGCGAGACATTAAGCACACGACAAGGGAAAACGTACATTTAACGCAGCCTTAAGCTTGGTGCAGCAGTTGATCGACTCTTGCGCCCTCGTGTGCGCCCGCGGTCGTCAAAGTCCCATTCGTGGGTGGACGATCTGGGTGTGGTGCACGGCCGAGGGCGTTTGGGCAGGCATGGTGTAAGGGGCGCACATCGGCGGTAAGCGTGGTACGAGCGAGCATGAGGGTTGGTTTTGCGTGTGCGCGGGCTGAACTGGAGAGATAGTCAGCGGTAGACAAAGCGAAGGCTAAACATGATACTCACAAATACGATGAGCCATGCAGCGTACTCCCTCTCATGCTGATCATTAGGGTTTGTATGAGCGATGCAGCTGGGAATGCGCTGTCAAGATAGTGCTAGTCGTATTAGTACGGTTTGTGAGCATGGTGGGATGCGGGTGTATGCGGGCGAGGGGATAGCTGTGAAGGCGTTGTTAGAGATTCGAAAGGTGAAGAACATGCATGAAGGTTACTGCACGATGGCCCAACGGCTGTGGCTTGAGAATGATCGAGGATGGTGGTGGTCGCTGGCAGAAACTCGTTAGTTAAGGTTTTGATGCGAGGATAATGACATACCGTAGATGATCGCCTCCAGGTAAGCGCCCCTCCGACTCGTACGCCGCATCCGCCCTGCCTATCTCTCCAGTAACCATGTAGCTGTAGACGTCCGGGAGGGGAGAGGAAGCCTCGGCCCCTCTGCCACCCCCCCTTCAGAATACCCCGGGTTGGTCTTCACAGCTTATTACTCAGAGAGTAATTACAGGTGTGCCTTCCCTTTCCAGAGCACCTTGCAATCAAGCATATGGTGATGGTCTTGTGACAGAGTCGTTAGACACGCCGAACGAATCTCGCGTGTCCAGCAGCTAATGCCCCATGGGTGCGAGTCATGGCTGTAGAGAGACAGGTAGGTCTACGGGGGCGAGAGACAACGTACGGGAGGGTGTGGCGACTTCGAAACATCGGCGTCTGGCGGCGGCGGCGACTCTGGCTGAGAAATGAACATGAGTCGGGTTATTCAACTTGTATGAGAGGTTGAATGGGTTACACAACACTCTTGGGGCTGGCGGGCACGATGCTCTTAAAGCTGGCGGGATCGACGATGTTAGCAGGCTCGACGATGTTGGCGGTTGGCGGTGAAGAGCAGCGTCAACGAAGGTTTGGCGGCGGCGGCGTGGTGGCGGCGAGGTAGATCATTGAATGTGAGGTCGCAATCATCATGAACAAGAAGACGTGAAAGCGAGATGGTAGTGGTTAATGAGAGCAAGAGAGAGACGTGGGGGTCAGCCTTTTTATACCATTCTGGACCCAGAATACCGTGACCTGAATAAACGATCGACAAAGCGAATTTACACAGCCACATTAGACACCGCCACATTCTCCTAGCAGCGCGTCTTGAAGCTTCCAAAGACATCCTCGACGCGGTTTTGTTAACGTTAGGGTATACGTGCGAGCTTAGCTAATTCCTCGCAGCAAAATGCAACGAGCGCGAAGCCATCGCGCAGGAGGCGTGAACTCAGTCAATAAGCGCTGGACGTTTCTGCGCCACACTCTACAAGGTGCCGGTGATCATAGTTCGCTGTTTAAGACAGTGTCTTTATCTTGCTAATTCGTTATTCATACAATAGACTGTGATGCCTGCCAGCTCCATAGCTCCTGTATTGTCCAATGAATTGTGCTGTATAATATACGGGAGATTCTCACGTTATTGGTACATGGACTCAAATCAAGGTGGTACAATTTTATCTGAAGACTAGAACCTTGAGGAAAAGTTGTCTGAATGCTGCAAAGGCTTTCAGAACCAGAAGGCGATTGTCAAGAGGCTTCAAGCCTTCAGAAACATAAGCTGCCCTGTTGTTGACCGGGGAGAAGAACCTCTCGACAACAATGCCGTCTTGAGGGTATTAAGCAGTGATGATAGCGGTCAGCAACTCCTGTGTGACAGGAATATTGTAGAACACGGGGGCGCTTCCGACCATAGTGATGCCAGGCATCATAGCTTTGGATAAGGGCTGTAGACTGCTTTGTCGCCCGGCTTTGTTGTTGTAAGAGAACGCCGCGATGGCTTCGGCAATGAGGTGAGGCTCAGGCCTCCTCAGGGTCAGCGGCAGGTCATAGCGCTGCTTTGTATACAATAGACTGCGATGTCCGTCAGGCCCATGGCTCTTGTATTGTCCAAGGAACTATGCTGGACAACATACGGGTTATATACCCTCCAAATGCGCTTGAGAAAGCCATGTCAATTCTTCAGATCAACCAAAATCACTCGAGAGATATGTGGCAATGCTGCATTGACCGATACCCTGGCTTGCCGAATTCCCGAAGGACTCTCGCCGCCCACTTCCTCGAGGGATCCGTGACCTTCATGGATATGCCCGAAGACGTGCAATCTGCAAGCATTCAGCTGCGCCATACGTGCAGCCAGGATCGAGCAGCCAGCATGCTTGCCTCGCCGTGTCAGATCCAAGACCCCTTGCGGGGGTGTGTGCGTCAAGACGATTTCACAGTCATCTGGTATGCGCCAGTAAATCTCTTACCCCCGGAGATGAGTCGTGATAACGATGCATGTTGCGGGCTGAAAAAAATACCTTCTGCTTCCTTGGGATCCGTGTATTGAAAAGCGCCTCTGGCATAGTGTGGGGCAGCCTGTTGGTATGTCATCAGTGCCGGAACCATGAGCAGGCAAGTGGAAAGCGTGCCGGTGAACCATACACAGACCACTCTCTTCCTGCTGCGGTGGTAAAGCGAAGCGATTCGTACTCTAGGTAATGAATTCCTGCATCGCGCATAGCTTCGCTGCGCACCATCGCTTTGCCTGTGTCGATCATCTACGGCCAATTTAGTTGATTGATCAGCGATGCAAAACGGTACCTACCTCGGAAGATAGACCTTCGGCCCCCCCTCTCCACGATTCATCAAGACATAACTGTGATCTCACTCATCTATTATTGGCTGCTTGCAAGAAGTGTGTTACTCACATCGTGATTGCCTGCAATTATGCTACAAACACAGTGAGCAAGACACGGCTATCAGAGAAATATGCAGCTTCCCAGAACATTTTTGTAGGGTAATCCAGTGTTTTAAGCCACTCCAAAGTTTTATTCAGATGCTTAGGTTCTCCCCAAGAGCTGAGGTCTCCCGCATGGAGAAGGACGTCACCGGGAGGCATATTGAATTTTGTGATGGAGTGGGTATCGGATATGCAGACGAAACGCGTCCATTCGGGACCTGGATGCGGTGGAATGAGCTCTTCGTAGACCCGAGCAGACTCGATACTGTTTTGCATGGTCGCCTGAGTGGTATAAGTTCAAGATGTGATGCTCGGTGGCTTTTCCGAGCTTGACCGTGATAACTTACCGCATGATCGCATGCGGCTGCAAGTCTGACTGCAGCCGCCGTAAAGTATCATGATGGTATTACTATTGTGATGGTATAAATATGTGTGTTCCTTACCTTTCTTTCCACCTTTCAGTACCTACTGGGCTCAGAAATAGATGCATTCTAATCGCTTCTTCGCCGGTCAGTGCATCACCTCTTCTCCCTTTCGTAGACGACTATAGCGTTGAGACTGAGCCTTGCGCCTCCAGACCGCATTCTACCCTCTGTCATATTCCCTGCCATATCGGCAGCGGCAGCGTACGCGATATATGGCCATATAAGCCAATCAGGTGTATCCACCCATATCCAAGCGCAGTGCACCCCACCGTCGGGTGCATACAGCCTACCATACACCGGAAGCGAAATCGTAGATGGAGCGCTCTGCCGCCTCGTTGCCACCTTTCATGCACTGTTGGATGTGCCGTCAAATCTGCTATTCAATGTGGACCTTTTGTTTGGTTTTGGCGCAGTGGTCCTCGGCCTTGCTGTGGAATCAGCTCGCCTCGAGCGCAATGCTTTCCTTGGCCTGTACATTGGGATCGTGATGGTTGCTCAATTTGCGACGGCAGCTGTCATGCTGCCATTTTATTGGCTTATCTTTGTGGTCACTGGCACAGCCAGACGCTCGCCGGGTCCTGGATCCATGATCGACCAGAGATATGCCGAGTCAGTGGTCTTTGGGGTCTGCGCAGGTTACGCTTTGCCGTGAGTCGCGCACCTATCGAGGCTAGTCGCTCGCATACTAATCAAGACATAGGTCGCTCGCCATGTTGCTAATGGACAACCCCTACGCCACCGCATTTTGGCAGCCGTTCCCCATCTGGATCTTCATCGCACAACACGGTTACCTGGCAATCCGTCCACGCAGCGCCAGATCGGGTTACAAGACTACTCAAGCAGCTTATATCGCCGGCTTCTTAACCGGAGCAATCTCACACATGTATTACGCAGCACCGACGCTCCTGGCTGGCGATTTCGTCGGCTACCACGCCGCGCTCCTACCCGACCTTGCAATCGATGCATCATCAACAGTACAGGCCGCTGCCCTAGGCCTGCTTCAGTGGGATATTCTATTCGTAGATCTCTCAACGCTTTGCGCATGTTTGTGGACTGCAGAAGACCTGGCGGAGTTCGTAGGCATAATTGCTTGGCTTGCAGTGGGATCGATAGTTGTTGGGCCCGGTGCGGCTGTGGTAGCCATCTTCGCTTTTAGGGAGAGAAAGTTGAACCCACCGGTTGTCAACGTGCTGGAGAAGGTCAAGAAATAGTACTTGTGGTTACCCTGTAGATAGTGGAATATGTTTGATTCGCAACATAAAATGATACAGGATACTGAAAAGCAATGTGATGTGACAAATCAAACCTAACCTGTGCTCAGCGCTCATCGACGGCTCTTGCCACTCGCTCCAGATTTCGACTTCCCGTTCGTCGCAGGCTTCTTCTTCTTGGGACGGTCGTCTTCTGAGTCTGAGCCGGTCTTACCACCTTCGGTGCGCTTCAAATCAGCTGGGCGAGAAATGTTAACTTGGGCTGCAAAGTTGTTTGGAAAAGGCCGAACGCACATTTGGCTGCTTTCCGCTCGAGCTCGTCCCAATCGTCCCCCTCATCACTTTCATCGCCTGCTCCGAAATCCGATGCACTGCCAGTGTCGTCGCTAGCATCAGAACCATCGTAAGCACTGGCATCACTGCCACTGCTTGCTTCCGAGACAACATCTTCAGAATCAGCCTCGAATTCCGATTCCTCGGAAGATGCATCGTCTTGGTCCTCCTACGATTCAATCGTCAGCACAGGTATACGGCCAATAAGAGGAATGCGTTACGTCTTCTCCCCCAGCGCCACCGAGGAAACTCCAGCCGCCCTGTTGGAAGAAGTCGTAAGGGCTTTCGTTGATCGTTTTCATGATTGGCCCCCAGTTAAGATTGACAGGACCCTCGCTCAACGCAATGTCGACAGAACTGTAATAGT
>KV417531.1:265274-413602 GCA_001630335.1 Athelia psychrophila | reverse complement strand
ACAATTCCTCGCCACACACGCGCATGGACCAAATATCACCAAACACTCGTGATGTCCATGGGCAATATTAATCGCGTGTGCCGCGACGCGACTGACCTTTCAACATCATATCCCGACTCTGCTGGCGCATGGCTTTTGATCCAACAAGCCCCAAAACAGTTGAGCCAGTCACTCGTTGACTTTCCACCGGATCTGAAAACGGTACATGACCAGATTTTCAGAAGGGTGTCAACACGAATGATGCACGTTACATATGTTACACAAGTCCACAGAAATTTGCAGTTCCGGAATGACACGCTTAGAGCTTTCAATTTTTCGTTGAAATTCAGGACAATCACATATGTATGGGCCTAATAATTCTGAAGACAAATTTTCGAATCTGGAAGGAGGGTCGGTTTGGGACGAACTGCAACTAACCCATCGACGGTATGCCCGCCGCGGATGGCGTTTGATCAAATACTGTATGTCTGAAATCGCTAGATCGTGTACGGGAGGGAGCACAGGATCGGATCCGCGACCCCCCTGCGGGTCACCAACATCACCACGGCCTCGCCGACGCGGGGTAATCGACCTGACCAATCTCGTCCGTCGACAATGGAGAGGCTTGGTCTTTGACATCATTCCGAGTAAGCACCCGACACTTCCTCTTATCAACGTGCATGAAAGCAATTTCACATCTATTTGATATCTACGTATTGAACTTGAACATTTAGCAGAGATGCGCCAGCCCCCTAATTATGCCTATGCGGGCAATGACCGGCAAAAAATTCGCCCTCACGGGCTGCAAAATTGAGCGTAGTAGGCAAAAGCCCATTCTGAGGCCAAATATTTTCTGAACCGCAAACTGGCCACCCTTATTTTCTCGCGCCGGGCCCTACGGCCCGATTCATAGGTTACAGAAGGTCTCCCATAGCTACAGTGTATCCAAAATTTTCAAAGTGCGGGTGCAGATCTCAAACCGAACACCAAATTTTGAGTCGACGCACCCCGAGGCGGGACAATGTAATATGCCGAGTCGGCTTCCGGACCTCAAGTATTGTCCAAAATCTGCATGGCCTTGCCACCACCAAGAAGTTTCATCCGAAAATTTGCGCACGGCCTTCGCTCATTTGTTCGTTTTTGCACACGGCCTTCAGCCACGCAAGATCGATTTTGTCCGGACCTGCAAGCCAACCGCGAAAACCATCATAGACGGGACCTGGCGCCCCGGTGTGCCAGTAGGCAAATGCATATTGAGCTCCACAGGTGATGTCAATGTCGGCCGATCAATGTGATCATGACCCCAATTTGTACGATGTGTATCTCAACGTGTAAATTTATCGAGGATCGCCATGGCCCGAGGCGGAACGGAGATCGACTCATCATTTAGAACGTATAGGGGGTTGGCCGAGATAGCAGGGGGTTGTACAAGGCGAGCGCAGAACGCGGAATTAAAGGTTCGAGGAGTCTGCTGGATTGATACTCACAGCCAAAAAGCTGACGACTATTAATGTTTTCTTCGTAGTTACTTCGCAGCTCTGGTTACTTCGTACAGTGCAAGCGAATTGGAACATTTACTATAAACGGCCATCACATAGCTATCTTCGGCACCAACCTCAGGCGTCATCAAATCGAAGTCGAGTCCTAATTTCTCATCAAAAAAATAATTAGCTGACCCGATACTCGCCCGACCCCGCCGAGTGCAAAGCTATAAAATGCACCCAGAAATTCTTACCCACACTCAGCTTGCATTCCTCCTTCCCACCAGCCCACCACCACACCTCATATACCGAACTCCCCTTTCGACTTACCTCTTACAAAATGCTCGCCTCTACCCTCATCTCTCTCGCTGTTGCCATCGGTAAGCAAAGAACGCGTCCATCGTGGCGTCTGAGTGACTGATCCCTCTCGCCAGGCTCTGTGCTTGCCATGCCCGCCGCACCCCCGGCCCTGGGCACACCCGTCGCGTCGAATGAGTGCGCCAAGTACACCGATGGCGAGGGTTTCAACGCCATCTGCGCGCCCCTCTTTGAGGTTACTTCTACCCTCATTTTCCAGGCCAACGATATCAACACCAATACGGTACGTACTGGCCGTGTCTCTACCCGACGCCATTGCTTAAACTATCTTCGCACAGGACGCCATCCTGAAGATCGTCAGCGGTGCCATCCCCTCCGACAACGTCCTCGGGCAGCTTACCAAGATCGCCACCACTGGCCTTATTTCCGGCACCGCCTACGCCGCTGGCTCCTCCATCAATGGTGTTGCCACCGCCATCGAGAACGCCGTATGTTTTCTTGCTATAAAATTCATGAGTACACCTGTATCTAATGCCGTCCCCTCAGACCCCGGGCTGCAAGTGTGACCTTGCCTCCTGCTACAGCGCCTTGACCGGCGCAGCCCAGGCAGCGTCCATAAACTCCAACGCCCAGGCAGCGTGCGCTGAGGGTAAGCGGCTTCCACCTTATCCTTTCATGTCCAGTTATGTAATATACCTAGCTTTTGCATAGCCAACTATATCGCTGTGCGCCTCGTACGGTATCAACAATGCTTCCAGGTCAATTCAAAGCTGCTCCACGGGCTGCGCTGCCTTCAATGGCACCACCGCCTAAGGGGTAGACGCCATAGTAGAGAGAGCGCTCCTCGCAGCACTCCAGCCGCTCTTTTGTTTTTTATACAACGCTCCCTTAGATACACGCTCTGTCCTTAGAGATATTCATTACAAATCAACGCTTTAATGATTGCCATCTTTTCAAAAGAATTATTTCTCTGTCAAGGTCCACGATACCATGCTCAGTCATCACCAATTCCGAGTGCACCGAGATCCCTGAGAATGAACACCGCTTCCTCCACCCGCATCTCCAGCACCGTCAGCTTCTCCTTCTTGGATTCCCACTGCTGCAGCGTCTCGCGCTCCATCCGCGTGAGCAGCGACTCATCTTCGCTGACGTCGCTCCGCTCCCGCTTCTCGAGGACGGCTTTCAGCGCCGGCTCCTCCTCCTCTGCCCGCCGCCGCACGCTGATGTTGTACAATGTTTTGTAAAGGCTTCCGAGCAGCACAGAGTATGCTTTGTGGAGGTCCACATACCTGCAGAAAACGCGTCAGCTCAGGGCTAGGGTGATACCAACACAGCCGGCGACCAACCAGAGGTAGAATGTCCGGGTGGGATTCCGGTCAGCGCTTTTAGGCACCTCCTGGATGCTGACGAGGGATTCTGAGGCCATAGCCGACAGCAATGGCCGCGCTTCCTTTGGCGACAACATCGACACTTTTGAGATCTGATAAAGAGAATGATCAGAGTCTTGCCACGCCTTGCAGGGAGCATGTTGAATACCTGTTTCTCGTCCATCATCCCCGTGTCTAGTAAGAGCCGGAGTAGGCGTACACCGTCCTCTCCGTGTCTTTCCCGCGTGACCGCTTCTAGCACGCGCCTCCGTAGTCGCCGGCACACAATCTCGAACTCGACCTGGATTTTGGCGCCGACCATGGAGAGAAATGAACCCGCCCGGCCGACTGGTGTGGGATTGTCCGACGATGATAGCATGCCGATGTAGTCCTTGAGTAAAGCCACATTGGAATGTTTCTTCGAGGGCTTGAGGATTAGGCCCTGACTGAGGTCCGCGTCGTCCGAGAGTTGCAGGGATATGTTGGCGGTGGAAGTGGGATCTGTCCTCCGGTCAGCGTGGACTTGGGAATGCGAACAGGGAGGGCATACCAGATTTGATGTCTGACACCCCAATCTGCTTTGCCTCTGTTGCTTTTAATGTAGCGCGCATGACCAGCGCAGCGCTCTCGTTGAACCGCTCCCGAGCAGCTGTCTCGATGATCTGTGGACTCAAGTATGAGGTGTTGAATGTATACTGACCACAAATGACATACCTTGTTGCGGATGTGAATGTTGAATTTATCGTAGTTGATGCGAAAGAAGACCTCGTCCTATGCTACTGGTCAATTCCAAGACTCTTGTCAGGCTGCTCAATGACTTACATCGACAACCTCCTCTGTTTCTGCTTTGCGCTGCCGGAACAGCGTCAATGATCTCCCGCATGAGGAGAACGACAAGGCCATACCTTCACGCCGCGAGGACCTGGCTTCTGAGCTTTAACCTTCTAAACGCTAAATCATTAACACAGAGGCATGTAACGAGGTACCAATGTCGAAACTTACCAGACCAACTTTCTCAGCTTCAGCTTCCTCTAGTTTGAGCCGAGCTTCGGCCTTCTCTGCTGCCTGCCGCAGTTCCTTCGCCGTAGGAAAGCCTGAGATCTTGGCCTTCTCTTCGCCCTCGTATTTGATGCGCTTGTCTCGCGGGGAAACGTGTGATAAGATAGTGGATGGCTTCAGGTAGGTTGTCGTGACTAGCTTGTGCAGTACTTTTTGATAGGCGTCTGGGCCTAACGTGCATATGTCAGCTCGCAGCAGAACGATCTGCGTTGGAAAATGTACCTTTTGGATGGTGGGCAGGCAGTTTTGATAGAATATCCGACGAACGAAGCTTTCCGTGGTCCAGTATTATCTGCAGAATCTCTGCGCCCTAGTTCATGCATCAGATTGACACAAGCGAGATGCAATCTGAACGACTCACCTCCACTCCAAATAACTGCTCGGCCTGCCAAACATATCTCCCAAACCTAAGCCTGGTCAGGCATTCTTCCGTGTTGACCTCGAGCACTTCTCCCTCATCCTCTGTCACTGCATGCCACACGATGTTATGCTGCACTAGCACAATGATAGCTTGTCGGACAGTGCGCGGCTTGAGGGACGTAAAGCGCACAAGATGAGCCAACGGTAATCGTCCTCGGGTCAGCAAAACTGAGGCCACTTTCTAATGCACAATGGGTCAATGAGCTTCCTTGAGAGATTCTACTATTTTCTTACTGCTGTTAACGGGCCGAATTGTGAGCTTGTGATCTGGACGCACAGACGTGCGGTCTCTGCATCGGCCATCGCAGAGCAAGAGCAATAAAGGCACTAGCGGGTTACAGCGATCGAGTTTTCCAGGTAGTTTGATTCAGCGGCAGTCGCATGGATATGAGTAGGCCCCCTTCGATTGTGATTAAGGAATAACCGCGACAGACTAGTTGTAGTCGCAAGGAAAATGTGATCGTGACTAATATTAATACATACTCAACTGATACCGGCAGGGTCCACAACAAGTCCCCAAGGTCGTGCCAACTCTGCCAGTTACAGTTACGACAATTTTTCGATGCAGCCGACATTCTCGTGTCAACGCCTCAGACCAGCTACCGAGGCGTAATCTTCCCCGAACTTCCCCACCTCATCCTTCAAGAACTACCCCAGACGAGCCATACAGAATAAAGCAGACACTGTCTTAGGCTTCGCGCTCCACGCCATAATCTGACTAGGGATTCGGGCAGAAAAACTAGAGAACACGTCGAGGCGATTATACTTGATTCGAATGCCCTTCTGACCATTCGGGGTTCGTCCCGATCGTTTCTGATATCGCGGTTTGAGTCGGCTACCAACACTCGGAGGCCACTGTGTCTCGCGATCTCGATGTCAATCAAGCGTTCAAAATCTATACACTGTGTACTCTGCGGATCCTTCAAGCTCGCTATGATTGCTATGTGAGATGGACGTGGTGATGGCGAAAACGGCCGAGATCATCCAACAGTGGCATTTGACTTGTCGTCGTATGAGGGATCGTTCGATTGGTATTACTCAGATCCGTACGTAAAGGCCAAATCAAGTAACATGCCGACCTTCGCCGGCAGGTCCGCCACCTCGATTTCACCGGGCGCTGTCATGCCCGTCGCCGTTGTTCCTGGTGACGGCAAACATGCGTAATCGTCGTCGGCAACAGCGAGCTCGACTTTCCCCCCAAAGCCACGATGCTGGCGAGAACTAGTCTTTAGTGTGCCCATCTGAGTCTTGCCGGCTCGGAGGATCCCCCCGAAGGGGAGGTGAGGGAAGACGAATGATGGGTACTATTCTCGCGTATGTCCCCAAGAGAGTACTTACGCAGCCTTGCACTCGGACAGCTGCATGAGATGAGACCGGAAATTTGAATGCATGATATGTATCATTTTCAAGATCACCGTCGACGACAGCGAGCGCGCATATTTGCCATCACCAGGAACGACAGCGACGGGCGTGACAGCGCCCGGTGACACCGAGGTGGCGAACCTACCGGCGAGTCGGCGCGCGCCACATGCACACCAAATAAGGCAGCGTTGCCCGTACCCACCAATAACAACTTGTTCAACAACCACGTGCACCATCTCCCTCCTTCTCCATCGCCTTTATATACACTCAAGATGTTAACAACTACAACTTCCCAACAAATCGCTCTGCGGAAAGGTCGATATCTAGACAGTGGTGCCACAGGTGTGTTGCATCATACTTGACTATGAGTCTTGCTGATGTCTCTTCGAAGGAAGGGTGTTCGTCTGCTATGATGTGAACAACCTACAGCTAGGGAATAAATGGGTCATCAAATTTTTCGCACCCAAACACCGACATCATTTTGAGGTGGAGTGCCAAATGTACAAGATCTTGGAGTATCTTCCCGGCATACCCCGTATTCTGAGCACCGGCACGAAGGACAGGCGTCCCTTCATAGTCATGGAGAGGATGTCTATCACGCTAGAAGACTACCGCAAAGATGATCTGCTTCCAAAGACAGAATCGTTTATCGCCGATCTGGCTGGCAAGTTGGTCAGTCCCATTACATTGCTTCATGCGCGGCAACTGACCATTGCGATAGTTAAAACTTCTGCGGTCCATTCACCTGAGGGGAATTGTCCATGGCGACATCAAACCTGCCAACATCGGTCTCCGTTTCCACAACTCTCACGTCATTCCTTTCGTGTTCGATTTCGGCAAGGCCACCCGGTGGCAGGCGGGGGCCGTAGCACCTCCACCGACTACCATGACTGGTACACTTATTTTTGCCAGCGTAAATGCCCTCGCTGGTGAAGGTGAGTTCTCTTTCGACTACGACGCCTGAATCAATTGATCAAACCCATTCCAGTCCCCTCCCCTCGCGACGATATCATATCGCTCGTGTATACATTGATATACGTAATTGCCCATAGCTTACCTTGGACGTGGGACCCCCGTTGCACTGCAAAAGAGCTCTCCTGGTCCACGCGATTACACTCAATAGTGGCCATGAAGAAAATTGGGACCATCCTCTTGAATGGCGGGGTGCCAGACGACCTCGTAGATCTCCTTGAGCACGCATCGTCGTTGCAGTTCGGCGATATTCCGGACTACGCACAGTTCATAAGCGTGTTCGAGCGGTTGGCTATGACCACGAGTTCATAGTATGTACGACGTACATGTAGCTCGCAGTCTTACTTCTTCGCAGACTTTGTGCGAGTAGAGTGTTTATACAGGGATATGTATCAGGATTCACGCTAGCGCCACACGATATGTTCAAGCCGCAGCGCTCGCATACTCCTTTCGAAACGTCTCGTCCCAAATCCTTGCCGAATACTCGTTCGATATGCTGAGGGTGTTTGAAAAAGCGAGAACATCTAATTGACTAGCGGCAATGTGCTACGAATGGCGAGAAGCGCAAGGATCAATTTCGTCCGAGCCGCGTCCGCCTCCCGCCGCTTGCACCACCTTCCACGACTCCTTCAGGATCCATTCTATGCCTCCTGGTGGCCATAGATACCTCACAGGCCTCTCTAATATATATATCAATCTTTAAATACCCTCCTGGAGGCTCAGATGCGCTCAGAAACCGTCAAATCTAGAAACTACGACTTGGGGGCCTATCTAGAACCTCCATCTGCTCACTCAAATTGCACAAATCCAAATCATGATGGACTCTGCAGGATCCTATAAGGAGGCACAGGAAGTATAGAGGGCAGGAATGAAACTAGAGCAGGCTCAGATCAGCCTGAATGATTGTCTCGCGTGTAGGTACGCTCTCTTCCCTCCCTATCCTAAATCCTCACTCCAATCCTGAACCCTCGCTAGCGCGTGCATAAACTCCATCGAGCCTGTGTTAGTCACCCTCTAATACTGTATATGAGTCTTCGATGTACTTGGAGCCAACTTCTCCCTCCGATCCCGGTCACGAGGCCCGGTGCTAGCCTGCTCGAGCCCCTTCAAGTCGACACTCACCTGGACTACTCTGTGCTACAACTTCGCGATACACCTAGCAAGCTCATGTCAGTTCTCGGGCGAGTCGATCACCATCAGGACGGCAACCACGACGAAACTGCCTCTGCCGTTACCCACCGCGACGAGAGCGTCGAGCTCGACATGTCTGGCTCGTCCTACCTCGCGTAAGCAAGCTACGCGGAGTATGAGCCGAGGATGCGGATGGTGAGCTACTAGATGTGTCGGCGTACACGATGAACCGGCTATGGTACGATGTGCTGCAGCTGGAGGTGGACTGCACGCTTGAGGAGTTAGCAGAATCGCTTGCGCATGTGAGTACTGACCCGCAGAGTCACAGATATGATGGCCCTGCTGCTCCCGTGGGCAAGACGTTCACCGCAGAGGCGACTGAGCACGAACGGTCGGCATCTTCAAGAGGAAAGGCGCAATATGTACCGCTGGGTTGGCCGCTGAAACCACCAACCGCGCACCATCATTACGATTCAGTAGCCCTTGGCAAAATCGGCCCTCACCGAAGTACCCCGAGCTTGACAATATCCCCCAGTGGGAGGACGACCTTGATACGGAGGGCGAGATCGACACGGTGCACGCGGCTGACTATAGCCGAAAGTTCCGGTCATCCGGAAAGATCAGATAATTGCCTTCGTGCATCCCGGTACGAGTCCATTGTTGCACTACGGACCTTAGCTTGCTTGCCGCAATTTGACTTCGACTTAATCTCTGAAATCTCCAATCTTCGGCACCAACTTGGACTTTGCCTTCATCTCACAAACATCACCAGAGTCAATTTCCATGCATCATGCTCGTCGCTGATGGGTTTAGGGTCAGTCAGACTGAATATTCTGCTAACCTTTTCAGAGACGAGTCTCAGGGCGTGTATTGGAATGAGAGGGATTTGGATTGTCAGGTTGCCATAAAACCAATACTATATGCAGTTTGTATGACTCGATATGATGTCTAATGGACGCATTCATGCAGACCATTAGGTACCCTCACCGCCCAAAGAATCTCCTCCAGACTGAGCCTGGTGCTCGCTGAATTTGCATGAGCAATGTGAGGTTCGATGTGGTGCAAAGCGTTGAAGGGAATAGGGATGGAGGTAACACTGACCACAACGTCCGCACCCCGCGCGGGCAACGCGCCAACCTGATCTCCTCCAGTCGTGCCTTCGTCCATGCAATACGTGATTAGCACAAGCGGGGTGCCATACACGACAGGTGCAACACGCTCACCTGTATGATCACGATCGACGAGCGCGACGGCGAGGGGATGCACGTGGTAGTGGATGATGATGACATCGCCCGTGTGGAATGTGAGGTGGTCGCCGGCGACGTTGGTTACATTACTGTCCCCAGTGGGATAAATCGCAGTGGTAAAGCTCGCCATGCTACAATTTTTTTTGCAGCGGAGAGGGCTTGGAGGGAGGATATGTTAGAGCCATCCTGCCTCGCGCCGCTTTTTGTGCAGAGGCGACGGGCCCGGCAGAAAGTAAGATAGGGCTCGTGCAACTACGACGAACGTCACGTTATCAAGAAAATTCAATAACAACTCATGCATCTCGTCTATCGAAAATCGGACACGATGGTTAATTCTAAAATAAATCTTTCGAATTGACCATCGTCTTGTATTTAGACGAAAGGACCATTATTAATGAATTGTTATTGAATTATCTAAATCACATGACGTTCGTCGTAGTTGCATGAGCCCTATCTTATGATGTTCTGTTTAAGACACGAGGCGGTTCGTGCCGTGCTGTATCGAGTATGATTGGGAGTGGGCAACGCCTGCCAGTGAAATTACATTTGCACACCCGATTACATCAGCAAACGGGTCCGAATGTTGTTCCAGCGCGACATGCTCGAGCACTTCCAATGCACAAGCCTGTGGCCGCTCCGGAGCTCTTATTCTGGGGTGAGAATTGGGCGAGAAACTGAGTAAAAAGGTTCAGATAATGTATCCGCCGGGCTGGATTTTTATTTGCTTCTCAGATAGCGCCAAAGGTTGTAAATTTGTGTGATTCTGATGTGGGAACATTATATCCGAGCTAGATACAGTAAATCCATCCCGGCGGATACATTCTTAAAAACCATCTTCCTAAAAAATTACGAGGAGATGCGCGCACGGGCTTGTGTACTCAGTATGTGCTTGGCAATGGTTCCCAGGAGCGTCTGGCCCCGGGCCCAACACGCTCATATCGCGATGGAATGTGAATGGAATATACTTATTCATCAGACTCGGCCATCGCCAGCGTGGGTGTGATGCGGTAGGCAGGCGATGGGTTTGGTTTATCGTGACGACGGTCCTGGCAGACGTCCAGTTCCCAGCTGACTTCCTTGGAGCAAGTAGTTCCTTACATGATGATGTTATATATGCCCAGTGACCGGCAGAACATGTCCATTAAACATCATATCGAGTCGTACGAACAGCGTAGAAAATATAATAGCGTGTAACAATCTCGGAATCCTAAGCGCCCTCGTCCCGCACAAAACACATGCCATACGATCGGAAGAGCCCCTGTAAACGTTAGCAAGACATACGCGCACTGCGCAGCCAAAAAAAAAAGGATAAAAATATTCGGTGTCGACCGGAAACGTCAGCCATGCGCATGAAATTGACTTAGCCTCTTGAAATTTGGTATGGTTGTATGATGGAGTCGAAGGCGAGGATTGCAGATTGCAAAGATTATTGCGAACCCAAGGCCGGGAGATCAAGCCAAGGTCCGCAGCGTATAGGCAGACGAGTACTTTTGGCGGCGGGATGCGCCCAGGCAGCTCCCCAAGTCCGCTGCGCTCATACGACGCGCGCACGTTTCGGGCCTGAAGACAGTATACGTCAACGACCGCACACGAACAATAACAAAAGCAAAAGCTCAACATACCTGGCGATCCCGTAACCGTCTCTGGCGTGTCCGCTTCGTCAGCGTCAAAGTCTGAATCAACCTCCTCATACGCGCGCTTGGTCTTAATATGGGCAGGGGCGGTCGCAGTCGAGCTGAGAGTGGCGGAGCTCTGATTGGACGCGTGGTCACCGTCGTCGTTCTCGTTCTCGTTCTCATTATCTGCCGCCCACGACGCGTCGAGCTCGCCCTCGGCGTCGAGGTCGTCGTCCCATTCAGGGTTGTCTTCAAGCTCAGGGTACTCCGGTTCAGGTTCAGTTTCGGGGTGGCCGTCTTCTTGCTGCGGTGCAGATGTTGGTGCCGAATCTACTATGGTGTGCTCTACTGCATTCTCTGTTTCTGTTTCTGTTTCGATCATAAGCATGCGTCGTGGAAGTAGCAGGAAGAGAGACATACCAGGTAAATCAGCCTGCTGCTCAAGAAGAGCCACGAAATTCGCGCCCGAAGCGTCTTCGTCTTGTGGGTCGTCATGATCTACGAGAAATTCGAATATCAGCATCAGGGCGACTGTTAGGTTTTGCAGGACAACATACCTGTATAATTATTGAAATGGGACGACTCAGCGTCATCAGCTGCATCGGGATGCTCCTGTTCGTATGTTTCTGTTATCTCTGTAAATGCAGTCGACCTATCAGTCAACAGTCCACGCAGCATATAATACGCGCAGCTTACCAGTCTGGTCATCACCTCCCGCGACGTGCTCTTCTTCTGCTTCGGTAGGTGGTAATTGCAACTCATTACTGTTCGCCTGAGCTTCGTGGGCATAGTCAGTTCCTAGCCCCTCGTGTCCGTGCTCAGTGCTGTCGTGAACTTGATGGTCTTCCTGTTGATGCTGCTCCTCCCCGTCCTCCTGCACATCGGCATCGGCATCGGGTTCGGTGCCTTCTCCATAAGACTCGTCGTACTCTCCTTCACCCTCGGCATAATCGTCAGACTCCTGCTCCTGTTGCTGCTCCAAATGGTCATGCTCATGGGGCTCAGCGCCGTATTCGCCCGCCTCCGGCGCCTCTTCATCTTCAACCTGCTGCCGCTCCAGTGATGGCGCATACCCTTCGTGATATTGGCCTGAAATGTCTTCCGTAGCTGGTCCTGCTGTAGAATTCTGCTGGTCCTGGTCCTGGTCGGTCTGTGTGACATCTGGGGCATCACCTGTGCCCTCGAGATCAGCTTCAGTTTCAGGCGCAGTCAGCGCCGCTTCCGCTTCCACAGGTGCGGGTGCATTGGCCTGCTCCTCATCGTGATGAGCATACTCAGCAACTTCCTCGTGCTCCCGTTCTTCATGATACTCTCCCGGCGCATCTGCAGGAAAACATAAGCCCCGACGTCGTGAAGAAGCAACGCCCACAGCAAAATACCCACCTCCAGCAGCCCCAGCCTCCTCCGGGTGCTCGCTCGCCTCCCTCGCAACATTCAGCCGGTCAATCTGGTCTCTCAGCGCCTGATAGCGCGTGAGGAACCGCGCATCCGCGATGCGCATCCTGAGGCGCAGCGGCCCCGCGATGTCACAGCCCGCATGCAGGTATTCCAGGTCGTGCAGGGAGATCTCGCGCGCGTACGCGTTGTCCTGTAATGAAATCGTATGTCAGCCCGGTGCCGGTGGCCAAAAAAAATGACAATAATGCACCTCCGTAATAGCCAATTGCAGCTCGTGTGCCTCGAGCACCATCTCGCCGTCCGCGAGGAGCGGTATCTGCGCGGTGTACTCGTCCGCGCGCAGCGCCGCGAAGATTTCGTCCAGCGTCGCAAAGTATAGGAGGGGGTGGTGGCGCAGGAGCACCTCGCCTTGCTCTTCTGCAGGCGCGTTGAACAGCCACACGTCCTCTAGCACAAACTCGGGATCTTCGAAGGAGAAGGAGAGGTGGATGGGCGGGGACGGGTCGACGCCGAAGCCCGGCTCGAGGGGGTTGGTGATCTCTTGCTCTTGTATTTCGTGTCTCTCGTGCGTTTCCTGCGCCTGTTGTACCTCGTGTATCTCCTGCAATTGTTGTACCTGTTGGTCGTCTGCGTACGTGTGCGCGTCAGGTTCGGGGTGGTGGTATTCCCCGTGAGCTTCCTGATCTAGAGCCTGTTGGTATTCCAAGATATGTTCTGCCTGTTCTGGTGCGTGCTCCTCATGCCGGTGCTCGGAAACGTCAGTTGAGGGCACAGCATCCGCTTGCTCAATGATAAAATGTTCTGTTGCGACGTTTTCCTGGATGGGATGCGCGTCCGCCTCGCTCGTCGGGAGAAGGCTAGGTTCTGTGCTGTACTCAGAGTGCGCTGTCAAAGGTTCCAGCGGGGCATCCTGGGCCTCTTCATGGCCCACCTCGCCGGAATGGTACTCTGCAACAAACGTCTCGTTCACGGGAGCAGGGTCGTCGAAGTTGTGACTTTGCAGGTCAGTATGCGCATGTGTGTGCGATTCTGTTGACACATGTGCTTCGGCGATGGCCACATCCGGCAGGGATGGGGCCGACTCAAACATGTAGTCCACCGAGTGTATACCTGAGAGCTGCGGCGCATCGTGCATAGTCGCAGCAGGACTCGGTTCGCCGACGGCGGCGTCGTACACCTCCACATCTAGCAGCTCGTCGTCCCCGTCGACCATCTCGTACTCGGGGTGGTCCGTATACTCTTCTTCGTCGGCCATGTCGACCTCGACGCTCTCGTCGCGGTGGGTAAAGACAGAGGCAGTTTCGTCGTGGTTGCCATCCTGATCCATGGTGATCGATTCGCCCGGGAACGGCCACGGGTCCGACGAGCCTGCGCCGTGCATGGCGACGTCGTGGTCCCCAGAGTAGTCCATCTGGGTGTCGACTTGAAAGGGCTCGAGCAGCGTAGACATCGATGAAAGTGAATGACTGGAGCGGTAGTCACAACGCAGCCGGAAATGGCAGAGGTGGGCTTAGGGCAGGGTCGAGAAGAGGTGTCGCCAGCAGTGCCATCTATCATTATGTAATTGCTTACTAATATTTTTAGAGGTGGCGCTCACAGAAACCAACCTGGGGCCACCACCGTGACTGTTTACACTACCTCTGCGACAAGTTTATGTTGAGTGCTTTCCGGCCTTGGTTCTGAGTTTTCTGAAATGACCGCTGTCGCAAAGTTCTAATGCAAAACTGTCTATATCTTAGATGTTGCCAATAAGTACTGAACAGGCATTATAATGGTTAGTTGTCAGTGAAATCATCATGCTCGACCTATGGCGTGGACGGGGCACTTGTATTTTCTAATCTTTCCAGGACCTCCGTGGTTTTATGGGACGAGAGCTTGGTGTTGTGAGAACGTGGCAAGTTAAATATTCTGTGCATCTGCAATGTCTCATTAATGGACACGTTCTACACATCAATAATTATATGTAGATACATATCATCAGAATCCAAATATGCTCAAGAGTGCCACCAAACCGAGCCGGGCGCTCCCGACACAGTGCTCCCGACACAGTCACTACTAGGTTCAAAATACTAATTGTATCGATGGGGGTGGGTAACACTGACCACAGTATTCGCATGTTGCGCGGCTGGAAGGAGCGCGCCACTCCCATCTCCAGCCCAAGCGCAAAGCCCTGTCGCGCCTACGTCCACGCAGTATAAGAAGTTTAGCACAATGTGATCCATGGCTTGTCCATAGCACACAAAATAAATACAATGCGCGTACTTACTTATATGATCGCGATCAATAGCCGCAAAGGCGGTGGCGTGGGGGCGCAAGTCAATATGCTGTGTTGAGCGTGTGCACTGCGGGCTAAGCTTGTCCACCGTCCTGAAGCGGATGTTCTGGAAAACTGGGCTCGTGATCACGTGGAAATTTCAAGATGTTCAATGGTGAAGATGAAGACTTGTTCCTATCTTTACTGCAGCTGACAGGTTCTTGAAATTGTCTCTCGAAACGTGCTTCACTGGTAGCATATAGAACACTCATGGCATATTAACAGAACACCGGTGCCATATCCTACCGTCCCGCAGTGATAATGGTACCTCAGGCATATTAAAAGAACACCGGTACCATGTTCTACCAGTGGGGACGGGCAATGCCGGGTCGGAAGGCGTGTCGGCCCGATTAGGCAACTGCCGGCTTTCGCGCCACAATTGATGGCAAATCACTTGCGCGAGGTGAAGCTCTCACATTTCTCGCTCAATTAACGTCATATCTCCTTAGAATAAGCTCGCATATGTGCAATGTAAGTAGATCCACACTATAGGCTAGACATATGCCCCAATAAATGTATTATTCATGGTATAATCCATTATCATCATCGATCGACGAAGGTCACCTGCCTAATCGGGACGGGCTGTGGCGCAAGCTCTCGATGCTTTGGGTGAGTGCAAATGACATATCTTGGGCACAACAGATCTGTTTGGCAAGTATTTGACTATCTCACATAGGTTAAAGGTGATTCTGATTTGATTGGTAGTATATTCATAGCTACACGGAGCCTGTGGCAAAATAAATGGAGAGATTTCACTCAAAATTTGTGTAAAAGCCGACTTTTCATTCCCTGTCCTCGTAATTTGGGTCCTGACACATTTCCAATAGTAATTTCGATGTATTTAGAACAGATCGGCTGGTGCGAAATTTTAATTCCTGTCCATCTTCACCTTCAAATGCTGAAAAAATGACGCTTTCTCAACCGGTTTTGATGTGAAGACAAATCTACACCAGCGAAAACGCTCCTAACGAGTCGATAAAGATTTTATATATACAAAGATTTACGGGAATCAATCATGTGCGAGCTCTAAACGGGTTTCCGTCAAAAGATGTGGCCACAGGGCCGGCACAGGCCAAGCAGCCGACACAGCTTTCGGCCACATTTGGCAGGGCGTTGCCAGTCCCCACTACCAGTGAGTCTACTTACCAGGGGCGAGACACCTCGTTCCCGGACATGACGACGACGTACCCGCCGATCACCGCTAGCGTCGTCAGGCATATTAAAAGAATACCGGTGCGCGTAGTTTGCTTCACATCTTCCCTTCCCCCGATTGTACATAAAACCGAACGGCGCGAGGGAAAGATGGCTATACCATCTCCTCCCTCCCTAGATTCCCCTCCGCTGCACATTCACCATGACCAGCTACAACACTGTGCTGCATCCCACCCGCGACAGCAATGTCATCAACGTCAATGGCGACCACCTCACATTCCACTGCGCGCGTGACATCATTATCCAGCACTACCACACTGCCGTCGGCCCGTCGACGTCCCCCGATCGCGATTGTGCAAGTGAGCGCGCTATGCCTTCGTGTAAATGAACCCTTGTGCTCAATGTTTATTGCGTAGACGCAGGTGCAACAGGAGCTGCGGCAGGAGCTTCGGCAGGATATGAGAGTGCTACATCGGTCAGTGTCACCCCATCCCTATTCCTTTCAACGTGTTCCTTAACATCAAAGCTGACTGCGAATACACAGCAAGCGCCTGACTCGCTTTGGAGGCGGTTCTGGAGGGTGTTTGGGCTGTAAGCTGTGATGATACACGCATACCTGCAGAAAATATACATCCCATCAAGCAGCACGGACGTTGTAGGAATAGACTGGCTGTTAACATTTACACAATCCCGTGCCTTCATTGCCAACCCATGCTCCTCATTATCCAGAAGCCACGTGGATATGAGCAAAAATATACGCGCGCGTAGGACCAAAATAAAGCAAATGGATGCTCATAAATGTTCAATTAACCCGTGTATGACAATGAAATCTGTGTAGGGACCGAAAATTGTGGATTGCACAGATCAAAACGGAAGCCAAAATGCGCGAAGTAAGTCTACCATGTGTTCTGGAATACTTCCTCTGAGACAGCTTGTACAACCTGCGATCTGCGGGATATGAGATCAATAATAAATGGGCTTCTATGGCCAGTAACCCGCCAGCATCAACGCTCAGCAGTCTAGCAAACTTCTGCCCAGGATATCCGCTTATAATACTGTGTAAAGATGAAAGCCAAGTTCCAGTCAGCGCCGAAGACCGCAGATATGAAGCCAAAGAGGAAGGCAAGGTCCCAGGTACAGATGCGGAGGAGCAATAGTTAGCGCGGGATGCGAGATGAAGTACGCAAGTCACGCAGTTTGCAAAGACTGCGAACTAACTTCTAGAAAGACCTAACATTTCGACTGTTGTTGACCCATCTATGCTGTGTCGTTCTCGCCTTCGCATCGAGGTTCATCGGGGGTACTCCAGTGAAGGCAGATCTCATCAGGTGCTCAACCGCTGCATGGTGTCACTGCAACGAGCGGGAGCAGCATGGTCGTTGAAGGTATGACTCTGCGTTTCAGTATGCGCCTAGGATACGACCCACATTGCAGACGAAGCCAACCCAGACATATCGCCCACAAAGTACACACCTGAGCGGTGCGGCATATCGTGCGTAGTCGCAGCAGGACTCGGCTCATCCGCGACGGGGTCGTACTCCTATACATCTAACAGCTCGCCGTTCTCCGCACGATGCTGGTTGAACGCGTCCTCAATCATCTCGTACTCGAGTCTCGAGGTAAGACGGCTCCACGTACTGACCTGGAAGCTCTCGTCGCCGTTGGCAAAGGCAGACAAGGTTTCGTCGTAGTTGCGTGATCAACTACGAACACGACGAGCCTGCTGCATGGATAACGTTGTCGTGGTCTCCACAGTAGTCCATCTGGGTGTCTTGAAATGGTACAAGCAGCGTGAACATCGACGAAAGTAACGAGTTGAAGTTGTAGTCGCATGCAGCCGGAATGCACAGGGGCTAGAATTGGCCAGTGTGGTGTGTCACTGTGTGGCATGTCGTGGTTCCAATCGGTGGAAGTTGGGTGGAAGACGGCTGTCACACTGTGTGATGTCATGTAATCAAGGTGTTCATTTCAGTGGCGTGCGTACACGTGTCTCACGCGATCGGGCTGCATTAATTTTTTTGCATACCTTTTGAGGAGAGACTAGTGCGAAACCGCCGTGGCCAACTATCGACAATCCTATCTACAGGACCGATTCGATATTATGCACGTTTATAGCCTCGCGGATGTATACCATTCCCTTGCGCTGACCTATATACACAATTAGTCGAATTTCAGCCTATCCACTAAGTTCCATAATCCAACGTGGCCATCATCACTCCCTAAGACAACTTATCCTCAACAGGTACATACTTACTGGGACTGGTTCGGTTAAGCTTAACAACAGTGTTGATATTATACAGACACAAGCCAAAATCACCATCAATCATAAGAGTGGTTAACGAATACTATCTCCTGCCCTGCTCCTCATATTTGCTCATGTGGAATAGTACACCATCTGCGTATTCCCTCGTGCCACTTTCACTGCCGCCCCTCGTCCTTAAGTCTACCGTCAACAACGGGATGAATCAACAGCAAGTCCTCATCTGCAGCGTCCGCCTGGCCCCCAAGGCCGATACTCCCCTTCCGAGCCTTCGCACCGTGGAAACAATCCACGTCACTCATGTCCTCCCTCCCACTGACATCTATACGGTCTTTGTAATGGGCCTTCGACCGCGAATGGCGCACGGCGAGCATAGCCGCATGATGCCAGTGCTTTACGGCCCTGGTGGGAGTGGTATGTGCTTGGCTGATGATCGAGCGCGTTTCGGGGTGCAGATGATCCACCGATGCCCTGGTGCCCAGTCGCGCCATTTTGTTGACATAGAGGGATCCCTACAGGCGGAATCGCGTCAGCCCCTGTGTCGTCCTGGCATGTGGTGTACGTCACTCACCAGGGTATACTTGCGCAACAAACCGCTGATCAGCAGGCCCGACTCTTCGTCTATCAAGTACGGCGCCCCTTTGAGCGGCAGGTAGCCATCGTGGCCCTGCGCTATGTACTCTCGCGTGACAATTTTGTACTTCCTCCCCCCTTCCTTGCGGGTGATCTCTTCTTCGTCGTCGATGTTCACCTGGCTGCTACTCGCGCTTCCGCCGATTTCCTTCTGCAGCCAGATCCCCAATACGCGCTGGCCGGCGGGCCGTCGCGAGTCCCAGGATACTCTGAAACCGGAAATGACGGGAAAGCGCCTACACCGATAGCGACATGTTAGCGTCGCCTCTTTGACTGCATGGCGAGTTTTGGGGCACGCACCCCTCGTGAGCGGGCCACATCTCGAGTGACGCTTCAAGAGCATCCCATAGCATCTGGCCGTCAACTTCAATGACGACGACTGGGTCCTCGAACGGAAGAATCTCGAGAATATTCCCCAATGTGATGTAACCTATAAAATGTTGAGCTCGATGCCTTGTACACATGATATTTCGGCCTCACCTGGCCCATAGATCGAGTCCCCGCGCAGCGTGCCAGCAGTGATGAGCACGCCGTCGGAGCCGCCGGTAGACCCGTCCCGGCCCAACGCATCGTCGTATGCGTGCCTGATAACGTCCGCGAACCAGTTGCCCGCCGCGGACTAGAAGATAAAATCAGGGAAATCAGATTGCGTCATCCTGACTTGTCTTGAACTTGACTTACCTCGGCTGTGCGAATGAATTGTGAACGGAGGTCCAGCTCAACCTCGCTTTTACACACAGGCGCTTTGAATGTCGAGGAAACCCCTGAGAGCTGTTTTTCTAGCAGCTTGGCCAGCTTGGGGGACCTCTCGGTTCCTGGTTTTGTCGAATGCCTCTTCCCTATATCCAGCCTTGCGTTAATATGACTTCCAGTGCGCAGTGTCCAGATGACGCACCGACGATCTGCTTGATCACCCTCCTCCTGACACTCCCAGCCGGCGTGTCCTGCAACTCAAGCGTCAATTCGCTCAGATCGCGGAAATCGGTGCCGCTCTTGACCAAGAGCACATCGCCCTGGTCTTGCTCCGCCCCCAGCATTTCCTCTGTCACGTCATAGCCTTCCCAGGAGGTCACGCCCTTGGAGACGTAGTACCGGTGATCGTGGCCACCGAGAAGGATGTCCACACCGTGAGACGATGCTATATCGGTTTTTTCCTGGGCGGATGGGGACAACGCGAGAACTGCTTTGGCGAGCGCGATATCCTGTGGGAGAAGTAAGTAGGTCCCTTCTTCGTAGCGTGGTTTATCTCACGTTCGGCACTCTGTAATAGATGTCAGCGGCAAGTCCAGCCTCAGCCTTGTTCAACTTACCTGCAGTGGGTCAACGCGATAATCAAATCGCACTTGTACTCGCCCTCCGGATCTCTCAATTTTTTCGAGAGCGCTTTTCCTGTTTCGGCCATGTCTCGGTGTTCAAAATTAGGTGGCCAGGCAGAAACCGCCTGGATCCATTCCCTGGAAAAATTGACGGAGTTCAATTAGCGAAAGATTATTGTGATTCAAACGGCTCGACTAACTTCTCGACTAATCCAATGACGCCAATGCGGATGCCGTTCCTCTCCAGGACCTGGAACTCATGTATGTGCTCCGGGACCTGCGAGGTGTTGGAGTCGATGATGTTGCTCAAGAGCCAGGGCTGGGAAGTGTGCGAGGTATGAAATGAGCAGTTAATTTTCGGGATACATTTCGACGCACGAAGGTACTGTCTTGGATCAGCTTGGTCAAATTGGAATAACCTAAAGAAACATATCAAGACAAGCGAAAAGTGTCTTTGATGGGAAATGTGCAAACCAAAATCAAACTCGTGGTTTCCTGCGCGCTTCCATTAGTGAGATTGGGCAAGAAACAGGCCACATACTTACCGACCAACGAGGCATCTGGAGTTAGAAAATTCATCACAGGTACCTGAAATATTTTAAGAATATTCAGGGCAAGTATTGCGATGCTGTGGGGCTGTATTATTACCATGTGGCTGCCTCTGGACACAGAACTTTCCAACGACGGGGAAAACACGTCGCCCGAGAAGAACACAAGACCTAAAGGAGGCAATCGGGATCAGAAACAACGATCTTGAAAGGATCTGGTTGCAATGCCTTCTTTCTTTCCATCTGACCGTTGCGGCCACTCGCCACGAATATCGTCTAACATGGTGGCGAACTGAGTGACATCGATGGTGTCGGGTGAGGACGGGAAGAGTTTCTGCGGTGTTACACGATATACATCGTTGAAATGGCAGATTTTGAGAGTATTCATATCGCGTTCGTTTGGGCAGTAGTAAATATCAGCCGCACGAGTGTGATGAAGGCAAGAGGAAACAGATCCGCGGTATCAATTCGTGTACATATGTACCCCGCGTCTGAATCAATCACGTGGCATCTGCTAGTTGGTACTAAGTTCAACATTAAAGTTCCAGTATCGCTGGTGATTAATATATTTCAGTGAGTGCTAATGCCACTAAGGTTTGGGGAGCTTGTAACACAACACGGCTTAATCCACTGAATGCTGCGTACTGTCTGAAATGATCAGGCCTTTGGGCAGTACAATACGTCTGTACAACAGCTGCAGTTAAAAACAAATTCCTCCATGTTTGAACCATAGTACAACTTCCTAGTAAATGGACTATTATCCCGGCGCACATTTCCTTCTCGTAGCATCTTCATCGATTCAGTGTCCTGTGGCTCAAGTAAACGGCTAGATAATCCCCGCGCGCACACACAAAGTGGCCACATTGGACCCGAAGTCGCGGTTTGACACAGCCATCTTGTTTTCGCGAACCCGGCGAAGAAACTGGGGGGAGGCAAGCTCCCCCAATTAGTTAGGTAGAGCTGTTTCGTCATGATTTGGTTGCGACGCCGCGGCCTAATAAATTTGAACATACTTTTCATCCTGCCAACATGTCCTCGAATGCCGTATCAGAAGAGGACGTGTCCTCACACACAAATACCTTCAACCCAGAAACTCTAAAAGGGGGATTTTCCGGTGCCCAAAATTAGGCATCAGGAGTGTACTATTGAGAGTCACTCTTCGTACTTTGAACAGCACGGCAATGGCCCAGAGAAGATTATGTTCGTCATGCATCATGGGATACGTGGCAATTGCTCTCGGATGTATGCAGCAACACTCCGGATCTGACAAATGAAGATAGACTGAACAGCAGCTCGTTTGCTTGGGCATCGCAAACTAATCATTTCTGTGGCTTGCCAGAGTATCCTCCGTCGTATTTTATGATCGAGGAGTAGGACGCAGCGGCACACCGAGTAGGTGTGCGTTTTGTCTCTTTCGTATCGACTACATATTCCACGGTTCCGCTCAGCCCGGGCGGGACGACAGAGGATGAAATCATCCTATTGGAAAATCTTGGGTGGAAAGACAATTGAGGAGTTCACGTGGTTGGTACCTCACTTGGGATGATCGCCCGAGATGCGTGCCGAAAAACGGGACGGGCACCACCAATTTTGATTTACTGAAATTAGTTTGCAGCGCTGGGTACACGGCGAGCTGGGAGTGAAATTTGAATCAACGTTGAAGGTGGAAATGTATCATGTTTCAGCAAGACTGGATAGGGTCCCTAGCGCCCAGCTCGGAGGCGTAGTGCGAAAGCAGCCCGAGACCGCTGCCGGCCGCCGCGCCGCTAGGAGGACTGCAACAGTGTATGCAGTGGGAATCGCTCACGGCAGTCATTTTCTAGAGGTAAACACACCGTGGCCGACGCGTGCGTGGCTCCAATCTTACGGGGTTGAGGACGGCGAAGAGGATGATGCCGATGGTCATCTGGTTGACTTGTCCGGCGATTCGCCCAAGAACAAAGAGTGCAGCATAAGAGATGCGTGAAGGGACCTCAGGTGCAGATGAACATGCGGATAGAAAGTACGCCCCGTACGCTGTTCATCTGCCATGATCGACTCGTCCTGTTCAACATCGACAGCATTGCATCATCATACGTGTTCCCTCTCGCACACACTTCAATTTGATCACATAAGTCAGCGTACACGTAGCTAATGCTTTCGTTGCGACTCATCTCCAGGCTACATCGCCGCCCAGTCATGCCGTGCGCAAGAATCGGTGCACGGGGGTACGGCCGAGTGTGTAATGAGGGAGAGCAAGCAGCTGGTACATACCATTTGGCCATGCCCTGGCCTATCATGTATCCCTCGTGCACCGTCATCAGTAAGTCCTTGTAGCCTTCGGTTCAAACTTTCCCCCATAGCCGAGCGCGCGAGGAGACCTGAATAGCCAGCTGCCAGTCAAGAGCTGGACGTGACGTCAACCACGACGCCGATTTTTGAAGGCACGGGTGGTTTGTAATGATCACGTGCAGTTCGTCAAAGCGGCATAATAATACCTGTCTCAGTGTCACTGTCAGATAAGGCGTCTGAGTCTCAGGCACGATCAGGTACAGCATATCACGAGGCCCGATTTGCCCGAGGACCCCTGATTATAGGTCATAAGGCCTGTGCAAAAATCCGGACAGCACCTTCCATATAAGGCAACTGTGGCCTGTGCAGAAATCCGGACACGGAGCTGTCCTTGAGCAGGGCCTGTGCAAATTTCCGGACAAATAGGTCCGAATGTGGCGGACTTGGAGCATCGTCAGCGGCGAAATTGGGCTGTGTCAGTGGTTCAATCCTTCGTGTGCACATTTTTATTTACTACCCTTCTAAGCTACAGGAGGCTTCTAAAGCCAATAGGAGCTCATACAACGTGATTCCGAACGATTACGAGCCCTTCCAAGGCCTGTGCAGAAAACCGGACAGATCCTTCCTAAAAAGGAAATTCGAAAACCGGACAAATGGGGCGCTCTGAGTAACAGGCCTTCCCACCTATAATCAGGGGTCCTTTTGCCCGACGGCTTGGTTTGGTATGATATTGCGGCTTGCCAGATTTGGCCTGATATATGGTTTTTCCGAGATAAAGCCGAGAAGTGTAGGGCAAGACAGTGCTATCACCCCCTCCCCCGGACCCCCCCACTGTATATCCCGCTGCACGTTCATCATGACCAGCTATAACACTGTGTTGCATCCCACCCGCGCCAGCAATGTCACCAACGTCAATGGCGACCACCTCACATTTCACTGCGCGCGTGACATTATCATCCTGCACTTCCACGTCCCCGGCCCGTCGACGTCCCCCGATCGCGATCGTGCAAGTAAGCGTGCTCTACTTTCGTGCGCATGGATACATGTGCTCAATTTCCATTGTATAGGCACAGGTACAACAGGTGCTTCGACAGGAAATGAGAGCGGCACATCGCTTCAGGCGGCGCAGCATGCAGATGTTTTGGTCAGTGGCACTCATCCCTATTTCCTTCAACGCGTTGCACAGCATCAAGCCTGACTGTGACTATGTAGCGAGCGCCCGGTTCAGTTTGGAAGCGGTTCTTGAAGGTGTTTAGGCTGTAGCAGTGACGATACATGTATACCTCCAGAATATATTCGTTCAACATTCAATCCAGTGGTGTGAACGATGTAGGAATAGACTGGCTGTTATCATTCTCACAATCCCGAGCCCTCATCACCAGCCCACGCCGTTCACTGTCCAGAAGCGATGGGAATATTAGCAAGAATATACGTGCACGTGGGACTGAAATGAAATGAATGGGTGCTCATAAATATTGAATTAACCTGTTTGTAAAAATGAAGTCGAGGGAGGTGCCGAAGATAGTAAATTGCGCAGATCAATCCAGAAGCCAAAACACGGGAAGCGACAGAGGTCCACTCGTGCTTTTGGCGCGGGGGTTGGATGCTCGAGGGGACCCTGCGAACTCAGAATCAGGCCTATGTAGAGCTGAGAATTGACTCGTATGAGTTCAAGTCGGTGCCGAAGACCACAGATATGAAGCCAAAGAGCAAGGTAAGGTTCCAAGTACAGAAGCGGACGTGGGTTCGTCAGCGCGGGATGCGAGAAGGCAGTCCCACCCAGTGCGCAAGTCGCGCAGTTGCAAAGACTGTGAGCTGACTTCCAGAAAGAACGAACCTTCCGGCTGTGGTTCACCGCACACGCCGTGTCGACCTCGCCCTCGCATTGAAGTTCGTCAGGGGTACTCCAGACGAACAGATTTCGTGAAGTTCTCAACCGCCACAGAGCAACACTCGGCAGCGAGCGGGACCAGCAGGGTGGTCGAAGGTATGAGACTCTGCGGTTCACTATGCGTCCAGGATATGACCACATCTTGCAGACGAGGTCAACCTTGACATACCATCCACAAAGTACACCCCTGGGCGGCGCAGCGTCTCGTGTGCAGCCCAGCAGGACTCTGCTCGTCTGCGGCAGTGTCGTATCCGTATACATCCAACAGCTCGCTGTTCTCCGCGTGATGCTGATTGAACCTGTCCTCGATCATCTCGTACTCGGCGTGCTACGCGTACTCGAGGCAGGACGAGCCCACGCTGACCTCGACGCTCTCGTCGCGTAGGTAAACGCAGACGAGGTTTCGTCGTGGTTGCGTGATCGACTGAGTGCGACGAGCCTGCGGTGTGAATATGTAACGACATCGGAGTCTCCAGAGTAGTCTATCTGGCGAAAGGACGGTTGTCGATTTGAAAGGGCACGAGTCGGAGAAGCGCAGGCATCGAAGAAAGTAAAAAAGCTGAGGTTGTGGTCACACGCAGCCGGAATGAGGCGGGGGCAGCTTTAGGGCAGGCAGATATCAGATTAGTAAGTAGTATCACGGTCCGGCGCCTGTACGTGGTCCCGGTCACAGCATCCATCGCTGCACACCAACTAAGTCACTAACTTGCATGCAGCATCATCAGCGCCATCGCTGTTCCCCTGCTCCGCCTCATCCTGGGCATCATCGTCAAGCGTGTTATGTCCCTCAACAAGGAGGGCCCCGCCACGGCCAGACCACGGTGACGAAGCGCTACATCAACCTCAAGTGCGCGTTCGACATCCTCGGCACGCACGAGCGTCGTCTTCCGCGCGATGGGCGCAAAGATCGGGAAGCGCGTGTACTGGCTGGGGATGGGGTATCTCCTGCTTGGACCCGGAGCTGCTCGAGATTGGCGACGACGTCATCTTTGGCAGTCGCTCGGAGATCTTCACGACGGATCGCATTAATATTGGCACGTCGAAGGTCGCCATTGAGAATGGAGGTCAGTGCTTCGTGGATATCATATATGATGGGTACTAACTACTGCCGACAGCTATGATTGCAGATCATGTTGTCCTCTTACCTGGCACCTGGGTTGGCGTGCGGACTGACTATTTGGATGGGTTGACATGCATGGGTAATGGTAAGTTGATGTCTCTTCATCCTATCTTCACTCGCTCATATCCTTTCCAGATCATGGAGAGGCCATCTGCTTCAACCGTGGTGCCCCCGACGCCAAGCCCACGGGTCATCACCCCCTTCGGCCGCGCCTACTACAAGCGCCAGGCGAACTACTTCGTCTTCCCTTACCCCCTCTTCGTCGCCGCGCTCTCCACAGGGTACTGGTCCATCAGCGCCATCGCTGCCGCGCAGCTCCTGCGCCAGTTCCACATCCACCTCGCCCGCCGCAACTTCTTCAACGAGCACTGGTACCAGATTGGAACGCTCTACGGCCTCATCACGTGCTCGTTCATCCTGGTGCTCAACATCCAGGCGATGGACGCGATGCTCTGGGCAATCCTCAGCAAGTGGGTCATGGTCTGACAGCGGAAGGAGGGGCAGTGCCCGTGGAATGAGAGCAGCTACTGCCAGCTGTAGCAGCTGCACCTTACCCTCTGCCGCCCGCTCTACCGTGGATACGGCAACGGCGGGATCCTCAGTCCCCTCACTGGATCGGCATATAGGTACTTCCGCGCGCTCGGTGCCAACATCGGCAACAACGTGGCGCTGTTTGCTGGTGGCAAGACTGGTCTGATGATTGAGCCTGGTCTCGTTGAGGTAAGCTTCCTTTGACTGTCTGAACAGGTTCAAGTCTAACAAGCTTGGTGACAATGTCAGTATGGATGATTGCCCTGTCGTCGTGCATATCAACTCGCGCGGCAACTTTGCCCTTAATCACCTGCGTATCTCACCTGGGTAAGCATTTCTTGTACATCTTGTTGGATCTATCTAATGTCTACTTCTAGTTGCACCCTTTTCCCTGGATCCCGTCTGCTCCCTGGTGCCTCCGTGGAGGATTCCTCCACGCTCTGCGAGCACACCCTCCTCACCTCGGGTGAGATCGCTGAGGCCAGCGAGGTCTACGTTGGCTGGTCGCTCGCCAACTTTGGCAGTCTGGGTGGAAGAGCCTCGACACGGAAACCGAGAGGACTGCCGCATCGTCAACGACTACTCTTGGCGCGAGTTCCCTCACTACAGCACTGTCACGAGGTGTGGGCATGTCTTCTGCAAGCCGTACGTCTTCTTCGCTTCGCTTTCCTTCACTTCAACTGACGTCATTTTTGATATAGATGCATCACGAACGCACGCTCTCTCTCAAGCAGAAATGGCCCGTATACATGGCCCCATATATCGCGCCATGATCTCACGGTGATCTACCCAATGTTCATGCTGTAGATGTATCCTGTTTCGGCGGAATTTATGGACTTTATGGACTGGAAGTGTAACTACTTCCCGCAGACATAAGACATAGATTATATAGATGACCTGGTCCCAAATACATGGCCCCTGTAGATGATCCCGCATATTTCTCCCTTTTTCGCATCCTTCGATTTCCCATACCTCATCATATCTTTTACTGCAATTCAATATTTTACTGGTCTTCATGAACAAGTCTTTTTGTGTGGTATGCGCAAATGATTAACAGAAGGAGGCCCTTTGCTACATTTGTACGTGTCAGATTCATATGCTAAATAATACACTGCTACAAAACTTTGGCTTCCACTTCTTCTTCTTCTTCAGTCCTTGACGATTCTGCAGATCCAGTCTCATATTCTGGGTCCCTCTGCCTCTTCTTTAAGTTGATCCACGTATTATATCGCGCTAAGGCAGTGTTCCTGAAAGAAAGTTCAGTTTCCTTTCGGAATCTGCCCCAACTGACAGCGAAATCTATCGGCTGCGTATGAGGTCCTCCAACAGCCAAGACTGCATGCTTCCACAGTTCTGAGAGGGCGGCGTCTAGGCTTCCGGTGCTCGCATCAGATTGAGGTATAATCTGGTAAAGTGTGTAGGCGGTTAGGTCTGGAGCTGAGTTAGATAGGAGTATATACCTGCTGTGCTGCACGCGGCTCGATATCCCCTGCCATCAAGATATTGACACAACACGTCATCTTCCCGCACCAGGTGTCGCCCTTCACCGTAATTGGTCCTTGCCTAGGATTCACTAAGCCCTCCCATTCGTCTTCCAATATTATGTCCTCTGAAGTTGGGCTTCGTTGCGGCCTCTTGTAATCAGGGTCCTCTTCGAAGTTAACAAGAATTGCTCCAACGAGTGACGGGGAGTTGGAAAACCGCCCTTTAATTTTTGTTATAGCGGCATCTCTCTTCGGGGAGAACGACGCCTCGATAAACACCACTGGGTCGTTGTGCTTGTTGTGAATCGTCATATCGGCCACAAAGGTCTGATCGGGGTTACCATGATCATCTAAAAGCTCAGTTGTCAGGGCAGCACCCTTAATCCACCTGATCTCCTCCGAGCAAGAGACCTCCTGCGCTCTCATAGCTACACCGAAGTGATCAGAAAGGTAATTGGTCGCCACTTCATGTGCCGCTGATGGAAAGTGAAGAATCAGGCACTGCGACTGGAACACATAGCCATATCTCAAAGGCCTTTACTAAGGTGGTATGCACACAAGGAAGTAAGGAACACGCACCTAATCCTCCTCTGCGACAGAAACTCTTTTATCTCTCGAAACATAACTGCAGAGACTTGAAGAATCTGGATGTGTAGTGTCAGACTAGTGACCGGATGTGTTGCGTGGTACTGACAGTAATATCGCCTGCTGAATGGGATTCTAAGGCACACAGCCTCTTGACGTGTCCTACAAGTGTCTTCTCTGGGCTGGTGGTTGATACAAGATCCAAGGAAGACCTTGCGCTTGGTGGAGGTGTGATCGGAGTAAAAAAATTCGGGATTGTCCCAGAGACTACCATGGGTTCAGTGGATACTTTGGAAGCCTTCGTCGAATTCACTGTATAATAACTTCTCAGAGGAGCAGAGTCTCCGCCACAAAGAACGGACATTGCGACACACGCCGTTGGTGATCGGAATCCAATACTTACTGTGCCGCTTGTTTGTGCTTTAATGTGTGGCGCGTGTCTGTGGCGAGCCCGAGTTTGGGTTTCGCATGTTACAGCTATTTACTAATGTTTATCTTATCATTTTCCTCTTACGCGCGCAGAAGTTTCGGGGAGCTCTTTCGACCCTCCCTTTGTATTACATACTCTACAACCTCTACAGAGATACTACCCCCGTGCTCTCGGTTCCTCGTCTCGTGTGGACTACATACTTCGCGTAGCCACATATTTTTTGAATAGCATCAGCGATCATAAGCCATCATCCTGCTTGGAACACATTACCCTCACACTGGTTGATCTGCTTACCTGTGGATCGAGATTGAATATCCCGAATTCTCACCAGGGAAAGGTAATCTGACGGAACTGTGCCGACTGGGTACTCTGACTGGCTGGGCTATGCTTTGGTGCTCAGCGGAATCTGGCTGGTGCTCAGCTTCTAAGTCTATATCTCCGAGGTTGGCAATTTTGATGAGGACGTTGATGAGGCGCCAACGGTCTTGTCGCGCTTATCATTTATCCGCCTCAATTTCTGACCCGGGGTGGCACTGAGGTGAGGTTTATTTTTCCGACGCTCCTGTAAGGGCGTGTCGGTGTGCGGCGAATCTCCGCTTTGGTAAATCGCTGTCACATAGTGCAATGGCCACAATGACGGGCCAGAAAGAAGCGACCCCACATTGGAATGTGACCCATATTGACCGATCTACGATTATAAGCCCCGAGTCGGAGAGGGCCAGGCTGGGGTAGGTATTAAGATAGGCACTGAGGTAGACCCGCCGTATCTGACAGAACATGATATGACGCTAACGGAGCTGCATGTCCAGTACTTTGCCTCGTCACCGTATACAGGCTGTGACGAGCGTAGGGTTGGGTGTGCCCCCCAAACCATTAATCTGGTTTCTTTCAGTCGCCGACCGCCCCTGCACCTATTAATCCCAAGCGCGCGTATGACTCGAGGTTGATTCAAACTTTGACAGACACACTAGCTATTGGACGTCTGCAAGGCCCTGCGTCATGATAACCAAACCCCATGTTCACATTTTGCATTACGATCAGACCGTGTTGAGGCCGGGGCCGGGACCCTTGCCGAGTACATACAGCAGGGGTGAAGACCTGGATTACCTTCGGAGTAATTGATTGCCACCGCCGAACGAATTTGGGAATCCGCGTAACGTTCTGCCGCAGAATACCAAATTGATTTTTCCGGGAAGACCAACCTTACTCGTTCCTCTCGTCATATGCATCCTACGAGTCTCTGAATAAAAAGGGGCGCGAGGGAAGATGGCTCTAACATATTCTCCCCTCCAAAACCCTCCGCTGTACGAACGATTGTAAAATGACAAGCTTCAACACTGTGATTTATCCCACCCAGGAAAGTAATGTTACCAACGTCGTTGGCGACCACCTTACATTCCACACACGCGACATAATCATCATCCACTACCATTTGCATCCAGCCGCTGCTGTCGCGTCCCCCGATCATCATCATGCAGGTGAGTGTTGTACTTACTTTATACCATGGATCGCTTTTGTGCTGACTAGACGTGGACATAGGTGCAGCAGGGGATGATAACGGCGCGTTCCGTCAGGCCGTGCAACGTGTGGGTGCTGTGGTTAGTGTCACCTCTACTTCCCCCCCTCGACGCTTTGAACCTGACAGTGACTGCGCAGGGAGCGCCAGGCTCGGTTTGGGGGTGGTTCTTGAGCATCTTTGGGCTCTAATGATATATCCGCCCAAATGATATATCCGCCCATTGATTTGCAGAAAATGTCCATCCTAAACATTGCATCAAGTCGCACAAATAACACAGAATAGCTTATAACAGTACAATACCGTAAACCTCTCTTCACCCAAGCACGCCATCCATAGTCCTTATAAATGCTAGCAGAAATGTACGCGCCCGCGCGAAGAACTCAACAAAAGATAAATAGGCGATGCTCGCCACTTATTGACTTGACTTAAATGTGGAGATGAAGTCGAAGTCGATGCCGAAGATTGTAGATTGCGAAGATCAGGCCAGAAGATGAAAGGCGCGAAGAAAGCCAATGTCCCGGTCCGCGGCGCAGAGGTGGCTGAATAATAAGTGCGACATACCTGGTGATTCCCCGGCTCCGGTGCATCCGCCTCACCAACGTCCGCATCCAAATCAACCTCCTCAAATGCGCTTCCGATTAATATTCAAACACGCCCTCGCTGCCGATCTTGGCATAGCGTATGAGGACAAGAAATGGTAGATTGCCAGTCTGAGGAGATATAGAAGCAGAAGCAGAGCACCAGCCAGATTCCGCTTTGCACCAGAGCATAGCCCAGCCAGTCAGACCATCCAGTCGGCACAGTTCCGTCAGATCACCCTTCCCTAGTGAGAATTCCAGATATTCAGTCTCTCGATCCGCAGGTAAGCAGATTAACCAGTGTGGGGGGAATGTATTCCAAGCAGGATAATGGCCATAACACTGGTGACCATCCCAATCCAATTATAATTGCTCACTAGCCAAAACACAAGTAAGCAGGGGGTCAGAAGAAAGTATTTCACTTTACTGTCTGCTTGTATATCTTCATCTCAGTGGGAGGCACGGAGAGGGTGAGTATGGTAGGAGAAATAAAGGGACTCGAGCTCGAAACATCACTGTCAGGCTCGCATATTATAGGTATGCGGTCTCACGTGGAATTAAATGATTTAAATGATTGCACGCTGGAGGCCAGGAACTCACAATGCAAGATCGGCAGGACATCAGCATAGATCGTATAAAAAGTGTAAAGAGTATACTAGACCAATTTGAAGCATAAAAAACACGAAACATGGGTGCGACACTGGCGGCGTCTCGCACGAGGGTTCGGCAGGCGCAGACGGGCGTCAAACACGCACATGTTGGCATGTCTACCGACGACGATAGTGGGCCACGGGTTGAACGCCACGGCGGCGGCATCAATGTGGTCGTTGCTATATACCCTCATTTAAACGAGCACGCACGCGCGTGAGGGTGCGACGACGATGGCAAATCTGGGGGGCGGGAGTCGTCGACTGTGGATGGGCCTTGCGACGCGCAAGGGCACGTGAGACGCGATGGGCCGGCGTGGTTGCGTCCGCGAATGTGTTAGTAACACAAGCATCAATCGCCGCTGCCTGCAATGGTGGTACAGGGGGTGGGGGTTAGGACAGCGGCGGGAGCACGCAGGGGCCGGTTGCATCCAGGTGGAGGTGCGTGTCGGGGTGGTGTTGCGCACTCAAGGACGGCAGCATCCACGACGTCGACCTCGGCCGGGGACACGGCGAGTGCGGCATAAGCGATGAGATCGCGGCAGGGCTTGTCGGCGTGGTGTGGGGCAGCTCGCCGGGCTCACCAGCATGCTCCACCGGTCTTTGCTCCCAATATTTCTCCCTTTCCAGCCCTCCCCTCCCCATTCGCGTTCGCTCTCCTCGAAGTCGTCCCTTGTTGACAAAGTGCCCCGCCCAGTTGGGTGCGTGTTGCAGCTGTATGAGGCTGTCTTGAGGCGGGCGGGTTGGGGGGAGGTTGTGTCGCGGCGAAGCGATTCAAAGCTCGAGCCGATTGGTTGTGTGTGAAAGCTCGCATTCGGCTTGTTATTGAGCTCTTTGGATGTCCCCGAGAGCGGTCAGGAAGCACATGGGTTGAAAACGGCGCCAGTGTGAAGTGGAGGTGCGCGAGGACAAGGAGGGCGATGGGAAGGAGGTGGACGGTTTGGCGGTGGACAACGATGCGGATGAGAACGAGGTGGGGCGGGCGGAGTGGGGCTGGTAGCGTGCTTATGAGTGCGCCTTGGGCTGTGGCCAGTGCTGGCGGTCGAGGTGACAAGCTGGCGTACGGCGGGGGGCCGGACGCGGGGTACGGGCTCGTCTCGGCTGGGGAGGATACGCTGCGGGTCTGTGCACACCGATAGCTGTGGTGCAGCAATAACGACGGTGAAGGGACGTACGACGAGGCCAAGCGGCGGTGGATGATACGCATGGCTGTGCGCGGCGGGCTCGAAGCTTAAGTCGATGTCTAGTTGCAATCAGCATCCATCATCGCCGCGAGCGGGAGGAGGGGCAATGATGAGGAAAGCCCTCGTGCGTACTGGGGAGTGAAATAGCAGAGACCATGTCCGTCATCTGTTTGATGTCGGGAAACGCAACCTCGCGGGTGCTGAAGGAAAATCCAATTCCTAATTCAAATTTCCTTGCCAATTGCAAATCGGCATCGTCAGAGATTGTCGTTCGACCCGCATCTTTTATGCCGATCAGGTTCTCATAATGAGCATCGGTAACATGTCTGCATGTAATCCTCGGCCCTTCTAAGTTCTGTGTCGGCCATTTCGATTCGCCCTTCCAGATCTAAACGACTGGCGACCGTCGACAGTCGACAGTCGCACTTAATGCTTGGTGCTGAGGCCTGAGGCTGCTGAATATTCCCCATGGGCCTCCGCGTACCCTGTATACTACACAGCCCGGAAGATTGGCGGAACAGCAGCGTGTATAAATAAATTGAATTTTGCTGAACACTGAGTTTACAAGGAAGCCAAGTACAAATTGATTTTGAGCCGAGACTTACTGAAAATATAATCGGAAGCCGACACTGCAGCCTGGACAGGCTGTGTCACAGCCCCGCAATTCTTCGGATGTGTCGGTCGTATTCGATTGTGGCTCTGGGGCGAAGACAATATTGAGACGCAACTCAGCCAGCGGCATGCAGGTGGCGTGCAGGTGGCGGGCTTGTTTATGCGAGTTACATTTCCTTGTAAATGACTCTATTTTCAAACTCAGATATATCCTAGCCATACACCTATATAATGACTCGGCCTGGGCCAATGACTTGCGGTACGAATCTTCCATATCAGCTTGCAGGTTGGGTAAAACGGGCGCGTGAGTCTAAACACGAGGAGTGCACATGTTCTGGGGACGGGGACTTCAGATAGCGAACGGACCTGCAATGTACATACTGAATTGGGCCAATTGGCATCCCGCTATTCAGTCGCCATTCGATCGGAGGCTGCGAGCATTGCGTTTCGAGATCTGAGAGGGGACCCGGGGATCAGTCAGTCGTGCACAGATGCGAAATTAAATGCCACCGTAGGTAATCAGTACGAAACTTTGCCTTTTTGGCCTGAGCCAATGACTTGCTGTACTCAAGTACTAATAGTAAGTGGTTGTAAGGGAGAATGTTAATTACAAGTTATCGGAAAAGGCCGTTTGTGGTTTCAAGCTCCGCTTTCGAATTCTACCACGTGCTACTCACCTACTACGTGAATAAAGAGTTACTAGGTATGTTCGTTGGCTTCTTGGACCAAATTACACTTTTGAAAGTCACATTTAGGCGCCAGCAACCGTCTCGGACTCGGCGCCCATCGAGACGGCACACGATGCTAGGATTGTATGTCGGGTTTGAATACATACAATGCAGTGTCATTGACACTACTAGTAACCAACAGCATGATGCCCAGCTGGATTATTGTGGAAAACGACTAGCTACATGCTCTTCCGATTGCACAGTCAAAGTCTTCGACATTGTGGATGGGGATACGCAGCGAAGCGCAGGACACACACTCAAAGGGTGAGCATTCTAAGATCACATACGTGTAACATCTGATGGGACCTCTCACAGACATGACCCGTCTGCAAGTGGCCGGGCCCATCCGAAACACGGCCACATCCTGGCTTCGTCATCATATGACGGGAAAGTGCTCATTTGGAAGGAGCAGCAGGGACAGAGGGCGAGTGCAAACGGCTGGACCAAGATAAAGGAACATACTTTGCATAGCGCATCTGGTATGCCATCTTCCACCGTTTATTATTCTTTCTTGTAATTGCTTTTGCACAGTTAACTCCGTTTCATGGGCACCACATGAGTTAGATGTGATCTTGGCCTGTGCTTCTTCTGATGACAAACTCTCCATCTTGACCCTCAAAAGTATTCCATTTCTCCAAAGATAGTTTTCGAACTGTTATAAAGTGGTGCGCAGATAACGGTCAATGGGGCATGTCATCGGCTGCAACGCCCTGTCTGGGCCTCCGCCACACAGCCTGGCTCTCTCATTACCCCTCAGCAAAACAATGCGGCTCCCTGACAGTCACCTGCTCCTGCACAGAGCATCAAACGATTTACCAGTGCAGGCTATGACAATCTCGTGAAGATCTGGGTGTTTAGAGAGGATTCGCAGGGCTGGGTGGAAGAGGAGACATTAGAAGGTCACACTGACTGGGTCAGAGACGTTGCTTGGGCACCGAACATCGGGCTTCCCAGAAGCTACTACATTTCGACTGCTTCACAAGTGAGTCACGCAGAATATTTCCGTGAACTCATAGCTAACCCTACGCGATTCTTAAGGATAAGACCGTGCTTATCTGGACGAAGGATACTGTATCATCTCCTTGGGTCAAGACGGTATGGGATCCGTTATCTGCGTCAACAACTCCAGCCGCTGCATCCAGCAGCAAATTCCTTCCATATTGGTATGCAGTTGGGTAGAACGGGCGTTGGATCCGTCATCTGCGTCAACAACTCCAGCCGCTGCATCTAGCGGTAAATTCGTTCCCTATTGGCATGCAGGTTGAGTAAAACGGGCATTGGATCCGTCATCTGCGTCAAAAACTCCAGCCGCTGCACCCAGCGGCAAATTCGTTCCATATCGGCATGCAGGTTGGGTAAAACGAGCATTGGATCCGTTATCTGCGTCAACACCTCCAGCCGCTTCATCTAGTGGCAAATTGCTTCCATATCAGCATGCAGGTTGGGTGAAACAGGCGTTGGATCCGTTATTTGCATCAACACCTCCAGCCGCTATAAAACCAATTACAAATGGCGCGAGGGAAAGATGGCTCTATCATCCCTCCCTCCCTGGATTCCCTCCACTGCACATTCACCATGACCAGCTATAACACTGTGCTGCATCCCACCCGCGCTAGCAATGTTACCAACGTCAATGGCGATCACCTCACATTCCATTGCGCACGTGACATCATCATCCTGCACTTCCACGCCCCCGGCCCGTCGACGCCCCCCGATCGCGATCATACAGGTGAGCGTGTTATACCTTCATGAACGTGGACCCTTGTGCTCAAATTTAATTGCGTAGATGCAAGCGCAACAGGAGCTTCACCTGCGGCAGGAGATGAGAGTGGTACATTGCCTCGGGCGGCACAGGATGCAAATGTTGCGGTCAGTGTCAGTTATCCATATTCCCTTTCAACATGTTGCACAACATCAAAGCTGACTATAACTACACAGCAAGCGCCCCGCTCAGTTTTGAGGCGGTTCTTGAGGGTGTTTGGGCTGTAGCTTGTTACTATGTATGCGTACCTGCAGAGCATATCCGTTGAACATCCCATCAAGCAGCATGGACATTGGAATAGACTGGCTGTTAACATTTTCACAATCCCAAGCCCTCTCATCGCCAACACACGCACCCCATTGTCCAGAGGCCACGTGAATGTTAGCAAGAATATACATGCGCGCTGGACTAAAATGAAATGAATGGATGCTCAGGCTCATGAATGTTCAATTACCTGGTAGGACAACGAAATTGATGTAGGGGCCGAAGATTGTGAATTGCACAGATTAAACCAGAAGCCAAAATGCGCAAAGTAGGCCTACCATGTGTTCTGGAATACTGCTCCTGATACAGCTCGTACGATCAGCGATCTGAGGGATATGATATCAGCGGACCAGTATAACATTTGTTGTCCGCAAGTCAAATCACAGAGCCGGATCTACAGCCGCGCGCAACTCCAGTGGCAATAGAGTATAAAACATAAGAGTCAACATTGAGGAGGACGTGTTGGCGCCTCTGCGAATCGGGCTCCCGGTGAATGCAGTAGCAGCCTGGGCCCGGGTAATTGATGCTGACCGACGAGGATCCAATAGGACAAGAGAATCGAACTCAAGCGAGGCGGCCCTCGAGATATAGCATAGGATGCATCGGACAGTGTGGATGGTTCAAAGCGCAGAGGTGGTCCGTTAGGAGGGCGGGTGTAGCCAGGGTGTGATAAAGGGTGCTTTAGAAAGGCCTGGACGCATACTCAATGAGAACGCGGAAACTAGAACGAAAATGAAAATGAAAATGAAAGGCTTGTAGGCGTCGAGTGGGATTATCTCGTCTGAAGCAGCTGTCACAGTTGTTCGATGCCGCTATACCAGTAGCAGCCCTGGCCTCGTCTAGGCTGATAGCAAAGAGGGGCTTCGGAAGAGGGGACAAAGGGGACGGGTACCACCAATATGAGGATGAGGATATTGATTTGCTGGTGGTTCACCCCGTTGTGCATAGGAGATAATGGAGTGGGAGCGGAAGTGAGCTCTGTAGAATGTAGATTGGCGGTTGGGCCTATTTTAACTTGGTTTGCAGTGCTGGGTGTGTGGTGGGCTGGTAGTAAAATTGACATCAACGTTGAAGGTAGAAATGTATCATGGTTTCGCACTGGGTAGCGTCCCTGGCGCCCAGCTCGGGAGTGTAGTGCGGAAGCAGGCTGAGACCGCTGCCGAGCCCCGCCCCGCCTAGGAACACTGCAGGAGTGTATGCAATCGGAAGCGCTTGCGACTAACATGTTCTAGAGGTAAGTGCACCGCGACCAACGCGTGCGTGGCTCCGGATATTGCGGGATTGAGGACGCGAAGAGGATGGCGCTAATGGTCGCGTGGTTGTCTGATATCAGGACATTCCCCCAAGAACAAAGAGTGCAGTACAAGAGGTGAGTACAGGGACTGTTCAGGTGCATATGAAGATGACACCTCGTACCCAGTTCATCCGCCATGATCAAATCATCGTCCTGCTCGATATCAACAGTCTTGCATACTCATATTGGACGCATTGCGTGGAGTTCATGCAGAAGTGGATGCTGCGTTGAAGGAGAGCAAGTGCTGCCGAGTAGCTTTTTCTTCAGCACGCCGACGACACTGGATCGGCTTCAGCTCTAGCGTCCTTATTTATTTGCTGGTCTTTTTACCTACTTCGTCCTTACCTACTATACTCATATGTGCCCCCTCCCGCACAGTTCAATTCGATCACATAAGTCAGCACATGATTAGCCAATAAGTTCACTGAGACTCACCTACAGCGCCGTCCCACCACGTCGTGCACAAGAGTTGGCTGACGGCGAGTGTGCGCGGGTACGGCGGGCGAGGAGTGTGTGAGGGAGAGCAGCTGGTACCCTTTGGTTGCCCTTTAGTCATGCCGCTGTTAGTATACATCCATCGTCATCAGTCTCAGTAAAAACGCTAAGTCACTCAAAGTCGAGTGACAGTCAGGTAGCGGTCGATTCTGGGTCAAATTCGACTTGCCATGACTTCACATGACTAAATGTCGGTTTGAAGACTTATTTTGACTGCAGAAAGTAGGATATAGTCTTGGTATAGCCAGCCATAGTCAAATGAGAGTCTCGATAACAATTTTTACATACCACCATCATATGCGTCAAGGTCAGGTCAGCTTCAACTTGTAGTCAAAGTTAAGTCTACTCGCAGTCAATGAAACCGGGCAGAATTGAACCATTTAGTCACACGAAAGTTGTTCGAAGTCAGGATATCATAATATGGTGATACGGAATAGTATGCATGGGATAGTACATATACTGTAGTACTGCACAACTGTCAACGAGCCACTATGCATCTTCGACTTGCCCTGCTGGCACTTTCTTCCCTCGCTGCAGAATTTACACACAATCAATATTTGTGCAAGATTGCAATAACATACAAGAGCGCACCTTTTCACTGTTGGTCTGGATGTCCGAAAGTGTTGGCCGATCAGTGCCGGTTGCAGTGCTAACAATGTCCACCAACACTGCAAAGATTGGTGGTCAGCACGAGACAGATCGTCAAATTCTAGGTAAGTGTTCTTACCGGCCTTCTTTGCATTTGGTGCGGCGACCAACTGATGTGCTGTAATCCATTTCCTGAGGATGGGTACTGTCCAAGCCTAAGTGCATGTTAGAGAGAGAGCCGTGCGTTGGTTGTGCGTCAAAGAGACACTAACATCATTGACCGCTATCTTGAGATCTTTCAACTCGAGGATAGAAGTGGCACCAATAGCTTGAAGTTGCTCCAAGTCGGCATTTGCATTTGCATTAGCCGTGTCGGAGTCTACCACGACTGGATCTTGAGCTGGATGTACTACCGGAGGTGGACTTGAGGGTGGTTGTACCTCCTTTCCTTTGCCTTTGACGTTTGGCTGTTTCAAGTGAAATTAGCATGTGAGCCGCCAACTGAATTAAAACACTCACACCACCAGCCGACTCCCAGCAAGCCCAAAGGAGCTTGCATGTCTCGTTTAGATAGCTGTCGCAAACAAAGAATGTGATCGACGTCAATCTGTTGGTCTTGCAGAGCCAACGTGAGACACGGCATGTAGTCAAGGCTGCGGCTATCAGCCTGCTAGCAAATGCGGGCGAGCCAACACAATCCCATGATGTGAGGACCGTCGTGCAAGTCAATTGGCCACCACTGAACTGATTGTGGCCCCAAGAGCTATTAGTATCGTCCTCGTCATCTAAGTCTGACGGGACGGCTCTCTCGATGCGATCAAGAAAGCTGGTGAATGACGGAGAGGGTTCCCCAGTTGTAAATGTGGGATTCACGTTGAGCGCGTTCAGTAAATCAATTGCATCTGTAAAATTGGGGAGATTATGATGTTCTCGTGAAATGATATCTGCCCGAGATCCGTCAATGAGCGCTGAACATAAATATGAAAGGAGATAGTACATACCAATGAGATTTGTGCATGCTGGATCTACCAGCGCAGGCAGGGACGAAGCGGCATCCACCACCAGTGTAAACGTTGTATGTGGTGCCCATGCGAACTTTGAAGTGCCCACCACACTTTTCCCTGCTGGCGGTACAGGAGGTTGTGGAAGACCGCTGCTATGCAATTTCGCTCTGGCCCGGTCTGTTGTGCTATCAGATCGTGGTGACCGCTGTTTAGATTTCTTGCTGGTGCTCGTACTTGCTGTTGCTGCGTTGGAAGAAGAACGAGAGCGCTTGCGACTACTTGTATCTTGATAGATACATATTAAGACCCCACTCAATTTATGATTGTATTGGGATACTTACTGGTAGCACTAGCGGCTCGGAGTGCAGCCGCGAGGATGTGCTCAGCTTTCCAGTGTGCTGAGCAGAGCGTCAAAAGTTCCTGTTGATCTTCGGCATCTGCAACAGCTCGGTTCCACTCGCGAACCATATGCTGTTTGTAGAATCTCGCTGTCCGAGGCATTCCCTTCAGGTGAGGTTTTGACGCAGGAATGGCCAGCTCGTTGAGATCATATACAATTGCATGGGCTGTAGCTTTGATAGCGACATACTCTCCAGGGTCAATGTCTGTGCCGTCAGGATGACGAATGACTCTCGACATTGCTGGCCTGGACATATTTCCATCCGACGAGGCCACATCCTCATCGCTTTTAGTGTCATTTAATGACCAGAGAACTGACAGGGGGTAATGAGCCGGACGGATTGCGGGTTGGTGTAGATTATGTGTTGGCGCTGTAGATGGTACCATTGAAACTGAATCACTGGGCGCAAGTGATACAGTCCGGGTGCGTGTAATGCCTGTAGGCGGCTGGAATCTACATAAATATGTTAGGACATTCATATTCCGTTGCACACAGAATGTACCACTCACGAGTCAAGACGATGGCTTGCAGTCACTTCACGAAGCTCATGGTTAAGCCTTATGTTCTCTTTAATAAGAGATGATTGGGTTTCGAGGGCAAGTGACATCTTCTCGTTAGTGTCGGTCAAGCGGTTGTGCAGCTGTTGAACAACTGGATACATTATGAGGAGCTGGCCAAGTGTGTAGTCTGGATTGTGTGACCGGGATTGTTGATGAGCTGGGCCATTTCGCCAGGTGGAGTTGGCACCCAGAGGATGTTGGCCCATAGCCGAAGGACGTTGGCCTACAGTCGAGCTGGGAGGAGTGGAAATTGCTGAGTTGGCCCTCGGTTGTGTCGATGTGAAGCCATTGAGATAATCCATAGCATGAGGAAGTCCAAAACCAGCAGATTGTTCATTTAAGAGCGGGGGATTGGGATCAGAATTGTCAGGAAGTGAATCCATTGCTGTATGTGGTTGTGCGGCCAATGTTCTGAGACTTAGGGAATTTCGCAACAAACTCTGACACATTCCAAATCCGGAACACTCCTCTCTGAGTCCGCTCGATCATCAAGCCCTTACATCTTTGGTCCTACTCTGCTCGATTCTGCCTATCTGCCAGCGTTAGAGTATCATAATAATGTCAAAACCTGTTTGCAAATGCTCTCAGTGTTTTCCTTGGAAATTAAGGGGTCTCCGAACGATCTTGCAGCATTTGAAAGACGATCGTCGTCTTCTGCTGACCTCAGGCATCCCCCATGCTCCGGGAACTGCTGCCTTTCTCGCGAAATGCATTGCGGCCAATGAATTAACATTAGCAGATATAAGTGGTATGGACTATTCTTCTCATCTAATAAATTAATTACTGACAGACACTATAGTGCAACCCGAAGCTGGGACTGGACAGGCGAGTGCCGAGCTGCAGGTAGATCCTATGAACATCGACAAGCCACAAGGTGTGTCATTCAGTCCCATCTACACGATGAACTCGTCTAATCTAGCCTCTCTGCCAGCTTTTGAAGATGATGCCATGTTTGGGCTGTACGAAGCCGGCACAGATGATATTATTGATCTCCAAGATGGTATGTAAATTCTGCACTCCCACCATCTCCTTCTAACCATTTATGCAGACATAAATACTTCACTCAGAGCAGACTCGGACGATGATGAAGACGCCCGCTCAGATCATAGCATCGAGGAAACATTCCTATCCTTCCCTATCCCAGAACCCGACATACTTTTTGATCCATTTGATGTCGACCATCCACTGAATACAGACGATGTGACTGGCGGCTTGGACCAAGAGGAGGAGGATCTGGGAGATATACTTGAGCCGCACCATCGCTTTGCTATGCCAGATCAATTTCCTGTGCCCGAGCAAGTTAAAACACTGCATAAAACACTTTTAAATGGATATACCCTCCCTAAAGATCCCCCCACGTCTCCACCCACTTCTGAGGCTCTTGACAACTCTCAATTGCTCACTTTAAAGCATTACACTGCTTGGCATCGGTCTAACGGAACTGTGGTTGCATACAAGCTGCATGCGAAAGTTCTCGAAGAAGCAACTGGAGAGACTATCCTGTCTTTGCACATGGCTCGCAAACTTGCATCCAGAATTACCGAATTGACTCCAGCCAAGGTTGACATATGTCCCTTTAGCTGCATCGCATACACAGGAGAGTTTGCGGACATGACGTCCTGTCCGCATATCCGCGATAAAAAGATCTGCGGAGCATCACGCTACAAACCTGTTTCCGAAGGAAGCAAACAGTCGCCCCGTCCTCGAGCCCAAATGATGACGCTCCCGATAATGGCCTCAATTAGAGCTATGTTCGGTAACTCAACCTCCTCAGAGTTGATGCGGCACCGGGACAAGCTCCTGCAGCAGACACTTCGTCTTGTGGCTACCGCAGCAGGCCAAGAAAAGCGAACCTACTCTGATTTTGGAAACTCTGATGTCCATGTATTTCATCACAATGAGCTAGGTCTGTTTCAAGATTCTCGTGACGTAGCCCTGGCACTGTCTACAGACGGTGCTCAGCTCACGATGAAAAAGCTGTCTGATACTTGGCTGGTTATAATAATGTTGTTCAACCTTCCTGCAACAATCCGCTATCTGACCGGCCGTATAATCTATGCATTTGCAACGCCCGGTCCAAATCCACCCGGAAATATTGAATCATTTGCATATCCACTCTTCGCAGAGATGGCGAGAGCTAGCGAAGGCATCTGGACCTGGGATGCTGTGGATTCATCCTATTTTGTCCTTCGGGCATATGTTGCAATGATCTTAGGCGATATGTTGGGGTCTGCCAAGCTCAGTGGAATGGCAGGTCACCTTGCCCTCTTTGGGGATAGATTTTCAATGGTCAAAGCTGCTCGATCCAATACAGCAAAGGGGTCAAAATTTCTCTACTACCCAATGGATGCCACAGAGCCCTCTGATAAATACAATCCGGGTCGAAATATCTACAATCTATCAGAAATTCCGTACCGGCAAGAAAGCGGGTACTGGAAGACAATCACAGAATTAAGCGAAGCTCGAACCAAAGCACATCGCGCAACTATAGTCACACAGACAGGGGTGTCACGAATGCCACTGTGCGTGGCAGGAGGTGCATTTCTTCATCCGACTTATTTCCCCATCGATCCATTTCACCTGTTTTATGAGAATTGCATGACATTCATCTGGGATATTTGGACTCTAAACAGCAAACCCGACGAGATTTTCCATGTAAACTCGGAGGTGGCTGCCACCCTTGGTCAAATGGTTGCAAAAGCAACAGCTACTCTCCCCCCCTCCTTCTGCGGACCTATCCGTGATCCCCATCTAAAGCGGAACAGTCAGTACAAGATATACGAATGGATGGCATTATTGCACTGGTACCTCATCCCGTTAGCGATTGAGCTCCATTTTGACAAAGCTGTCCTTGACAATTTTGCAAACTTTGTCGAAGGCGTGGAGTCTGCTATGACAGTCGCCGACAGGACATACGAGGACATTGGCAAGATATTTGTGTTATTTGCAGATTTTATCGACGGCTTCGAGAAGATATACGTGGGAAAAGATCCGACCAAGATCTCCAGATGTCGATTATGCATCTTCCAGCTGGTGCATGTGCCGCAACACATATACTGGAATGGATCAATCCGTGTGGGGTCTCAAGCACCCTGTGAAAGGGCTATAGGCGAAGTCGGCCACAAAATCCGATCCAAAAAAGCACCATTCTCTAACCTTGCGAACATCATTTACGAGAAAGAGCTCGTGAAAATCTTATCCCTGTTAGTTCCCGATCTACACCAAGACACAGTTCCAAAAGTCGAACAGAAGAGGCTCCTTGTGAAAAAGAAGATCTTGAAAAGAGAAAAGAAATCGGGTACCAACTTTATGGTTCATTTTGGAGCTCTTCAAACATTCCTTCAAGGTGAAGACGGGGAAGTGGACATAGACTCGTTGGAGCGGTGGGGCAAGTTCAATCTGTCAGCCTCCGGAAAGTCAAAGCTCAGCAGCCGCGCAAGTGAGCTACAAGGAGACTTAAGCCTATGTGCTCGATCATCCCGTTATTTCGAGGTAAGTTGTGGATGCATAGTTTCGATAGCTGATTGAACTTGAATTGATTCCAGGCATCCATGGCGGGCACTACACACTTCGGCGAAGTACTTGCTTTCTATGCGAGAACACAGCCAGATGGAGACGTCGACGAATTTGTTGTGTACTGCCCCGTAGTGGAGCTGCATATGCAGTATCGGCGATGGCAAGGGAAGTGGGGAACGACAGTCGAAGTGGCACGTGTGTCGTCGATTGTAGCTATTGTTGGCATTTGGGTCGGACCAAGTTTGCAGGATGTACACATCCTTCGCAAACATCCAGGCCTCAGTCTACTCAGCGAAGCCGAAAGTGGGTTGATCTCCAGCGAAGAAGACCAGGAGGGGTCGATGGCGGCAGATGCATGATATAGATATTCAGTACTAGTCCCAAATGTGATTCATGAGTCGTCAGACGGTCTCTTCACGTAGATCTGACGGTGGTATGACTTTGAATTAGACTGAAACACAAGACAAGCATGAGGCAAAGGCACCGGCTGTTTTCAAGACTTGCACGGGACTCTGGGCCGACTTTACTTGACTACGAGAGACTCCTAGATGACTAGCCAGACTTCGCGTTTTTACTGAGCATCAGTACTTGCAGTGGTCGTGTTTAAATTTGTAGCCATGGTCAAGGAGACCTGAGGAGACTTTGGAGAGCCAGGTGTTACGTCAAGCAAGCACGCCATTTGCCACTTGCCACTTGCCGCTCGGCCGGACGCGGCAAGTTAAATAAATGCCGTGTCATTGCGAGCAGATGTGAGGGTGTTGCGCGTGGTCTTCCTGTTAAACTGGGCCGTGCACGGTCAAAGGCGGTGTCGTCGGCCAGCTTCCGAGAGAGGGGAACGCTGAGAGCCCAAATATTAGGCGGCAAGCAAGTGCGCAGTCAAACGCGGTGATGTGGTCGTCGGCCGGGAAACGCTGAAAGCCAGATTGATTGCCGCCGAACAATTTAGCCTTCAGCGTTCCCGGCCGACGATACATCGCGCGCGTTTGACTGCGCACTTGCTTGCCGCCTGATAATTGGGATTTCAGTGTTCCCTCGGAAGCTCGCCGACGAACAGATGCATCGCCTTTGACCGTGCGTGGTCCAGCCGGGGTCGGCCGGGACCGCCGCCCGAGGGCATTGCCACAGCCTAAGTTGCATTCCACTCCGACTCGGAGCTTATGATCATGGATCGTTCACCTTTGCACCCATCGAGATGCAGCCACTAGACCCCAGAAGGCAATCCCCCTGCAGTTCAAATACCCCCTGCAGTTCAAATACCCCCTGTACCAATGCCATCATGTACCCGCAAATGCAATGCTACCGCAATCCGGGTGTGCTTCCCATAAAACCAAACGGCGAGGAAAAGATGGCTCTATCATCGCCTCCTCCTTAGATCCCCCTCTGCTGCACATTCACCATGACTACTTATAATACTGTGCTGCATCCCACCCGCGCCAACAATATCAATGTCAACAACGTCAATGGCGACCACCTTACATTCATTATCCTGCACTACCACGCCCCTGGTCCGTCAACGTCCCCCGATCGCGATCGTGCAAGTGAGCGGGTTCTATCTTCGTGCAAATGGACCCCTGTGCTCAATGTTTATTGTGTAAACGCAGGTGCAACAGGAGCTTTGGCAGGAGCTTTGGCAAGAGATGAGAGTGGTGCTTTGCCTGGTCCAGGGGCGTCGCAGCCTGCAGGTGTTGCGGTCAGTGTCAGTCATCCCTATTCCCCTCAATGTGTTACACGACATCAAAGCTGACTGTGACCATACAGCGAGCACCCGACTCGCCTTGGAGGCGGTTCTTGAGAGTGTTTGGGCTGCAGCCTATGGTACATACCCATTAAACATCCCGTCAAGTAGTACGAACGGTGTATGAATAGACAGGCTATTATCATTCCTACCGTCCCAAGCGAGGCCATGTAAATATTAGCAAGAATATACGCGATGGCGGGGCCAAAATAAAATGACTGGATGCTCATGAATATCGAATGAACCTGTCTGTGATAATCAGATTGCCGTAGGTGGCGAAGATTGTAAATTGGATAGACCAACCCAAGAAGCCACAATGCGCGAAGCAAGCCAAAGCCCACAGCCCAGACGCAGACTCGTGCTTTTAGCGTAAGATATAAATGCTCCATGGGATTTTTACTAAGCCTCCCGCGCGCTCTGAATTGAGCTCGTATAGAGCTGAGAAGAATTATACTATGTGTTCTGGAAGATTTTATTGCAGGTTGTACGAACTGCGAGCTGCGGCATTTGCAACGCCCTGAATGAGGTCGATATTGAATGAGCTTCTGCCAGTGACCCGCTAGCACCAATGCTCAGCAAACTCTAGCGGACCCCTAGTCGGGACTTCCTCCCGAGTCGCTGGCATCCCGATTCTTCGAAAGCCCGAAACTTCTAGCACTCAGCACGCTAGCCAGTCCCGAGAAGTGCGTCTTCAGCACTTTACCGCTCGCCGGATGAGTCTGTATTGTCTAGGCATTAACGGCCGCCCGACAACAGCACCAAAAGTGAAGGCGAAGGCGAAAGCGAAAGCGAAAGCGAAAGCGAAAGCGAAAGCGAAAGCGAAAGCGAAAGCGAAAGCGAGATGCACCTGGCAAGACGCCACCGTGAGCCGCCGCGTCAACATCAACGTCAGACTGAACATTTCCGTGCGCGCGCTTCGGACTAACACCCGCGCTTGAGCTGAGAGTGGCGGCCCGATGGGGCTGGACTCCGTGCCAGTATCTGCGCTGCGAGTACTGGTGCGTGCTCCTTCTCCGGCTCGGAAGCAACGTCAGTAGAGCGCTGTCCTTGATAGGCCTCGCGAGAAGGCAAGGTTCTGGGATGTATTCATCGTGCCCGGTGCCCGGTCGACGGTTGCGGGGAGTGGCTGTGGCCTAAAATGAGGATGGGCTTCTTTGCAGTATTCGTATCACATTTGCCGCTCTGCAGGTCAGTATGCACCTCGGGCATCGGCACGTGTCACCACCCACGTCGCCCTCAAGCGTGCAATCCACCGAGTGCGCGAGAAAATATATATGGCTCGGCTTGTGGCAAGTACGCCTCAGAATCCAGCATCCATCGGCTCATCGCCCGCGTCCATGATCTCATGCTCAGCGTGCCCCGCGCACTCGAAGTAGGACCAGTCTACCGTATCGGTCTCGACGCTCTCGTCGTAATAGCCGTGCAAACCACGGCGATGCGTATCCAGTCCGGCGGCTCAAGCGGCGTCTTTATGTTGGTGAAAGTAATGACTCCACATCAACCTCAGTAAAAACGATAAGTCATTGAAAGTCGATTGAGAGTCAGATGGCAGTCAGGTTGAAGTCGAATTTCCCACACACTGACTTCGCTTGACTAAATGTCGTTTTTAAGAATTTTACATGACTTTGAAACTAGTGCGAAAGTCGGGTTACAGTCGTGAACAGTCAGATCACAGTCAATTGAATGTATTGCAATTTACCGGGCATATATCCTTGTCAAATGGCACACAAAAGTCTTTCTGAAGTCATTGGAGGTTGATTCGGTGATATTCATAATTTCATTTCAAATTTACATGTATGACAGGAAAATATTCTAATTATCCAATTCACGCAGCATACTGTGATTGGAAGCTTGAGCGGGGGGAGCAAACTAGTCTCTCAAAACAGCACTAAGTGACCTGGACTCAATACTACATTGAGCCTTGAAGCAAGAATGTAAGCCGAAACTTAGAGGAATGAGGGCAGATGAACTGAATACCTTTAACGTCTTCAAAGTGTATCTGAAGGCTGTGGTCACTGCAAGGACGGTGTCGACTCAAGTCAAACTAAGTGCTTGGATCAGTTTGTGACAAAAGTGAGGTTAACAGAAGTACTCACAGTCTCTACGCAATCCAGCAATCGACCTTGTGGATAGTGGGCGGGAAATCTGACACCAGAGTTCTCCTTTGCGCGATGTGCCTAATCTTTAGCTCGAATGGTTTACTCAAGGTTTACTCGTGTAGTTGTCACTTGCTGATTGACTGGGTTACATAGTGGTCCTAGTCATGGGGCGGGAAGGAGGTGGTGCAGGCCGTGGAGAGATAAGCATAAACCATTTCGTCAGGCGGAATAGTTGCGACGTGAAAGTGCTGAGAAAGAACAAGTTCGAAGCAAGTACTTAATGCGCTGGCAATGGCGCTGGAGCCTGATCATGAATATGCGATTTCCCACGCTTTGTATCTCGCGAAATTTGACAAGTCCGAAATTGTTGCTTGAAGATCTTGAGCGTCACACAATTTAAAATCATTTTACATTCCATATATTTATGTGATTGGTGTCAAGCACCCGGAGCTACTTGCTATTGTCAAAAAAAACCGGTTTTGGGGTTCTCAGCATTGCCACCATATTTTGGGATGATTCAAAGTGTGAAATGATGCTATTTTCTGTGCTGATTACGCTCGTCTAGTTTGTGTAGTATGTAATTTTGAATCTAGTGCTAGAGAGGGGTAATACTGGTGTACAGGATTTTCGACTCTGCGGGTGATTTTTTGCAGCAATTTTAGTGACCGGGATCGTGAACTAGGCACAAATACGAGTCATTTTCATATCTCAAGTATGGCAAACGGGCCAGAATTGAAGGAGATGTGACTGGTGCAACTTCGGCAAAAGTGGCTGAAAATGGTTAAAAGTGGCTAATCTTGCTGATGTTGGGCACATTGAGTGGTTCACTGCTCCCTCAATTCTCGTCCGCTCACCATGCTTCAATTATCAAAATGACTTACATTTAGGTCTAGTTCACGATCCTGTTCACCAAAATTGCTACAAAAAATCACCTGCAGAGTCGAAAATCCTGTACACCAGTATTACCCCTCTCTAGCACTAGATTCGAAATCACATACTACACAAACTAGACGAGCGTAATCAGCACAGAAAATAGCATCATTTCACACTTTGAATCATCCCAAAATATGGTGGCAATGCTGAGAACCCCAAAACCGGTTTTTTTTGACAATAGCAAGTATACATACACAGTCAATTGAACAAAACACAAACTTTTCGGCGGATAACTTACACCAGTGCACGTAGATGTAGCCGAGTTCTAAGTACGTTCGAACTGCCCCAATAATTGAACATCGCGAGGACTTGGGCATCTGAGATCTGAGAACAGCATCGGTTGACTTCCGTTCGACTTGAACAAGACTCGAGTTTGACTAAATGACCGCCGATATATACACGCCGATAACAGGATGATCCGAGTCGGTTCTGAGACTGCGAGACGACGGTAGGTTGACGTTACACTGACTTTAGCAGACATTCACACGACTTGATTGACTTAGCGTTTTTACTGAGCATCAACAGACATTTTGCAGGCGCCCGGTGGCTAGACTCGATCCCAGTCTCCGTCAGTAGCTGGTTATCGATAGCGGGAGGGGATACTTGGCAAGGAGGAGGACGGTGTGCCTCGTATATTACCCCCCGCGCAGTTGTGTAAAACTTGGTAAAAACGCTCGTATAACGGCTGAGTCGAGCTTTCCCGGGGCACTTAACTTCGTCGAAATGCGCGAGGAAAGCCAAGGTCCGCAGCGCAGAGGCGGATGAATAATAAGTGCGACATATCTGATGATTCCCCGGCTCCGGCGCGTCCGCCTCTGAATTATCTTCCTCCAATGCGCGTCCGATTACCATTCAAAGCCGCACTCGCTATCGAACTTGGCAAGCGCACGAGGACGAGAAAGATGAATGGCTAGTCTGCGAAGATGTGGAAGCAGAAGCAGAGCATCAGCCGCTTTGCACCAAAGCGTAGCCAAGCCATTAAGAGTACTCAGCCGCCAGAGTTCCGTCAGATCACCATTCCCTGGTGAGAATTCAGGATATTCAGTCTCAGCCCACAGGTAAGCAGATCCACCGGTCTGAAAGGAATGGATTCCAAGCAGAATGATGGCCCATAATCACGGCAATCCCAATCCAATCCTAACCACTCTTTAGCCGAAATATAAGGAGGCAGGGGGTTAAAAGCAACCATTTCACTTTACTGTCTGCTTGCCTATGTCTTCATGAAGGGGGAGGGGGAACAAGTAGGAGAAATGAAAGGACTCCAGCCCAAACATCAAACTCGGGCCGGGACCGAGCGAGCTCAGGGCAGGCTTTAATTTGCAGTGGCACAGCGCGCAGATTGACGTCATGCCTGCCTCTTCACTTCTGATGACGGGCACTGTGGCACCACGCATGTCGAGCTATGTTGAGGCTTCTCCTCAATGATCCTTTAACATTATACGTATATTGAACTTGAAAAATAGGGATGTATAGCTATCCGTTTTGATAAATATACAAACGAGTTCCGAGCTCGCCGCCTGGAAGCGGGATGTCAAGGCGAGGGGTGGGCGGGGGGCGGGCGGGACTGGTGCCTGGTGCCGCTGAGTGTGTAGTCAGTGGCAGCGCAAGATATCGTTATTAACTTAAATTAATGGTCGCCGAGTGTGCTGTGTGTGGATTGATTGCAGCCAGTGGCAGCGAGCAAGGTGGCGTATTTTGTGTGCTGCGTGCCAATCAAGCTGGGTTAGATTCAGAATGGAAACAAGCGAGTTTACAGCAGGCGTGCAATATGTCTCTTAGTCAACGCGATGAGCCTGACTCCAGATCAGTCCAGATCCTTTACGCCACAATCATTGCTAGTGCTACCCATACCATAACAAGACGATCACTGAGCGCTGCACCGTGTAAACATTGCCGTCCACGCCACATTATGCAAATGTCGCATGGTAACTCAGAGCAGAGCGAGAAGTCACTGTCTGCGTTGGATAGCGAAGTCAGGCTCTTGCCGTATACATATTGCAGACTGTGAATACTCCGGAAAGGTCTTGGTGTTCCGGAATGGCCACATGATATTTGGTATTCTATACCATTCGTATAACTTGACACAATGTTTAATGGACATTACGCTGCACGTCGAGAGAGGCGGAAGACTGATAGGACATGCAGTATACATCGTCAGCGAAACCCAAGCAGGCTCAAAAACAAGCCCCAGACTGAGCCTGGCACTCGCTGCACAGTCACTATCAGATTCGATACATTGGAATGTGGATGGAATAATTACTGACCACAACGTCGGGATGCTGCGCTGCCTGAGGGCTTGCATCTCCAGCGGAAGTTCCAGCCGCGTCTGCTAGTGCGTCCACACGGTCAGCGCTAACACAATTCATCGCCAAATGCCGCGCTTACTGGCATGGTCGCGATCTGGGGACGTGACGGCGGCTGGAGGATGCACGTGGATAATGATATTGCCGTGCAATATAATGAGATAGTCGCCGCCGATGTTGGTGGCATTGCTTTGGTCGGCGGGATAAGTGTTGAAGCTGCTCATATCTGGTACAGTTGTTTCCGCTGTGGAGAGGTATTGGAGAGGAAAGGGGTGATAAACGTATCCAAAGCTTTCTTCTTAATATACATCCAAGTTAAACACAGATGAGGCTATGATTACAAATCGACGATAACCGACAAGGACGTCAAGAGAAGTGAGGCGGCCCACGAGGTATAGAGTAGGAACCTGGCACTGTTCAAAGCGCAGAGATGTAAGGCCGACAGGCGAACGGGTGTAGGTAGGGGTGTGTTGGAAGGGTGGTTTTAAAATAAGGATGTTGGGAACAAGGAACTGGAACCTGTTACGGCATTTCCCTTTCATGAAACTGACTGCGGCTTCCTGCGGTCCGCGCTGGAAGCTGCACCGGGGAAACTGTGGAACACGCCGCAATAGGGTGTCATGAAAGCCTCGTGGAAAATTTTCTCAACTGGAAAACCGTCGAACTAAGCCTCGTAGAAAATAAAATAAAAAACTGGCAGTCCGTCCAACATACTGCAGGCAGAAATAAACGCACACGAAAGCGAGAAAAAGTGTACGCACATGCTCTGCTAACCCGGTGTATTTGCTGCGAGAATATACGTACCTAGGCACCACTAGCTCTGCGACAATCATACCAAGAGATTTATGCGTAGCTTGAACATAGAGCGCAGGGATATTCCGACTTGCAGGGTCAGCATGCTTGTCAGGTCAGCCTGCGGGAAAAGAAATAGTACGCCAGACAGACGGGGCATGCTCATTGACTACAAAGCCGCCGAAAACATCATAAGGGACAGAGTTTGTAGTTAACCAGAGTGCACTTGCAAGGAAATTTTTGGGCCGAGCTGCCGACAACAATAAGTAGAGGATAAAAGGAGTGTGCAAAAAGAGTAAAGTTTGCTCTCACAATGCCCATGAGGCCGGTGAAGCGGCATTCAAGTCGGAGTGTAATTGCCAAAACATCAGGCCGTAGTGACATCTCTGCCTCCGAAATCACCGCTGTGGCAGATGCGCTAATCGCGTTGCTATCATGGCTTCCCCATCATCGCGTCGGCCGCTCCCCAGTCTACCTACAGCGGCAAAAGCTGATTATATTCCAGGATCTTACGCTGCTGAAATGTATCGACCCAATCTTTATGAATCTTTAGTACATCCAGATCCATACGACCAGTATCCGGTCGCTGAGCCTCTTAATGCATATGACGCCCATCCAAAGAGTACACTTTCTGGTGGTACTATGCTTCACCAAGGGTATTATGATCTACTTTCGGTGATTCCTACCCCATCACCATCAAGATTGCTCTGGGGTGCGACTTGGAGTCGTCAGCCTGAAGTTGTCGCAGGTCCTCGATACGAGGGCCTCTCGCCATTGAATAATGCAGGAACAGGTCCACCCAAACTTCTCCCATACACAACTACACAACTCCCCCCGTGTCTCCCAAAAAGAGGCGTGTCAGCAAAGACATGGTATCCAATCCGACCGGATTCGTGTACGTCTTCATTTACCCAGTCCTCCATTCTCTGCTAACATGCCGATTAGACATCTGGTTCACGCCTCTGATGCTCATCAGGCAGAGGCCTTACTAAGCCGCTAGGGACCAGATGGGCTGGGAAAGCTCGGAGGTCAGTTTCCGCAATACCAATAGAAATTCGTGTTAGGATTAAACCCTTTAAGATCCGCGATGGGCGAACCCAATCATAGACCGTATCCGGCAAAGGAACCAAGGGGGAAAGCTATTAATGAGGTCGTGAGCGCCCTTAAACCACCCCAGAGTAGCAGAATTGAAGAGCGCACGACGCCGCTCCGGGTTGCAAACGGGATAAGCACTGCAACTTCCTCCGCGCTCACCACGGCGGCACAGGAGAATTTCTCCCCCATAGACTGCCTTCCAGGAAGATTGGGGAACTCTGCCATCAGGTGGACTACAGGAGAATGAAGATGATCAGGGAGCAAACGAGCATATTACTATACTGACTGCTCCGCCGCCCCGACCGATCAACCCATCCCTGTCAGATGTCTACATTGGAAAAGGCCGTCCTTTGCGAATTTGTATTCCCACTTCTCCGTCATCCTCCTTCTCGTGAACAGAAAAGAATAGCAATGGAAACCGATATGATGAACCTGAAGCTCTCCGAGACGCAAAAGGAGAATCTCCGGGCTAGATGGCGCCAGAATGAGACCGATTATCTGCGCGATCAACGCAGGAAAGACGGTGCTAGTGCCTTCATAAAACTGAGGGCTATCGGGCGTGGTCTGTCTTCGTTCCTCCTTTTGATTGCCGCACTGGTGAAATAACCTTTTTCAATGGTTTCCCAGGGGCCTTCGGTGTTGTGTCGCTGGTCAGAGAGCTCCCTTCGGAAAAAGGTATACGCTGTGAAGCAGGTATAGTGGGTTTCTTTGAATAAATACATGCATTGATGCATCTGCTATACAGTTGCAAAAAAACAGACATGCTAAGAAAGGGTCAAGAAGGCCATGTCGGCTCGTCAGTTCTGGCCGCAGGAAAAGAAACAGTCGGACATGCCCATTGATTACAAAGCCGCCGAAAACATCATAAGGGACAGAGCTTGCAGTTGACCAGAGCGCACTTGCAAGGAAAACTTGGGCCGAGCTGCCGACAACAATAAGTAGAGGATAAAAGGAGTGTGCAAAAAGAGTAAAGTTTGCTCACGATGCCATGAGGCCTGTGAAGCAGCCTTCAAGTCGGAGTCGAAATTGGTTGCCAAAACAAGTGCGTCGGGTCGTACTAATATGCGCGACATACCTGGTGATACCGTGCCCGGCTCCCGTGCGCCCACTTCATCAACGTCCACATCCAAATCAACCTCCAGAAATGTGCTTCCTATTAATATTCAAAGCTGCGTTCGCTGTCAAGCTTAGCATGGTGTACGATGATGAGAAATGGTGAATGGCTAGTCTGAGGAGGTATAGAAGCAGAAGCAGAGCACCCAAAAAGCACCAGCCAGATTCCGAATTGCACGAAAGCGTAGCCAAGCGAGTCAGAGTACCCAGCCGGCAGAGTTCCGTCAGATCACCCTTCCTGGCGAGAATTAAAAACATCCACTTTCGATCCGCAGGTAAGTAGATCAACCGGTGTGAGAGGAATGTATTCGAAGCAGGATGATGACCCATGATCACGGCCATCCCAATCCAATCCCAATCACTCACTAGCCGAGATATAAGAAGGCAGGGGGTTAGAAGAAAGTGTTTCAACTTACTGTCTGCTTGCCTAGGCCTATGGCTTCATGAAGGGAGAGGGGGGGACAATGTGGTAGAAGAAATAAAAGCACTCGAGCCTAAACATCAAACTCAGGCCCGGAACGGAGCGAGTTCAGGGCAGGTTTTGCAGTGGCGCGGCACGCAGCGGCAGATTGACGTCACGCCTTGCCTCTTCACTTCTGCTCGACGATGGCCACAAACACCAACACGGCACTCATGTCAGCCGATGTCGAGTACATGGTGCGCCGGGGGATGACCAAAGGGTACCAGCTGCTCTCCGTCCTCACGCCCCCACTCTACACCGCACTCTTCCTCACACGCCGCGGCCGCGCCCACTTTTCCATAAACCGACTCCTGCGCGCGACGTGGCTAGGTGGTGCTGCAGGTGAGCCGCAATGAACGCAGCTGCAATGTGTGCGCTGACTTTAGCGATCGAATTGAAGGATGTGCGGGAGGGGGCGTGTACGAGTATGCAAGGTCATCGATGTCGACTGAGACGACGATTCGAGCACGGCGGATGAATGCAGCGTACAACGTACGTACAGTGTCCTCTTCACCACATAACAGCCCCTGAAAAGCGATTGCGCATTCTATCGCCAGACATCATCACTACGCGCGGATGACCACGCGACCATCGGCGCCGTGCTCTTCGCCGTCCTCAACCCCGCCTTATTTTGGAGCCGCGCGCGCGTCGCTCATCGTGCGTGCCCTCCCTTTTTATACGACTGGTGAACCCTTCTAAGAGATTTTCTGCAGTGGTCCTCGGTGGTGCAGGGCTCGGCACAGGCCTCGGCCTGCTCACGCACTACGCCCGCGGGCTGGGCGGTGACGCGGCGCCGAGGGTGGATATGCCTGGCCCTGTCATCCCTACTTCGCCTTCTGAACCATAATGTCTTGTGGGCTGTGGCTTGTTACCCTGGATATCAATATCAATGTTAATCTCTGCTTACCCCACACCCAGCGCTGCGAACCAAATGGAGCAATGTCAACAATGATCACTTCTGCCCGTCTTCTATGGCTCTCTCATGCGCAAGAGAGCTAATTGCTAGCAGATCCTCGTCATTACATGTCGTCCCCCTGGTCCTCTACGCCGATGCTTCCCTGTTCGACAGATCCACATGCTCGCGTTCCGTCAGTATGACCCATTGTCATGAATGTCATGGACTCCGTGAATTCTGCGCGCATATTCTCGTTGCCGCCTTCTACGGGCCGAGGTCTGTACCATGATGTACAGGGTCACCGGCGTCTCCACCATATCGGCCCGCGTATATTCCCTCTCAGGCCAAATGGAACTCTCACGTACGCGTGCGACTGTCGCTATCCGCTCGAGTTTCTAGACTGCCGACTGCCCTCGTGTGCATCGGAATTGCCGGTGGCTATGTCTCTGGTACTCAGATTGCCAATCGCGAGTACATACCGGACAGCAGGCCGCAATATTAAATCTGCTCGTCTGTTCTAACCTCTAGGTCTGAGCGGAATTGGCCACAGCTGCGCCGTTGAGATTGGATCGCTCGGCGAAGAAGCAGTGTGAGCATGCCGCGAATCTCTGGAGGCCGCGCTATTTAGAGGAAGGAACCGACAACTATGGTATGAAGGGCCAGCAACTTTTGCCTGGGAGACGAAACCTAAAGGTGCCCAGCTGCAGTGTGATGCGCTATGATCCTGACGGCCCACCAACTTTGCCACTGTAGACCACACCAGGCACCGCAGCCCATCTGCGATGATTGCCGTGGCATATTTTACAGCTTTAGTCTTCCAAATGACATCAGCCTCCGCATGATAACCTCCGTTCGCCCGCGAGCGCCAGTTGAGGCGTCCCAGGGCCAGACCGCTCCTAATACCCAGCGCCGCGCGAGCCAGGAGAGCAATTCCAGCAACTCCGCAATTGATCTGAGATCTCGGGTTTGTTGCCTTTTGTTACAGATTGAACGATTACGTTCTACATCCCCGTACTGTAGGTACCATCTTGCCAAATAGGGGAACCAGAACTCGAAGGGATCGAAGGACATAGCCATTCAAAACGCAACGAGGCGAGTTCTACATCCCCGTACTGTAGGCACCATCTTGCCAAATAGCGGAACCAAAACTCGAAGGAATCAAAGAACATTCAAAACGCAATGAGGCGAGTTCTACATCCCCGTACTGTAGGTACCATCTTGCCAAATAGCGGAACCAGAATTCGAAGGGATCGAAGGACATAATCATTCCTGAGCAAAACGCAACGAGGCGAGTCCATAGCCGAACATTCAGCTACGGCTTCTCTATAATTCTACATAAAACCGACCAGCACGAAGGCAGATGGCTCTATCATCCCCTTCCTCTCCAGATCCCTCTCCACTGTACACACAAAATGTCCAGCTATAACACCCATCCTACCCACCAAAGCCATCTCACCAACGTCAATGGCGACCACCTCACTATCCACACGCGTGACATCATTATAAACTACCATATGCATGGCCCCGTCGCCGGTGCGTCGTCCCTCGATCGCGATCATGCAGGTGAGCTCGCTGTACTTGTTTTGCGTATAGATCGTTGTTGTACTGATGCTTATACACCGGACGCAGGCGCGACAGGAGGGGGCGGAAGTGACGCGTTACCCCGCGCCGCACAGCATCCCAACGTAATGGTCAGTATCATCCAACCTACGCCCCGCTCGACGTGTCGCGCGACATCGAACCTGACATGGGCTGCACAGGGAGGGCCAGGCTGGGTTTTGGGGTGGTTCTTAAGCATGTTCGGATTATGTTGATGATACACGCTGTATGATCTGCCTGTATTGGTCTCGCCGTCTCGTCTCGAAGCGCAGCGCGAAATTTTAGTTAAATATTGTATGTCATGTATCAAATCATACGAACAGAATGATAGCCTGTGGCTATCCCAGAATACTAATGTACAGTCTGCGAAGTCTAACGGCAGGACTGATCTTCCACCCCGAGTGTGATGATACTGACACAGCGACAGGAAAAGTACTCAAACGTTGCTAAACTATGCCTTAACCAGCTGCAGACCAGGAAAACTCGAAGGGGCCGAGTGTAGAAACTACATCTGGAAATCGTGAGGCGTCTCGCTGTCACTCCTGATATGTTACTCGGTCGATACCCAGCGGGAAGAAGAATAAATCTCTCGATAAGCAGCCTTTGTGATGAATCTTGCCTCAAACAACAATCAAGTCGCCCTTGTGCGGCACTCCGGTACCGCGCTGTGGCTCTTGAGTATGCTACCTCACTGGTGTTTCTGATGTTTTGAGAGAATATCTGGTTGATATGATTATCCATTCATTCATGATTATGACAAACCCATTCGATGCAAACCTGAGGAAGAACGGGAGAGAAATCAGGGGTAGGATGGGGGTGCGCATTTTGTCACAGACGCCGAAGGCACAACTCAATGACGAGTGATCGATAATTAGCGCTCAGCTGCCACGCGTTCCGGACCTTGTTCCGACATGCTGTATATTCAATATGTACTGGCAAGGAAACACAGCCAACGCACAGGACCCCGGTCTATGCTGTATGACCTCCGATATTTATGCGGACACCCCTGGGGTGCTTGCGAGTGTAGGTTCGGTTTTTATGCTGACAGACATCAGCCAAAAATGAGGGTATGTCCGATACGTATAAAAGACGCGGGCCCTGGTCGGTACTGAAGTTCGAGTACGAAAGTCCCTTAAAATTGAGCGACCCGTGCCCGCGCCACCGATCGTTGGTCAGGGGTCGGTCGTACTGTGTATATTATACTCTGGCTGACCCATGGATTATCAGGTCGTGATCCGCATGTGCGTATACTCTGCCGTTAATGGTTGAATTCTGGTTCGATTGTGTATAGGTATGCCCATCCCGAGCCCCCATGACGCTGCCAGGCCCTGGTTCCTCAATTTACAGCCTGAAACTACAGCCTCCCATCGCGGCAAACTCAAAGATTCGTCGCCAGCGAGGTCCGATACATTATGTGGACGTGTATGGTCGCCAGCGAACTCCGATACCAAGTGCGGATGAAAGTGCTCGTATAACGAGGTTAGATCGGCATGCGGACATGTTTGGTCACGGCCGACGCAAAACGGAAACCGCCCAAAAGGGCCATTTTGGTATCGGACCTCTTGGGGCATAGACCGGGGTCCTCAACGCACCTTGAAACTGCTACCCTTCATTCCCTTCATAACTCAAACACTCTCACCACTCACTTTCCGACTACGGTCTCCTGCACTTCCACGAACCCGTTTGCATTCGACGTCCTATCACTACTTACGAAGCGGCATCATCCATGGCTGACAGCCAGGTGTATGCTCGACAACTACTTCCCAAGAAGCATGGGTATCCAATGTACTACCCGGAGCCGCTAGACGATTTACCGCTCGAGTATCGCAAACGAGGAGTCGGTATAGGGGACGTTGGCATCATCAAGCCCAACGGGGCTTTCCAGTTCGTGTTCAACATATTCATTCTCTGGACCGAAAGCAATCCCGGGATCAACTGCTTTGGAGTGCCCGATGGTTTTGTTCCAATGGAATTGGGTCGACGGCCTGCCGCGAGAAACCAAAATAAACACATCAAAGGATCGGCGATCATGAGTAACTGTGAAAAGAGCACAGCTGCCAGCGGTAGCATTGGTGTGGGCGATGGGTGAGTCTTGACCTGATGATATATATTTGTATTGAGATCGTTCCTAGATCCATTCCCTCCGCCGCAGCTGGCACGATTGGATTCAATGTCACCTCTTCCTCTTCCGAAACTGCATTGCTTACTATGCCAGATGGGGCCTTGGGCGAGGACTACTACAATGACACAGCAATTCGCAGCTTCTCAATAGCCAACGCCCTGTCATGGTACGAGTTTATAAACGTCAAATTAGGCCGCGCGGCACCCAATGGTTCGCTGTACGTCGTCACTGGGTGTGACAAGTCCACCGCATGGGGCATTGCGACTGTCGAAAAACATTCCTCGTCACGTTCACTTTCCTTACAATTTACCGCCATTAAGGGCCTCCTAGGTGCGAGCTACTCTTGCTCCTGGGCTGTAACAGGTGGTGCAGTTCCGCGCAGTAGCCTCGCTGCTGAAGATTTCGCCCTCGGCGCCGACATCAAGCAACCACAAAATCAGTGCCTTTTCGTTCGGGGCTATAAAATCATGGCTCGCGAAGGCCTGATGGCATTGCAGAGTCCCAGTGAACTCGTGGCGGTTGAGTCGATTACGGACCACTCAAAGTCTGACAGCCTCCTACGACAGAATGATAGATCGTTTCCGGGTAATGCCAGTGAGGGAAGGTCATGGATAGGCCGCGTGACGGGCTATCAAGGAGGTGGTAAATCAAACCGGGAAAGTGATGATGGCTGGTCGACTGAAAAAGAGCTAGATCCACATGTCGGTGTAAGTACTACAGTTGTCCCGGGGAAATTTGCTGAATATGGTTCACCAGGCCTACCATCCTCTCGACACTATCAACAGGTACTTACTGGAAAACGTGCGTCCATATCTCACCCCTGTTTGCGTCTTTTTAGCTTCAACGGCCCTGAAAATGTACAGACACAAGCCCAAGTTGCTATTACTCACGAGAGTGATTGGTGGGCCCTGTCTCCCGTATGCCCTTATCCTCCTCGTTGCTCGGCTGGATTGCTCATTGAGATCAGGACGAGACTGTCCCAAATGAGATTGAAATCATCAGCCGTCTGGCCACCCATTATGCACTTTCGCTAGAATCTGGTTAGTAGCTCAATCATCTTTGTGGCACTGCGCTGACTCCGACTCTGGAAAAGAGGGGGCATTCCTAACTCCAATTGCAAATGAACATATCAATGCTCAGAGTGACGATGGCTCCGCAATGGTTGTAGACAAAACAACAGGCAATTAGGCATTTCTATGAATCAAACATATGGTTATCTCCGCTGACGTTTTGCTTCAGAGTATGATGCAGAGGATGTTACCGCTTCCACCGCTTCTGCGAAGATAGACTACAGTCAGTGTCTTATCTTTTCCCACTTATTGATTATGCAATGCGAAATATTTCTTTTACTGATGTGATCTCGTCAACGCTTGCAGACGATTACCTTCCTCCGAAACGCGGGCCAACTTATACCCAAACTCTAGACCCTTACTCGCCGGCACCTAGTGAGTAGTCAAAAATGACCAGATCTACATCCTAAAAACTGACAATTGACGACAGAAGCGATCATGAATTATTCTGCAATTCCATCTGGCCGGGACCAGTTCAACCTGCTTATAAAGCAACCACAGGGTTGTGATCGGTGCAGGAAGGGACACCTGAGTGTAAGTATCGATACACCATATATATTTACATGACTCTAACCGCTTTTATAGTGTAAGGAAGTTAAAGACCTCGGTTGCCAGCGCTGCCGAGCAAAAGGCCTCCAATGCGTCTTCTCCCGACCGTCGGCGCGCACCACCCCAGACTCCATCCCGAACGTGACCGTTGGCCCTAAAACACCGTCGGAGTCACAGGGTGAAAGCGCTGGACAAGAGGACATAACAGCGGCTTCCTCGCTGTCGGACGAGGACCCGCTTGGCTCCTGGTGCGTACTCTTTCACGTCCTGTAGAAATACAAGTTCAATATCGTTGCAAAATAGCTGGTGTGTTGATGGATCGTACGTATGCCTGTTTCACAGTGAACAGGTCGGCGTGTGAGGGGATGGAGTTACATGACTTACAGGGCAACGTACCCATGTGATGCGAACTGCTGGTATTCCTCGAACGCAATTCCATTTAACAAGTGTGTTGAGCCATACGAGTAGAATTGAATAGTGAGTGACCATCCCGGAAGTCTGCGCACTCTTGTCACCACATCAGGCACGGTCTGCAATGTCCAACAGCAAGACCCTCCGCGCCCGACTACATGTACCATATACGCAGTCCTTTACGCCACATTCATTGCCGCCCCTCGTCCTTGAGTCTACCATCCACAACAGGATGAATCAACAACAAGTCCCCATCTGTATTATTCCCTTGGTCCCCGACGCCGATGCTCCCCTTCCGCGCCTTTGCACCTTGGAAACAATCCACATCACTCATGTCCTCCCTTCCGCTGACATCGATACGGTCTTTGTAATGGGCCTTCGACCGCGAATGGCGCACGGCGAGCACAGCCGCGTGATGCCAGTGCTTCACGGCCCTGGTGAATTTGGTATGCGCTTGTCTGATGATCGCGCGTGTGTCCGGGTGCAGATGGTCCACAAACGCACTGGTGCCAACCCTCGCCATCTTGTTGACATAGCGGGATCCCTGCAGAGATAGAACCATGTCAACTCCTGTGCCGGCCTGGCATGCGGTATATGCCACTTACTAGAGTATACTTGCGCACCAACGCGCTGAACAGCTGACCCGACTCGTCGTCTATCAAGTACGGCGCCCCCTTGAGCGGCAGGAAACCGTCGTGGCCCTGCGCCATGTACTCTCGCGTGACAATTTTGTACTTCCTGCCCCCTTCCTTGCGGGTGATCTCTTCTTCGTCGTCGATGTTCACCTGGCTGCTGCTCGCGCTTCCGCCGATTTCCTTCTGCAGCCAGATCCCCAGTACGCGTTGGCCGGCGGGGCGTCGCGAGTCCCAGGATACTCTGAAACCGGAAATGACTGGGAAGCGCCTACAATGATAGCGATATTTCAGTGTCGCCTCTTCGACTGCATGGCGAGTTTAGTGGCGCGCACCCTTCTTGAGCAGGCCACGTCTCGAGCGACGCTTCAAGAGCATCCCATAACCTCTGGCCGTCCAATTCAACGACGACGATTGGGTCTTCGAACGGAAGAATCTCTAGAATATCCCCCAATGTGATGTTGCCTATGAAATTTATGAAATGTTGAGCTCGACGCTTTGTGCGCGTAATATACCGCCCTCACCTGGCCCGTAGGTTGAGTCCCCGCGAAGCGTGCCGGCGCAGATGAACACGCCGTCCGAGCCGCCGGTAGACCCGTCCCTGCACAACGCATCGTCGTATGCGTGCCTAATGACGTCCGCGAACCAGTTGCCCGCCGCGGACTAGAACATGAAAAAGGCAAATCAGATTGTTTCATCCTGACTTGTCTTTGAACTTGAACTTGACTTGCCTCGGCTGTGCGAATGAATTGCGAACGGAGGTCTAATTCAAACTCGGTTTTACACACAGGCGCTTTCATTGCCGATGAGACCCCCGAGAGCAAATTTTCCAGCAGCTCGGCCAGCTCGGGTGACCCCTCGGATCCTGGTTTGGTCGAATGCCTCTTACCTATATATACACCCAGAATTGCGTTAAGACGAATTGCTGAGGCTCTATGTCCATGGCGCACCGACGATCTGCTTGATCACCTTCCTCCTGACACTCCCAGCCGGTGTATCCTGCAACTCAAGCGTTAATTCGCTCAGATCGCGGAAGTCAGTCCCGCTCTTGACCAAGAGCACATCGCCCTGGTCTTTCTCCGCTCCCAGCACCTCCTCTGTCACGTCGTAGCCTTCCCACGAGGTTACACCCTTGGAGACATAGTACAGGTGATCGTGCCCGCCGAGAAGGATGTCCACGCCGTGAGAAGATGTTATGTCCGTTTTTGCCTGGGCAGAGGGGGACAACGCGAGAACTGCTTTGGCGAGCGCGATATCCTGTGGGGGGTGAGTAGGTCCCATCTTCCTAGTATGGTTAATCTCACGTTTGGCACTCTGTAATAGATGTCAGCGGCAAGTCCGGACCTAGCCATGTTCGATTTACCTGGCATGGGTCAACGCGATAATCAAATCACATTTGTACTCGCCTTCCGGATCTCTCAATTTTTTCGAGAGCGCTTTTCCTGTTTCGGCCATGTCTCTGTATTCAAAATTAGCAGGCCATGCAGACACCGTGCCGATCCATTCCCTGGAGATATTGACGGCGTTCAATCAAGCGAAAGATTATTGTGATTCAAACGGCTCGACTGACTTCTCGACCAATCCAATGACACCGATGCGAATGCCGTTCCTCTCCAGCACATGAAACTCCTGTGTGCTCTCTGGGACCTGTGAGGTGTTTGAGTCGATAATGTTGCTCAAGAGCCAGGGCTATGAAGTGTGCACAGCATGAAATGAGAAGTTAATTTTTCAGGATATATTTCGACGCACGAAGGTAGTGTCTTGGATCAGCTTTGTCAAATGGGAATAACCTACAGGCACCTATATCAAGACACGCAAAAAGTGCGCTTTGACGAGAAAGGTGCAAACCAAAATCAAAGTCGTGATTTCCTAGGCGCTTCGGTTAGTGGGAGTGGAGGAGAGACAGACCACATACTTACCGACCAACGAGACATCTGGAGCGAGAACATTCATCACAGGTACCTGAAATTATTTCAGTATATTCAGGGAAGCACTGCGATGCTTTGGGGGGCTGTATTGTTACCATATGGCTGCCTCTGGACACAGAACTTTCCGTCGAGGGGGAAAACACGTCACCCGAGAAGAGCACAAGACCTAGGAGGAAGCAACCGCGATCAGAGACAACGATCTTGAAATGTTCGGTTTGCAATGCCTTCTCTCTTGCCATCTGCCCGTTGCGGCCACTCGCCACGAATATCGTCTAACATGGTAGCGAATTGAGTGACATCGATGGTGTCGGATGAGGACGGGGAGAGTTTCTGAGGGGTTACACGATATACATCGTTGAAATGACAGATTTGGAGAGTATTCATATCGCGTCCGTTTGGGCAGTAGTTAATATCAGCCGCACGAGCGTGATGAAGGCAGGAGGAAACTAATCTACGGTATCAATCACTGGAATCAATGTGTCCAACACAGAGTTAGCGCGTCAGTCACGTGTTAAATGAATACGGGCCTCTGCTGGCCGGTAGGGCCTGTTTTACCCTGGTTGCGACGTCGCGGTCCAATAAAGTTGAGCATACTTTTCGTCCTGCCACTATGTCCTCGAATATCGCTCCAGAAGAGGACATGTCCTCATATACAAGTATCTTCAACCCAGAAACTCTGACTAGAAGGGGGCTGTGCCCAGTAACCAAGATCAGGCACCAGGAGGGGGCTATCGAGAGTCACTCTTTGTACTTTGAACAGCACGGCAATGGCCCAGAGAAGATTCTGTTCGTCATGGGGTACGCGGCAATTGCTCATGCGCATGTTCTGGATCTGACAAATGAAGATAGACTGAACAGCAGCTCGTTCGCTTGGGCATCACAAATCAACCATTTCGGTGGCTTACCAGGTTACTCCTCTGTCGTATTTGATAATCGAGGAGTGGGACACAGCGGCACACCTCGTGGGCCATATACGTACGTTTGGTCACTTTCGTTTCGCCTACTACATGTTGAGTGACTCCTTAGCACGGGCGGGATGGCAGAGGACGCGATTGTCCTGTTGGACTATCTTGGGTGGAAGGGCAATCGAGAAGTTCACGTGGTTGGCACCTCACTTGGTGGGATGATTGCCCAAGGTGCGCTGCTTGTCTATGTGACGAAAGAAACGATACTAATACTTGTGCGATAGAGCTGGCGACACGCATACCAGAACGAATCGCGTCTTTGACTTTGACGGTCACCACGCCAGGCGGCTCTCCTTGGGCCAATCTTCCATCCGTGAGTTCCAGTTACCCCCATCCACCAACGCTATGTTTACAATTCAAACCTGCAGTGGGTAGGGTTCTCTTCCCTTGCAAAGTACAATCTCTGTTCCATTACGCTACAACAAATGCTAATCCACAATCCAGACTCCTGGTCGTCACAGATCCCAATGCGAAGATGCAAATCATCTACGACATGTTGTACCCGCGTTCATGGCTCGCGGAGATATCCTTAGATGACCCGGAAGGGCGAACCAATGAAGAATACCTGAAGGAGGTAAGCCCTCACCTGCCCTCCATATCCGCGGCCCATCTCACATCTACTCGTCCCACAGGACTATCTTCGTCGCTTCGAACTCACGCGCCCCCAAACCCTCATTGGAGCAATCTCCCAGATGTGTGCTGGCCTTACCCACCATGTCAGCAAAGCGCGCCTGGCGCGCATCTCATCTAGTATACCGAAGGTGCTGATCATCACCGGCGACGTGGATCACCTGGTGGCGCCGAGCAACAGCAAAGCCTTAAAGGCGGCCATTCCCGAAGCTGAGTATGTTGTTTATGAGAACACGGGTCATGGTATCAGCATACAGCGCAAGGAGCAGTACAATGCTTTACTGGAGAGGGTATTCGCTGAGGGTAGGGAGAAGTCTAGGGCGAGCTAATGGTTCATCGAGTGCATGTGTAAATGCTATCATTGTGTGCATAGATCATATCATACATATGTATGATCAGAACTATCTGGCATGTTATACAATGATGTAAACCTTCCGCCTCAGTAGCTCTCATAGTCATCGGAGTCTTCTTCACCTTCGCTATCGCCATAGCCCTCGCCAGCGAATTCATCGTCGTCGTCGTCGTCGTCACCGAGTGCCACATCGTACGAGGACGTCGACGTATACATGCCATCGCCAGCATCGATGCCAACCTCAACCCCATCCTTTTTCAATGCTCTGACCGCCCAAAACGACCCATTGTAAGACTCGCCAGTCCCGAATCTCTTACGTCGCAAGGTAGGTCCATAGGCAACCTTAAGAAACCAATACCCTTCGAACAGTTCCAAATCCACTGCGCCGTCTTTGCCTGGTGCCGACCACACTTTACGAAGCTTGAAGGTGCCCTTCCACCGTCGATCATGCCACATCCGTGCTCGTCCCCATCCCCCACCTCCATTCGAGCCTCGTATCCCCAACCATTTCCTACAGTACTCGGGTGAGGACACTCCGTCGCGTCGAAATTGACGGAATTCTTCGTCTTGCCCCCTACGATACACAGTGGATCTAGGGGTTCGTCGTCGATTGGGTTGGTAATCGTGCTGCAGTGGAGCCGTCCACCCGTAGACTGCGCCTGCCATTCCTCGCGGAGAGCACAACGCATCGTGAAATCCGGCTTGGCCTGATAAAACAGGATTTTCTCATAAACTGCTTGGAAATTGGGTGATTTAGAGCCTTTGGGCAGGTACGCGGAGCTTAGGAACGACAGCCCCGTGGAGTATATATCGAATTTCCCTGTGAGCTGAGGGGGAAGGGGTTCGGCTGAAAACTTGGCGCTAGGTTGGGGAGCTGTTGACACGGTGGGCGCTGCGGCCTTTGCTACGGCGGTAGGCTTTGGAGTCTGCGCATCTTTCGCCCTTTTGCTTTTAGAGGGGCTTGCAGACTGGGCTGTTTCGATCAGTTAGAATTTGAACGCAACAAAGGGTGGCTTGGGAAAGTACGTGGGGCTTTTCTCTTCATGTTAAGTATTGAAGGTCTCGGGTTTGTCTCAGACGGAAGCTGGTGGAAGTTGAAAGGTACAAGTTGGTAACCGTTCAATAACCGTTGGTTGGGTACAGGCTCAATAAGGCTCAATCCTGGCTGCTTCTGGCTGCTTTACATGAGCGCTTTAGGAAATAAGTGCCCGATCAAAATCGCCCTTTTGACTCCTCTCTCACAACCCCGCAAGCATGTCAGGAAAAGCTTCAAATGTACTTGCAATTGGCAGTGCGTTTTCTTTTCATGGACAGACTCATACTTTAAGATTGACATGACTTTTCAGACAGAATTCTTCCCTTGCTTGTCTTCCCAGCCATAACGTACCAGGCCTGGCATATTATGTTTGGGTATGGCCAACAGGCAGGCACATTCGCGAAGCTGGCCACCAAGTGCACACCTTCCACCCCATACACTCTCGCATACACTGGCATCCAATCCATCGACGCTGCCCTGTGTCCATTGGTCGCATTCTTCGATACGATGCTGGAACCGCAACACAGCATGCCATTCAATGTCGAGCTGCTGACGGGTCTTGCGGGCAGCGGCACTCGCGATTGTGCCCTACCTTGAGGCTGCCCGCAGTGGTCGCAACATCCTGCTCGAGCTGCATTGGGTCATGGGGATCATATACCAAAAAATGACAGGCGCCGTGATCTTCCCATTGTATTGGATGCTCTTTGTTGTGACGGGCGCAGCTAGTTTGCATCGCACCCCGCGCAGCGCAACTGCCGGCAGCATCGACCAAAGGCACGCAGAATCTGCAGCTTTCACACTCCTCGTGGCATACATTCTGCCCTCTATCGCCATGCTCTTCGCGCGAAGCCCGTATACCATAGCATTTTGGCAGGCATTCCCATTGTGGATGTTTTTGGCCCAGCGGTTGTACCTTGCGGTACGCCCTGCATGCCCCCGGTCCGGAGCAAAAACGGTTAACGCAATATACCTGTCCTTGTTCGCGTTATCCGCAGTCCCGCATGTCTACCTCCTTACCCCAATTGTCTTCAAATCTTATGATGTTCTCGTCGCCATCGGAACACTTTTTATGCCCTCGCTCACTCCCCTTGATCCCAAGAGCACTACATTTGACCACGGCGTCCAGGATTTCATTCAATGGGACGGGGTGTTGATGCTTGTCAGCACCTTCTTTGCGACCGCATGGATTGCAGGTCCCAGTATTAAAAGGCTGGGCGTTCTCGCTTGTTGGTTGACATGCTCCATGGCACTGTACGGCCCTGGTGCTGCGATTGCGGGGGTATTTTGGTGGAGAGAGTCTTTGATCAGGAAGGAATCGGGGAGAGAGTCAAAGAAGGATATATAGCTATATTTATAGCCAAATGTATCTCTTACAGGTTGTGTCTATCTGTTGTGATTTTTGTTATTTGTTGTGCACGTACATAATGTCGGCCCTTTTATGGAAGTGCTTGTTTGGCAAAGGCCTTAGAAGTAAACAGATTATATAAGCGTCGCTTGCTGTCACGCCAAGCGCCAACTTGCAGGTGTCAATTCTCTCAAACGCGATGGATTCACCAAGCACTGTCGCACCAGCTGGGACCGTGTCGCACAAACATGTCCTATTGTCCGAGATACTGGCTGTCACCTCGGCGATGCGCAAGAACTCTCGGTGGGCTGCTTCTGGCCGCATGCTGAACGCGAGAGACTCTGCGCTTGCTCGCGATCTTGGCTTGCGCAGATCAAGCCCGACATTCAACTCTCGCGAACACGGCAGAGGAAACAGAGAAGCAGATCTCATGGCTGGGTTTCAAGAGCTGAAGCAGATTACACGAGACGTGGATGGTACGTGACACGTCGGTTCACAGAGTGTACACGTTGACTCATAGCTTCGCGCGTCCGCTGCGCATAGATATAACACAACTGTCTTTGAACACTCTCCTGGGCCCCTTTTTTGCCTTGATTCGATCTCCATTATCAACAGGCCCCATAACATCTACCGCACTCGCAGCCCTGCACAGTTTCTTTGTCTGCGGTCTCATTAACGCAAAGTCCATTGATCTGGATGTTACTTTGACGGAATTCAGTAGCGCAGTCTCGCACTGCAAGTTCGAGGCTAGCGACTCGTCTGGAGACGAGCTTGTCATGCTGAGAATCATGACCTTGGTTCAGGATTGCATGTGTCACAAGGACATCGGGCAGCGACTGGGGGATATTGAAGTCTGTGAAATGTTGGAAACGGTGTTGACCACGGCATGCCAGATGCGACTCACTGGTATGTTGCCTTCGGCAATTCTGATTTGTACACACATTGACATTTCACAGTGGCCCTTAGACGTTTTTCGGAATCAACCATGCACACCTTGGTGCGCACTTTGTTCTCAAGGCTCCACACCTTGGATCCAGAAGTGGAGGAAACGAAATTGAAGGCGAATGCCGACGATACTCCTGAAACCGAAATCAAACTTAATCCCACAGCCCCTGCAAAATCTGCAACGCCGATAGAAACTGAAAATGAGAAGGCGGCAGACGGTGCTCTTGCCTCTGAGGAAGCCTCTGTTGCCAGTCAACCGGACGCGGAACCTGTCCCAGAGAACCCCGTAGTTCCCGAATTGAAACCTGAATGTAAGCATCATGGTTTTCTACCCGAGCCACCCACTTACAAGTGTCTTTTAGATGGGCTACCATCCATCATAGAACTTCTGCGCGTGCTCATCAACATATTAGATCCCAACGATCAAGTCCACACAGATTCCACCCGTCTCACAGCCCTGGGCATTCTGAATGCTGCCTTCGAAGCTGCTGGCCCGCGTTTATGTGACTTTCCTTCTCTTGAAGGCTTAGTCTTAGACTCTGGCTGCAAGTTCCTTTTTCAACTCGCTCGCTCTGAGAACGTCTCAGTGTTGCATGACGCATTGCGTGTGATATCGACGGTTTTCGAGACGATGCGCCCACATCTTAAACTCCAACAAGAGCTATTCCTGGCCTTTACGATTGACCGGCTTGCGCCAGCGGTCGCAGCAACTCCGAACATCGGCAGGAAGGGCACGTTCTCGCCCCGCCCGGGTACGCCTGCAATAGATACGCCCCCAGAGCCTGAAAGCCCCTCCCCGGCACGACATCCCAAGGTCTCTCCCGCACGAGGCGAAACGCGGGCCCTGCTGCTTGAAACATTAAGTCACATTTCCCGCCATTCGTGTTTCATGGTGGATGTTTACACCAATTATGATTGCGATATCAATTGCGAAAATCTCTTTGAACGATTAATCGAGTTTTTAACCAAGGTGGTTTCATGTTATATTGTTTGTGACCAGACTTATTGATGTCGATTTAGAGTGTCTATTCGTCGCATTATTCGGGCGGCCAGGAGTCTCAGCAGCAACATTCGCAGTATCTCTGTCTGGACATGATTTTGATTTACGTGAATGACATGGTGGCGCGGGTCGAGGGAGTAAGCCCATTCAATCGGACTGATGTTTATATCTCGCTAACTCTTCTATCCTAGTTATCTCAGGAATGGCCTTCGGTAAGTATAAATAGCGCTAGAATGCTAGAACAAGGCTGATATCTTCTAGCACTACGCCCCTCCAACAGAGCTTATGCGCTCAAAATCACAAAAGCAACTGGTCATTACAGGTGCTGCCCGCTTCAACACGAAACCAAAGACTGGACTTGCTTTCTTGGAAGAGAACGGCTTGATATATGCTGATCTGTCTCCAGATGTGCCCAAGGCCCGAAGCCTGGCAAAATTCCTAAAAAATTGCACTCGCTTGGATAAACGTCTGTTGGGGGACTTCATATCGAGGCCCGATAATTTGGACCTGCTGAATGCTTTCATCGGACTCTTCGATTTCAACGATGTAAGCGTGAATCTGGCTTTCATTCATCGACATCTGACTGAGCATCGCTAGAAACCGGTTGCAGAGGCTTTGCGAGAACTGCTCGAGGCTTTCCGACTTCCAGGCGAATCGCAACAAATTGCCCGTATCACAGAAACGTTTGCATCTAGCTATTTTGCGTCTGGCCCTGGTTCGTTTCCTCTGTCACGCTCTCATATGAAGTGCTCATCCCAAATGTTCTTTACAGCCGAAGTAAAAAATGAGGATGCCGTTTATGTGCTCACGTATTCAATAATCATGCTGAATACCGACCAGCATAATCCCCAAGTTCGAGTAAGTCAGAAACCTCACTCATAGGCCATGTACTCATAATGTTGTAGAAACGGATGACAATCGATGATTACAGGCGGAACTTGAGAGGTGTTAATGATGGGGCCGATTTCTCGCCGGAATACTTGGTAGCTCATGTCTTCCTTGATGATAAGGCCAAGATACTAAATAATTCACAGCAAGAGATATTTGATTCCATACGCAAACGGGAGATTATTATGCCTGAGGAGCACACTGGCCAACTTGGATTCGCATATGCTTGGAAAGAGCTGCTTGCAAGATCACGAGTCTCTGGTCAGTCTTTTAAACATTATGACTGCCTTCTCATCTGAACTGTTTTCCGCAGGGGATCTAATGGTCTGTAACACGACGTTGTTCGATATTGCCATGTTCAAAGCCTCGTGGAAGCCTGTCATATCTGCCATCTCTCACGCATTCATCAGCTTCGATGATGACCATGTGATTCAGCGAGCCATCGCCGGATTCCGGCAGTGCGCGACCCTCGCCGGCCGTTTCGACCTACCAGATGTGTTTGACTTCGTGGTGGTCTCCCTTTCTCAAGCCACTAGTCTTTTGTCCGACAGCCTTCCCACCCAAGTGCCCAATTTTCCCGTTGTCGACGTCGATGGGAGTTCCATCACTGTATCGTCGCTGTCAGCGAAGTTTGGAACGAATTTCAAAGGACAGTTGGCTGCCGTGGTGTTGTTCAACATCGTCAATGGACACGGCAATGCTCTACGCGAAGGATGGACGCAGGTTTGTCATCTTATTATCCGCTTGACATTTCCTTTGCCGACATCTTCTTCTAGATCTTCGAAATGTTCCAGAACCTATTTGTGCATTCCCTTTTGCCCACAAGAATGTTACAGATGGAAGATTTCCTTGGCGGTGTATCCATGATTCCTCTCAAAGGAAGACAGAGCACCCAAGCCCCAGTCAGGCATGATGTTGGCCTCCTCTCTGCGCTGTCGTCTTACCTCATGACACCATATGGCTCGAGCTCAGAGACTTTAGCTCCAGATGTTACAGATGCTGATGTAGAAAACACACTGTGCACGTTGGATTGCGTTACTTCATGCCGTTTGGATGAGCTCTACGGGCAGATAGTGTAAGTCATATTCAGTGTACGCCATATGCTATCTGCGCTAATTACCAATTAAGGCACCTTGACCTTGAGGCCCTAGTTGCGGCGATTCGTGCGTTGGAGGCTCTAGCCCATGAGCGAACGGTAGCTAGACTCAAGCAAGAATCCGATGACATTGGGACTGGGTTCAATGCACCCGCTACCTCTGATAACGGTGCATATGTCGTGCCTTATGACCCTGCCTCCGTATTCCTGCTGGAAACGATGGTTAGCATTGCATGCCAGACACCACAGCACGTGGAAGAATTGTGGTGTGTGGAACGAGTCTTGCGTTTGTACGAAGCTGACTTTTCTCCAGGCCGATTGTTTTCGAACATCTCTCTGCTCTGCTATCCGCTTCCACACAATACAGCATCCTGCTGATCGAACGAGCAGTCGTTGGATTGCTAAGACTCTGTCTTATTCTGGCACAAAAGGTTCATATCTTCCTACCAAATACCTGTGCACACTTAACCAATTTTTTGAAGTCTTCCTTGCGGGATCAGATATACGTCTCATTCGATATTTTGAGTGGTCTGCCGTCTGCCGTTTCAGCTTCCGTCGCGGAGCAAGTCATTTCCGGTGTTGTCATGCTCATCCAGAAACATCGCAACATCATACGGTCAGTTATCACCCAGCTGCCTTCGCCACGGTTCATTGACGCGGATGTATGGGTTCTAGTTCACAGACCGAATGGAACCTTGTGTTTGCTTTAATCAGATCAACGATCTCGCATCCAGAGGCAGCGCGTGTCTCGTTCGAGCTTATCACGAAGTTGGCATCCGACGGTCCAGAGCAATTTGTCACTGTGGATAACTTCAGCGGTCTTATCACGTTGCTGGACGACTTTGCGACGTCTGCGAGCATGACAATCGAGATGCAGCAAAACCAAGGGCGACGGGGAAAATCACCAGAACTTTCCAGGTAAATTACTGGCCCGCGATATCAATGATTAACAGCATGTTCACCCTTCACGCAGTCCAAGCTCGCTGGAACGTGGCAAGACAGCCATCGACCTACTATTTGATCTTCGCAAGTTCATCTTGCCTTTCATGGAAAGTGCACAATTGTCAAAAGCCCAAGGTACTCGTCGCGTGCATTGCCCGATATACTTTGAATGCTGATGGGTAGCTTAGCTTGGAGACAACTCTGTCTACCATTAGTTTCTTCGCTAGGACGGCAATCGACGAACGCTTCGCGTGAGGTGCGCCACAGTGCCATCAGTCAATTGCAACGACTCCTCCTCGGCCCCCAATTGGTGTACGACGAGACCGATCACGAGCAAGTGGACGAGATATTCAATCGCGTTCTCTTCCCCCTCATGGACGAGCTGCTCCGGCCCCCAGTGTTCTCCCGTGATCCAAAAGGCATGCCGGAGACGCGGTTGCGCGCATCCGCCCTGCTCTGCAAATCCTTCATGCACTTTGAGGTCCGGGACAGCCAGCCACAAGTGGATATCAGGCTCTTGTGGATTCAAGTCCTCGACTTGCTGGATCGCATGATGAATATTGACAAGCATGATCAAGTAGTGAGTCCTGCCCTTTGTTGATAGTCGTAGGAGAGCACGGCGCTGACTCATATTTCCATCAGTACGAGGCCATCCCGGAATCCCTCAAGAATGTTATTCTGGTGATGAACGCAGCTCAAATCTTGGTACCACCATCAACAGAAGAACATCGTGACGACCGTCAGCGGAGTTTATGGACTGCGACGCAAGAGCGCATGGAGAGGTTCTTGCCAGGGTTCCTGGCTGAGGTTATTGCGATGCCGCCTGTTAACATGGATGTTATACCGAACTCGCCAGCACCATTCTAGGGACTCATACATATGGCATAAACACACGCGACCTAGCTATGTATCGAGGAGATCCGCGTGTTATGAGACGATGTCTACTGCTAGCTACATTATCAGAACTTGATCTTGGAGGTCCTAATGCATAGAATGAGCTTTGTCCAGGAGTGATAAACCGGTGCTCACCGTACACGTGCGTACACAGACGCAAGAGTGACCAGCGGTGCCAAAGTGAAGATTACCGTCCTAACCGTCCAGTCGCTGTTTTTCACAAACCAAAAGGAATGTGCTCCCCCCAGATGAGCAGTCCCTATCAACAGGGGCAAGAGCATGTAACCAGAGAGCCTTGAAGCGCAGGCTGATTTAGACCTCACAATGCATGTAGAAGACACAAATCCTTACCTATGATACTTCCACATTGACTTGGCTTTGTTGCCTCCGCCGAAGGCAATACCCCCACCCCAAACGGAGGCACCCCCCACGCAGATCTGAACTAAAAGCCATAGTATGGATATGTACCCAAATGTCTAGGATTGACAAAAAGTGATAAGATTCGGACTACTAAACGAAAGATAATGACTCACCCCGTGCCATGTAACAGCGATACCATGGGGCCAAGGATACTGTATCGTCACAGCCTTAGGTTCGTCACAAGTCCCAAAAACAACAAAAATCACCTTCTTGTACATGATAGCGAGAGTCCCCAGTGCGAGCACAGGTAAGCCGAGCAAAAGGGTGGCCAACTGGTGTCGCTCCAGGCCAGCAGCTTTCGTGGCGGGCTGGCTGGTGGGCTGAAGAGTCAATACTCCTGTATCGCGAAGCGGATGAGCAGTCAGCTGAGAAAATGGGAGGGATGCAAACCGTATGTGAACAGGACAATTGCCAGGGTTTGTAGAATCGGATGGTAGGCGAATGCCCCTGTGGCTTGGTAGTCATTGGTGAAAACAATGTAGCTTGTTCCACCAAACAAGGTCTAGGAAGGCCCGTAAATAAGGCTTTGTCACTATAATGAACAGCAACGCACCAATATTGAGGTCTTGGTTGACGAGACTACGTGTCAATCGCTATCAATTCACAAGAATCCAGCTACTCACAATTGCAGCAAAACTTGCCAATGAATCGCCAGACCGCGATTCGGGTTTCAAGGACTTTATTTCGCTCACCATGGTGGTCGATAATCAAGTGTTAACGTTGACTAAGGGGATAAACGTGTTTCATTTGCAAGTTGGTTGGTAAACATGTGGCTATGTACACAGCCCCAGCAAAAAGGGGGTACAGTAGAAAGCTGCGATTCGGCTCGCGGAGGCGTAATGTAGCAGATACTTGTTGGTTGAGTAGTAACAGATTCTGGGCATACAATACAATACATTTGCAATAAAAGCCGTACGACATCATGTAGTGAAATTCATTTTGGATGTCCTGTAAGGCTAGTAAGCAAGGAGGGCATGGCGGCTGGTAAATGTCTCTCACCTCATTCGTGCGTACACAGCAACAACAAGCACTGCCGGAGCCACAGTGTACACAATGATTGAAGTGGCGTAAGAGGTGTTGCCCACCATCCAGGCTGACCAGGCCCCAGCCAGGTGAACGGTGACCAGAAGCCAAGGGAATAGAAGGTAGCCCGACAACCTAGCAACAGGTCAGCATCTCGAGAATATGCTGTGAAGAATACTCACCTATGATATTTGTACAAAGCCTTCCCTTTCGGACCAGCCAACAAGCTGCCTGCGCCTACCAACATCTGAAGAACTATCCACACAACAGCCACCAGCCCGAATATCTGCAACCTCGGTCAGCCAGGATTGATGATGATACAAGGGTTCAAATAAACGTACGCTGTGCCAGGTCGTAAAATGGGGAGCAGCATGCGAGACTTTGTTGTATATCATGAAAGAGGTGCCCAAGACTATCGTGGGGAAGCCCAGTACGATGATAGCAATCTGGTGACGGGCCAGCCCTTCAGTTTTCGTTTCTGGATCAGCAGTAGGCTGGAGGGTCAATATGCCTGGTGTTGGTGCGTTAGCTATCGCATACATGGTTCAGCATTACTGGTTCACGGCGTACCGTAGGTAAAGAAAACAAGGGCAAGGGTTTGCAGCGTAGGGTGGAGCGCAAACCATCCCAGTGCTGTCGGCTTGTTGGATAACGTGATTGCCCAAGTGGTAACCAGTATGACCTGGGATATCAAGCATTAGCACTGAGCACCTCACTCGAAGGAAGAGGTTCAGCGGACCAACACAGCTACCTACATCAGAGTCAGCATGAAGCAAGGAAATTAATCCAAGATTGTACGCACGATAGCAGACGATTTCGCAACCGTATCCCCTTTACGCCCGTCTGTCTCGCGCTGGATCCCGCGCCCTGTTAAGGTCTCAGGATCTTCAAGCAACCGCTCGTGTTCTGAGGACTCTGGAGGGCCGCTATACGTCGTTGGCATTTGCATTGGGCTTGACATCGCAAAGTGATGGTTAGATACAAGAAGAATGCGGCCACGTCCAATCAGAAAGACCGTATATCAAGCACACGGTGCCCAGTGATGTCAAAAGGTACCGATTCTGGACTTTAGATTGCTCGCACTGGAGGCCAGTTTACGAATAAATGTGTGCAATATATAGCAGCAAAATGATATTAATGCGAAACAGGGATATACAATAAGTAAACGCTAATAACAGGGCAGGAAGGGCATCGAGGCAAAATCGCGTGAATTGGGCGTGAGGGTACTGGTAGACTAGCTTGAAGCAGGGAAATTTATGCAAAGCAGATAGCTGTGATGAAAGAATTACTGGTTGGAACAAGATATTAGAGGACATAGAAGCACAATGGAACGAGACGTCGGGGACATAGCCCTATTATATCTTACATTAATACTTAGTTGATAATCGGCCAGATCCCCTCAGCTTTGAACTTGTCGACAATATCGCGCAAGGTTTCGTGGCAGAACTCTGGGTGCTTGAGCTGGTAGCCGACAATTTGCTTGATTTTGGTATTGTCGTAGGCCAGCGTGTGTTTTTTCAGCTGCCAGCTGGTCATGTACGCCGACAAGGGCGTGCTCGTGATTGGTGGATCTGCGGCCATCAACATCTCGGTCCATCCGCCGACGTGGTGTTCATTGACGTCCTCAACAACGTCGTCAAGTTTGAACTATGAGAGAATCATTGTTAGCACCGGGTAGCACAAAGACAGTGTTATATATCCCTACCTTTGCTGCAGTATTCACGATGATGTTGTGGAACTCGTGCGTTGTGCCAAAGAAGGTGGCCATAGTTTCACCGACCTTGACGTGAGTGAGATTCGAGTCGTCCACCTGCGAAGGCGTTAGTGGGCTAATGCAGCTCATAGTTTTTACTTCAACTCACGATATTGAATACAGGCGCCTTTAATTCCTTGTCGTGTGGTTGCATAAACTTGATGTCCTTGTCCTTGTTTTTGGGGTTGTGGAAGATGATTCGTTCTCCAGCCAGTTTATCAGCCTCTTCGCGGCCAAGAGGGGCCATCCACTCTGCACAAGCCCATATTGCTCCAGAGAGGTCCTCTGTATGGACACAGTTCATGGGATTCTTTCCGGGGCTCCATCTAAGAGACATGGATCAGCTAAATCGGGGAGACGGCATGGTAGGACATGCGACTCACAATGTTTTCATAGGTTGCTTTTTGTAGCCATACACGGCTGCGCAGATAAGCACCGGTGATACTGACAGGCTTACTTCAGCACAGAGCAAGTGCTCGACTAGAAATAACTCACATATGCCTAAAATAGAGTACGGGCCATACGCCATGCCGGACCGCACCACTACAAGGTTAAGGCTGGCACAGATGACATCAGCTTCAAACGACACTCTCAGCTCAAAGCAGCAACTTACTCTTTCATAGCTGCTAGTGAGCGCTGCGACTCGTGCCACCATATACCCAAATTACCATCCGGTTTGATGTCTTCCTTCTCCGAATGGGCTCCCTTATCTGACGTCTCGTAGAACGGTGGTTGTACGCGAATATAGGCCTTCACTTTGCGTTCCGCTGCTTCCGCTCCTACGTTTACCGCGATGTTGAATACAGTGCTGATGTAAATCTGGTGAGCAGATCAACAGTAAGAATGGTTGAACAAGGATGATACGTCGAGAACGCGCTGCACCTCTTCCGTGCGATTGTGTAGAACTTCGCCAGTAAAATCCACGACATAATCGTAAGGCGCCATGCCGGCAGGAGGATCAAAGCAAGTCTTGATCGTTTCTGCACATTGCGTCAAGGGATAAACTTTCATCGGAACGATAGGAACATACCCCGATTCGTGAGGTTGGCTTGCCGATATTCAACGTTTGGTTGCTCCAAGACCCTTGGGAATTCTGCGCCCACGTACCTGTAGACATACACAAGCACACACTTCATTCAACGCCCGATTTGCGACCGATGAACGAGATGTAAACGCACGTTGTGGGAGGCATTACAGAGTACTTGTCCACCATCCGCAGATTCTACAAACGATGTCACATAGCTCAGGGTCCAGTTACGATTAATAGTATCGCAAGGCAATCGACTCACCGCGACAAGATGATCGCCCTGTAAAGGCGCCAGATACGCAGCGAGCGCGCGCGACGCGGTATTCAGGCCACCTGAATAACAACAAAAGGGAAATCGACCACCGAGTCAGTATGCTTTAAAGTAGGGCCATGCCCATTTGGGACCCTGATCTGAGGCCTCTGGCAGAAAGCTCACCAAATATAAGCACATTGGGCTTCTCACTCGACATTGAGACAGAGGAGGTTTTGGGACTGGGAGATCGAAAGGTCGAGAAGGAGGGGGCGTAGAGGATGGTGAAAGCTAAGCGCAAACAAAAATATAAGAGACCCGAAATATTTCAAATGAAGCCAGATTGGGCCTGCATCTATTTCCCCCGCGGCAATCCCGCATCGCGATGCCAACTCTTCAATGCTCTTTCATTACATTTTCCCCGTTGCGTAAAGATGACAATAGTAGACGGACGGACATGAGCGACAATCATACGGACCGAATGTTGGCTCGCCCCCCGAGATCTCGCAAGTCCAGTAGACTTTAGATTGACCGCCGCTTTTGTCGGGTTGTTACGATGACGGTTGGACAGGGCTGGTGGCGGACAACTGAACAATGCAAAGTCCAGCGCTATGCTTACCCCACACGTAAGGAGACACGATACCAACACGATACTCATGACGGGATGAATGCACATTGATGATTGCACGTATTCCGATCGATCGTGATTCGGGGGTGAGCGTCGGGATTTGTCGGTGATCAAACAGGGACAAATGCGCAGTTGCAGGCTAGTGCGGCTCAATTCAATACTCTCGCAGGGCCACAAATTACAGTCAACCCGAGAAATATTAACGGCCCTATTTCCGCACCGAAACCAGTTCCCCGAAGGCCACCTTGGTGCCTGCAGCTGATGCATTGCTGAGATACCGGTAAACGGACGAAAAATCTTTACGTGCCAGCTCCGGTTGTGATTTCAACACTTCGGAGTAGATTTTCGCTGCTGCATGCGCAAGGGGTAAGGGCGATCCTGATTCGCTAGCGATGTCCGTCGCGAGGCCCATATCCTAAAGTCGGAGATGAAAAATATAATTAGCATTGTCCGTGGACCGCAAAAAAACCACATTGCGGCAACCCGCCATTGCCGTGGAAGATCATTTGACGCGGAAGGAAGCACGATGCCACCCACCTTGAGCATCAAAGCCGTCGCGAACCCGCCCTCGTAGTCCCTCTCACACGGCGGTGATTTTTCCGGAAGCGCACCTGGCACGGGATTGTTCACGCTTGACGCCCAGCAGCTACCGGTTGAGCTGTTGATGACGGCGGCTAGTACTGCAGGGTCCAGGCCAAGCTTTTGGCCCAGGAGCATGCCCTCTGCGACCGCAACCTGCTGCACGCCCAGGATGAGGTTATTGCATATTTTGGTTCCAAGTCCTGCGCCGGAGGGCCCGCAATGTACGATCCGGGCACCCATGTACGCTAGAATGGGCTCTGCAAGTATAAAGCCCTCGGGTGTGCCACCGACCATGAACGCGAGCGTGCCTGCTTTCGCGCCTGTCACACCTGCGAACAAAATACCGGATCTTTTCATATGCCGACGAAACTGTGATGCCACATATGCACGCACCGCCTGAAACCGGTGCATCGACGATGTCGGCACCCGTCAGTAACACATCGGCGGCCACGTCGCGTGCTATCTTGACATCCAGCGTGGTGGAATCTATGCATAGTGTGTTACGGGCGGCATCGGGGGGTAACGAGCGCAGGGTCGGGATGATCCCGTTGGCTTGGGCATAGACTGTCTGCACTTGTGGAGATGATGGGAGCATGGTGATTATGGTCTGTGATGCGAGCACGGCCCTGAGAACATCGACATTAAGATTACGCATGAGAACGAGGTTACTTCATAAGCGGATATAAGACTCACTCTTCGGGTGTGGCAGCTATCCCTATTTTCGCACCAGGAAACTGCGAGATGAATGTCTCGCAAAACGACTTGGAGGCGTCTGGGATGGCGTCGCAGATTACAAAGTGAGTGTCGCTCGCCTGGGCAAACTTCTTGGAGAAGAGGTTAAAGGCCATCTCTGATCCCATCCGTCCAAGTCCGATGAAGCTGACGCTTTTGGGGCGCATCATGTATCTATCAAGGCGCTGGAGACATATTGCCGTGGTCCGCATAGTCGTTGAGTCAAGGCTTTAGCAAAGGTCGAGCAGAGTTAAGTTGGAGCTGAGCAGAGTTCGATGGGCGCTTAAGCTTCCCCGGAGCATGATGAAAGGCTGGTCACTGTGGCGGTGCTCTCCACGTGCCGTTTTCATCGTACTAACACCGTGACAACTTTTGGCCATTTCATTGCGCATACTCTGTTCTCCACCCAGTCCCTTCGAGTTTATTTGTGAATTTTCTTCAAGTATACACAAAACTTTCTATGTACTCATAAAATTTCCAAAGGACCTGAGAGAGCAACCCGGGGCAATATGACAGCGAAATTGGTGACCTAACACGGTTCTCAGCTGATTTTGCGTCGGATACTTTCCTAGTTCCTCGATAAAAATCGGGGGGACTTGGAATACATATTACGAATACAGTGTATAGAATATTCTTTTGCTGCAATGGAGAGGTAGTGACATCCCGCCACATTTCGGTCAAAAGGTGGTCAACCCAAGGTCAACCCCTCAGTACAACGTCCAGTGGGCCGTTTGCCTTGAAATAAAAATAGAGATGTATGCAAATGGTAAAATAAACGAAGTTCGCAAAAGACCGAGGCAATAGAATGACACGTAGGGCTATATAAAATCGATCAAGCGAAAATGGTGTCACCATGCTAGTATATGAAGGTGGGTGCGCAAGTACTGCAAGTACGTGGCACCGCAGCAGGCCGTAGCTGAAATGAAACCCAAAGAATTTTATGTCTGACCATATTGCGAACACTGTCGCATATATGGCCATGCAGTGCTACCGGGGGGAAGTGTGTGCAAATGCTAAAGTAGTCCATCATGTTCATTGTTGTGCATGAGTTTGGCATGAGTCGTTTGCAACAAATTGCCTCTGTGCTGTATAAATATTAAGCCATGGGCCGTCCATCTTGAAGATATCGTGCAAATAGGCTTTTTATGAGACTGCAATGTTCCAGGTGCTAGATACATGTAAAGTGTACCTCGCAAGGCCATCTAGTGCCGTAGAGAGAAATTCCACGCTCATGTATTACTTATGCCTGTTTATCAATCGTGCCAGGTCATGTCCCCAGCTCAACCCCAATTTGAATGCATCATGGTTTTGTGCAAAGCTCAACTGTGGCGGTGCATATGTATCAGACATACGGACCGCACGCTCCGCTCTTTGACATAGGTCACCGTGAGATTGAGATTATGAGACCTTGGAAGTTAGAAGTGGTTATGAAGTGGTTCGCACGCCATTCGACCGTGTTTCTCATCCGACATATCTCGGCCACGGCGTGGGTGCCCTCCTGAAAAGCCCGCCTGCTACAGTGAAATGCGAGTTTTACGGCGTCTCAACACGGGCTTCATGGGGCGTCTAAAATTAAACCGAACCCCGCCACCATGTACCGCACCTGATAGCACAGGCGTGCGTGGTATTCGAGACCTCGGATGCCAGCCCTCAACCCATTCAACCGCATATTTGCTAATTATCCGACGTGGCCGCCCTCCCACTTTTGAGATGTAAAGTTTCACGGCCAACTGTCAAGTTTCATCTAAACATGTCCCTGGAACTTTCCCGAAACTGCGATTGGAGCAGCCCTCAAAGCCTGTTACTCAGCTGATGGCTGAGCACATACAGTTGGCCCAAATTGATTGGCCCAAATTGAGACAGAATGTGTGGGAATCCATTGAAATGATGCAGTATTCTACAAAATATCGGTGCTTTCGTACCTGAACGAGTCAGAATGTCCCAACAGCGGAGCACTTCGTTCCCTTTGTTCCGCATATTTCATACAATACTACCTGATGCTACGTGGTCTAGCACGTTCTGGCTGAGTAAGACGTGCAATATTTGGCCGATCAGAAATCCCAATCACCTTATCTGTGACTCCGAACCTGCCCCTGTCACAACGTCAGAAGGCCAGCTATATATCCAGGGTTTCCCAATCTGACTCGAATTTCGCTACCCCCAGCACTCACCTCAAATGGCAACAGCAATGGCCTCGCCACCAGCATACTCCTCCCACACGCCAGCATACTCCTATACCGATGCACACGCGCATGCGCAATCAACGCCCGCATACTCGGATATGCCCGACGCGACCGAGCGTACCCTGCAGTCCACCTCCCTCGACCTCACCCCACCCAACAACACGAACCCAGGCCTCATCCTGAGTCGTGCATGGACGCAGACCCCGGTGGCCCCCGCTGTGACAGATTTCGTTTACAAGACGGACCACATGGAGGTAAACCTGGGCTCGCGCGTGTGGGGCTTGAGGATGCCCTCCTACGGGCGGCTTGGACACGTCGAGGGATCGGTGAGATTCCTGGGTGAGCAGGCGCATGTCTCTGGTGTAAGCATTAGAGTGAGTATTAATATTAACCACGGTGCTTTGGACGACAAGATGCTGATACTGTGGGTTTTAGCTGCAAGCTGAAATAACAATCAGGACATCCAACTTTGGACAGGTAAGCGAGAGAACGCACGGTTGCTTGATAACGAGTTTTTGATTCGGATTGTGCGCAGGTTAGTGGCCAAGAGGTTGTTCGCTTTCTCAAACAATCGATTACGATATACTCTCCCAACCGACCATCAGTCTCTACTACGCCATGGAACGGTGAACACCTGTTCTCATTCGCGTTGCCCGAAATAGCAAACATCAAGGGCACCAGCGTGCCGCTGCCTCCGACCAGCGTGTTCTGCTTGCCGAGCACATTCTGCGAAGTGGCCTATGTGGTCAAAGTCGACATGGCCCGTAAGGGTCTACTAAGAAGGCACGAAAAGTGAGCTTCTGTAAGACGCCACAATGAAGCAGAATACCAGCTTACATTTTTGCCAGGTTGAGGGTGCCCATATCATATTTGCCTAAATCACGACCATCAGAACCGCCCGTTATGAGTATACCTTGGCCGAGAATGAACGCATCGGAAGGCCTCTATTCTGGCCATGAGCGGCTAAGCACCATCGCGCTCGCAGAGCGCTTGCCAGGAGCAAAATTCGACAACACAGATCCATCAAGCTCAAGCATTAAAGTAAGCGCTTTTCCATGCCAAAGCGTGCTATGCACACCGATGCTCACAATAAATTGCAGGTCTCCCTCCCAACCCCTGCAATATTCACATCGGGTTCGCGAATACCCTTCACATTATCTTTCGCATTCCCTTCTGCCTCTGCTATGCCTGCACTGCTGATACCTAACATCCGCATCGAGCTCATTAAACGCACACGCCTCAGCCGGCTTGGCGGTTTGGAGATTGCCCAGCGCGAGGCGGTCGTCGGGCGCGCAGACATCGAGAACATCAAAGAGGAGGGCTCAGGGTACGGCGTGACGCACCTCAGCGGGTCCATCCCAGCGGGGCGCGAGGGGCGCGAGAGCTCGTGGAAAGTGTACACAATGGCGGACGTGCAGTACATCGTGCGGATTGTCGTCAGTCCGCCGAGGAGCATGCAAGCGAATGTGGCCAGCTGGAAGGGGGAGGTTGAGGTGCGGATGGTGACAGATCCGTGGGGGACCCTGGAGAGAGAACTCATCGCAACAGGGGGGACACCGATGCCAGCGCTTGCTCTGGCGCAGTTTCCTGGTCCTTTCGGCCATGCCATGCCACATACGCAGTCTATGCTGTGAAGGCTACTGGGCATACTCTTGACTGTCACACGATGACCTTGATATTGATCCAGGCGTTCCTGCTACTTGCAGATGCATTTAGTCGGGTATATATACCATGTCCATTGCAGACTTGGCATTTCGGTGAGGCCGGGGCACGTCGGAGGCGAGGGAAGGCCATCTGTATAATTTAAAAAATAGTTATTCACACGAGATATGTAGTCATCCTTGTTTTTTTTAATGACCTTGAATTTCATGTACATTAGCAATCGCATGGAATGAGTGGAAGATGGTGGTAGAGATGATTGGAGTGAAACATATTTTAGCGCTGGCCGGACTGCGATTGACTGCGAGCTGGAACTTCGCGCGCAGCGCCAAGACCACTTTCGCCTCTGACGGTTTCACGACTGACGATACCCATCCCATATTTGCCATATCTGGAGGAACTCGCATACTTTAGGCACGCCCTAGACGTCGACTATGTTCGCAGCAGCCAGCTCCTTCTTTTCCCGGACCGCAATATCACAGTCATACAACATCGGCGTACCTTCAAGTGCTTCTAGCAATGGGGGCAGCAGATCTGGGACCCCGACCCCTTCAGGCTCCTCTATGACGCCGGTCGCTCTTTCTCCCCCCTTTAATGTGGGGCCATGGCGAATTCAGGCTGCATCACACAAAACCACCAATAAACGCGTCTCCGTGTGGAGTTTCGACAAGCGGGGAGGGGATATGGATAGGCTGAGCGCGGTGGCGAAGGAGCGGGTGATGGAGGTGCTCAAGGGAGAGGTAAGTGGGTTCCCAGATGATGTATGGTCGAATGGGACTAAGATCAGGGGTCTTTGAAAGGCATCGGCTTTGGGCAGGCTGCGGCACCCTTCGATATTGGGTATGTGCGCATTATACAGAAGCGAGCTGTGAATTCTGAGCTTAACTTTGGGTGCTGTAGAAATGGTAGAACCCATGGAAGAAACGCGCACTGAGCTCATATTCGCGACCGAGCCCGTACTCTCATCCCTCCTACTGTCAATCCCGGGTTCTTCGCACCATCGAGCCTTAGTTGAGCTTGATGAAGTCGAGGTACTGCTGCTTATTCTTTAGTAAGTCTTGAAACTGAAGTGATTCCTCGCAGATCCAAAAAGGCATCTTGCAGCTCTGCAAAGGTCTCGAATTTCTCCACACCTCAGGGCGCCTAATCCATTCCAATATCAACCCAGAGACTATAATCATCAACAGCTCTGTATGTCTAATCTTTGGGATTTTCGTCAAGGTCTAACATGTGCACAGGGTGACTGGAAAATTGCCGGTCTCGGCCTCACAATCCCTCTGGCCTCCCCAGATGGAAGGCCCACGCGCTGGGAGTTTCCTACTTTTGACGGGCGGGTGCCCCCATACATCCAGCGCCCCTTTGATTATATGGGTGAGCGCTGCCCTCAAACTATCATTGCAATCAACTAACAGTGGCCGCAGCACCGGAGTACGCACTCGATGAAGTCCTGGTGACCGCGTCCGACATATATTCCCTAGGCGTATTAATCTACGCCGTACACTGCAAAGGCAACCCGCCATTCAAAACCCACGGGAGCCTCGGCGGGTTACGAGAAACCGCCGGAAAATACGTTCCAGGAATGGACAATCTTGACCCAGACCTTCAAAGTGAGTCTATCCTCCTCATCCTACTCAGGCATATGAACTGACCCTGTTCAGTCCTTCTCCGATCTATGATCACCCGCGGCTCCGCACAGCGTCCAACGCCCGCCACCCTCCCCACGCACTCGTTCTTTTCGTCGCTCCCCATATCAACGCTCAATTTCCTCGACCGCTCGAACTTCAGCACCAAATCGCGAGAGGAGAAGATATCATTTATGAAGGGTCTCACCGGCGTGCTCGATCGGTTCTCCGAGGGCCTACGCACGCGAAAGATATTACCAACGCTTGTGGAAGAGGTCAGCGCCCTCTACCCGTTATGCTTTCATTCATATCTCACCTGAAAACGCGTCTAGATGAAAGACGTGCACTTGCTCCCGCATATCCTCCCCAACGTGTTTTCGATCGCCAAATCACTCACTCCGACCCTATTCAGCTCGCTAGTCTTGCCGAGTCTCAAGCCGCTCTTCATCATCAAAGATCCACCGCAAAATATGCTGACGCTTCTTGACAATTTACCGACGCTGCAGAGTAAAACAGAGAAGAATGTGTTCAGGGAACGTGAGTCTGTCAAGCCTGAAACGGCGGGATACCTTTAATGTTTTCTGCAGAGGTATTACCACTCGTTTACCACGCGCTGGAGTCAGAACATGCTGTGGTGAGTTCTCTGCACTTGAATCTCCAAGGCTAGAGGTTTAAACATGCCTCACAGGTGCAAGAACGCGCGCTAAGTACTGTGCCGGATCTGTGTGAAAGCGTCGACTACGCCGAGGTCTCGAACGTGCTCTTCCCCCAGGTGGCTGTAAGCTTAATGTCCATGTTTAACTTATTTGGCCGCTGATTGCCTGCGTAGTTGGTTTTCACGAAGACTCGGATTTTATCTGTCAAGATTGCCACACTGACAACATTCCTGAGCATGGTCAAGACACTTGATCAGGTACACCCGCCTTCCAAGTTATATATGGCACCGCGTCTGACAGACCTATGCAGACAAATTTAACGCAGAAGCTCGTCCCTCTGTTATCGAAGATCCGCACAAAAGAGCCAGGCGTTATGGTTTGCCTTTTCCTTTTGCTTGAACGAAGTGTGACTGAAATCGTGTCTCGCAAGATGGCTACACTGTCAGTACAGGAAGCGATGGGTTTCAAAGTCGATCGCGAAGCTGTCGCCACCCTGGTCCTCCCCCAACTATGGGCAATGTCGATGGGGCCGTGTACGTCCCAATATCATATATTTCTCCTCTATGCAGTTTTCTAATGTTTAATCGCTGGCTAGTAATCAATGTGGAACAATTTCAGCGCTTCATGGGCGTAATCCACAAGCTCGGTGACAGAGTAGAGAAAGAGCACAACCAGTTCCTTCGTGACTCGCAGCGTATCGAAGACCAATCCGGCGGGGGGAGCACCGGGGTCCCCTCTGGCGCTTTAGGCGTTGGAGGAGGGGGAATAGATTTTGAAAGTTTAGTTGGTGGAGCTAATGGAGCGACCGTGAAAGCCGATTCAGCAATTGATAGCAAGGGGTGGGACGATGATGATCCATGGGGAAGCATACTATCAGCGGCGCCTCCTACTGAGGTTAGTACAACCGCTATTGATGTTTTACCTGGTATCGGGCGCCCATTGACGCATGCACAGGCCCAAACTCCTCAGGCCATGTCTCCAACGACGGCGACGCAACCTCGGATGCAATCAGTGCCTTCGTCGCCAAAGGCCTTTAATGTCGCCCCGCCCTCACGTCTCAGCAGTAGGGCGCTATCGGCTTCTTCGCCGTTCAGTTCGACACCCTTTCCGCCACCAGCTCCTTCTAACAGTGGACCCCCCGCGATGAAACCGCTACAACCGCAAGGAACTGGAGGATATCCTCGCACGAGTCCATCGTCACCTTCTCTACAACAGCAAATCCACAAACCCAACTATAATCTTGCGCTGCCTGCACTTACACCCACACCCACAGCACCGGCGATGGCGCCACCGATGATGCCATCCACATACGGCGCATCTCCACCGCTCATGATGTCTTCGCCACCCTCATTCGCCTCACATGCGATGTCCTCCCCTCCAATATTCAATGCACGCCCTGCGATGTCTTCGCCGCCCCTGTTTGCCGCTCCACCAGGCATGGGGAGCATGTTGGCTCCATCAAAACCTGCTCAACAATCATGGAATGCCAAGAAAGCTTCAACTACTGATTGGGGTGATTTTGATCCATTACGTTGATGTATTATGAGTATGTTATATGGTATAGAATATTTAGAGTTTTCAAGCACCAGCCAATACTGTGTCCACCACTTCCACCTGTGTTCCATCTAGAGGACGAACATAGTCCGCCTCGACTATCGTCTGGAATTGAGGAACCCCCTCTATCTGAACAGGGATACTGTCTGGGTCTATCTTCAGGCCTATCAGACTTCGTAGAATTAGCTGTGCGCCGATTTTGGAGAATATTTGATTTCCATCTTTGCATAGAGGGCTTTGGATACCTTTGCCCCATATGTTAGGCGACTTTATTTCGGTCTTCAAAAGTGCCACGTACACTTGTAGCAACCATCCTCACAGGCACAGTCCTCTATGGCCTTTTCGGCGTCGCGTAAGATGCTGAAAACTTGAACAAGTTGAGGGACAGCGACCGTGTCTCCTGACGAAATGACTTACCATGGTCAAAGGCTTTCGCGGCAATCCCACTTCGACCATGAGCATCGTAGAATATCAACCTGCACCAGACTGTCAAAATAGTTGCTAAACACCATTCGAATACCGTTACCGTGCAGGTCGCTTGCGTTTCGACTCAGTGGTCATATTCTCTTTTACCGCAAGTTTACATTCTGTTTTGAGGTCCCGCGCCATGGCGAAACGATTCAAGAAGGCATGTTCAGCAGAATGAATACCCGCCGCAATCACCTAGATGTTATGTTATCAGTCGCAGTATAGAGTTGGCGGAATGTAACTATGCACGTAGCCCTTGGCCTGCATCAAGTCCAGAATGGTCTTTGGAACGTCCAGCCAAAGTCCAGTCGCTTCACGGTGCCAAGGTGGCGTTTCGAGATCGACTTCGTCGAGGACAACATTGTTCCTAAAACTGGTCAACATCTATCAGATGAGCCTCAGGTTACTAATAACCTAATTTTCCTGAATCCTGCAAAAACTTCAGCATAAAATCCTCTGAACAGATACGAAGATGAGTACCATAGACCAAGGTCATCAAGTCAACTCCTGATAAAGACAATGGTTAATATAACGCCGAAAGCGCTAAAGGAAGACGCGCACTGCCAAAGAATGCCCTGTGACTCGAGCCAGCAATTTCTCGTATGCGGTGGGTCTGAGATGGATCGATATCTCTGCGAAGATATGTTAGCTGACAGCTAGACTGATAATGAACAAGAAGGGGGCCTCACGTGAAATCACTGAAATTCTCGTCAGATTGATATCATACATTATCGATTTATGGGCATACCGTGGAGAGGTGATCCAATTGACATCGGCCCTTATCACCTTGGCAATTTTCGAGTCGTGACTGACCTCTTTGATCTAAAGGAGCATTTTATACGGGGAAGCAACGGCGAAGACCTTGCTACTCACTATGAATGTCAAGCCCTGATGGATAAACTGCATGTGAAAATAGTCAGCTTTTTGCCTCGTGCGATCAGCTAAGACTCACCACTCCTCCCTCATAGATCTCAAACAAAGCACGCGATACCTCGATTTCCTCAACGATCTTTGCAGGCCCTCCTGATTTGGTGATATCTACAAGGGTGTATTTCTCTTCTTGAGCTCCTCGCAAGGCAACGTGTTTTGCCGGGAACGGTAGGAATTTTGGATGCGTGTGATACCTTGTATCCTTCAGCTTCAGAGATATCAGCTACAACTGGAGGGAGACGCACCATCCATCTTTGTCCTGTGACAGTTGCGTTTCGCAAATATCCACCATCAACGGTCCAAAGTAATCGGCGTCCGCTTTGCTCAGCGGCATTTCTTGGCCGGCGCATTGCAAGTGAGCTTCTAGAATTAATTTACTCTCTAAATCGACAATGAGATCGTCAGCTGGTTTTTCAAACAGCTCATTTGGGTTCTGAACGTAATGCTGATCAATGGGAAATTTTTCCGCAATGAATACAACCAGAGAGTCACGAGCTCTACGTCCGGCTCGACCTGCTTGTTGGCGCTATATTTGAACGGACAAAGTCAAAATAGACCATGGCGATCAAGCGCGTATGACTGACAAAGTTGGCAATGCCGAAAGGAAACCCGAGCATGATAACTGCATCAAGCACGCCAATGTCAACTCCGAGTTCGAGAGCGTTGGTAGCGACTATGCCAAGAAGGTTTCCGGAGAATGCTTTTTGCTCTATCCGTCTCCGATCCTGCTGTGAATAACCTGTTACAGGTTATTCAGTTCCACTTGTTGCCAGACATAAAGTGAATGATTTACCACCACGATATGCCATGACTCTGTCCAGAATATCCTGTCGCCCCTCCGAGCTAAGATCCGCACGGATGGTCTTCATGGCCTGCCAAAACCATTAAAATCCGAGGGTGTCACCAACGCTTAACACATACCAGCTCACAGGCTTTTCGGATCTACGCTTTCTCTATGAGCGGGAGGCTATTCAACGACACAAGGCAAGATACTAACCTTGCAGAAAAGAATCACTCTAACTCCTCTTTTCATAAGGAAACGCATGAGTCCTGTTGCCTCCGACATCGAGCTTATTCTTCCCAGCGCAGGGACAGACTCCTCTACCAGAGGCGGGTTCCAAACAAGGAAATCCTTTCGCCCGGATGGTGCACCATCTTCAGTGATTGCCTCGATATTCTATAGAATCGGTCAGGTAGAAAACACCGAAATAAATATGATCTGACAAACGTCGATCCCAAATATGTTCTTCATGTGCTGCTCCGGCTGGGATATGGTTGCACTGCATGATACAAATTTTGTCCGTCTATCTAAATTGCCTATGTGAGGGTTCAGATCAAGGGGAAAGAAAGAAATAACACTTACTACCTATGGCAGCGCAGACCCTGCGAAATCGTCTCATCACCTGCGCAACATGGCTGGCACACGCGTCAGCTCTACATCAAAACAAAGCCAATGAAGGGCCGTTACCTCCCAAATAAATCAGAGTAATAATGCAACTCATCGACAGCGACCAGTTTCAGATTCTTGAGGAACCTGACAACACAATGTTAGTCTAGTTTGAATGAAAGGACAGAACGCGCAACTGACGTCCGCCAATTATTCTCATATGGTAGAATAGACGCATGTATCATATCGAAATTCGTGAAGATGATCGAAGCGCTCTCGCGTATGACTGCTAACGTATCAGCATCTGCGTTCTCACACGGGATTGGAATTGAAGTTGAATGTACCCGCACGCTGCTCCTGGGGGGTGTCCCCATCGTATGTAGCGACTTTGATGTGCTGGAGCCCTGGGCATGCCCATATGAGCTGTTCGAGTGCAGCACGCTGATCCTGTGCCAGAGCCTGAGGAGATGCTATCAATTTGGGACTCTGAGGGCAGATAAATTCGCTGAACCTTTGTGGGGTAGATGAATATTGCAGTCGAATCATCGTCGGCTTCCAAAAACTTCAATACCGGAACCTGTGCACAGAGACCAATCAGCAAATCGCAGTCCATGACAGGGAATAGCCAACCTGATAAATGACACTCTTTCCGGATGCGGTGCTCGTCGAGACTATCACATTCTTGCCTTGCGCGAGGGCTGTGATAGCGGCGGCCTGATGTGAGTAAAGAGATGTTATTTGACGCGAGTCCCGCAAGGCTTGCATAATCTCATCAGAGAGCGGTGGGTCAAGATTGGCTGGATGACAACATAAATAAAACTGATAAGTACGAAGAAGCCATGGCATCCGTACCTATCGTGCCTTCCTTCGCGTCAAACATTTTCCTTTCAACAATTTGCTCTTTGTACCATGATTCTAGCATGATCTCGTCTATCACAGTATCGATGGACGGCCTATCTGCCGGCTCGGGTACTGCATTTCCTTTCGTGGGAGAAGAAGGAATATTTGAGTCCTGCGAGGGTTTGACGGGGATGTGGACCCGACTGGCAGCTTGTAAGAGATCGACGGGGTCTTCGGTGTCGGGGGTCGCGAGAATCAGCCTGAATGACTGCCCGTCAGAAAGGGGACATCGTTACGAATCAAAAGAACACGAAACGTACTCCTCCACGGCTTTGCAGAAGAGCTGGTTGCGATTCTCGACGAGCTTTTTCAACGCTGCAGGAGTCAACGACGGCGTTGGTTGATAAGAGTTCCTGTAGTGCTAGTATCAATACTACAATGCAGAGCGGCATGGAAGAGACTGACGTGTTCGCAACGCCCTTCTTCCCTTTTGAATTCTCCGCGAATTCCAAGACAAGCACATGCTCCTCGGCTTCAAGCATGGATGCAGTGCTCTTGCTAGCAAGATCAAAGTTCGGTGAACGCGCCCTGGGCCGTTCAGCGTTTGCTGTCTGGGTGTTTTCGTGGATACGGAGGTCATTTGGTGGGATGTAGGCGAACCTGATGAGGTCTGGGAGGAGAGCTCTGATTAAAAATAATGAGTGGCTACAATCCTTTAATATTAGGTGTAACTTACTTGAGTTCTGCAACTTTGGAAAGTTCCAGAGGTCTGCGCAACCCAATTAGACAGTGCGGCGACTTTACGGGATAGGCTCACTGCTTCAAAAGGCCCTCCACGGAGGAACGAATGACGGGAAATGTGGTGGCGAGCTGCTTTCGCGAGGACACAAACGCCAGGACGGTGTTCAGAGCCTGGCAAAGTCATTTAAATGTTGCCGGAGATCTACAAGGACGCACGTATGACATTACCTTGAAGATCTATTGTGAAGTTGTGATAATGTTAGTTCAAACTTCAAATAGCTTCCAGCATATGTTGACCTTGTTTAACTGCATTCCACTGTAAGAAAATGTCTCTCCATAAATCGCTATGCATGATTGCTCACATTTTGGAAGTGGAGGGGCCACTCCGAGGGCTCCATGGTAGGCTTTGCCTTGCCCTTCCCCATTGTACGCTTCTTCTTCTTAGCCACATTGCCCTCAGACGCGACATTAAGGCCTAGGTTAGCGTTGCCTTTACGCTTCATCTCCTATCGCGTCTTGTCAATCCGCGCTTGAGTTGAATTGCAAGTCGCGTCGCGAACAGGTCTGAAACAAGGAGCACAATTACAAGCACCGACCTAGACGCCTTTTCCTGTTACTTTACTCTCATCCTCCCCCGTCCAGTGGTGAGTCCAGGCATATCGTTTGCAAAGCAACACGCTGACAGGTAACATGTAGATTCATCAAAGATGAGACCTTCCTTGCCCGCTTTCATTCGCATTCTGCCCACTTCCGCCGTTTCACCCGCTGCCGCAAAACCAAGGTCCACCTCCAAAATTATACCCCCTCCAATCACCCCTCGGGAAGAGGCTGTCACGCGTGTTACCCTCGTCCAAACACTCCAACGAAGAATGGAAGCTGGATTGGCAAAGGAGGCAGCAGGAGAGTTGCCGCTGGGCGCAGGATGGCCAGCGAATTTGAGAGTGGAGAGACTATTGTCGAAGACAGTGCTAAAGAAGGTCGTGCCGGAGGCGAGGTTACCTCTTAAGAAGATTATGAGGGAGAGATGATATGGCAGTCAGGAAGCAGGCAGGGGCCAGGGTGCTGGGTGTGACCTGGAGTCGTGAGATTCGTCCACAATATAATACTGAATTTTCTATTATTCTCTCTTCAGTGACTGCACTGCAAGCCGTCTGATCGTACGAACAAACCACGCAGAGCTCCCGGACGCCATTTGCTCTGTCGCAACATTCCTTTCACCTCCAACCACGACTTTCTCAGCAATTCCGTCCCTCGTGGACTCTGTTTCCTTCAGTGAACGTGGTACCTGCCTTCGCTCCCGAGACACCCCTGGAGATGCTGAAGGTCACACATTATTATCAGCCAACCGTGTCACTTGCTTCCGCCTAGATTCCCCTGTGGTTTTACATGGCTACATGAATGCTATCTATACCGGCCATTTTGGCTCACTTGAGCCTCGCTACATCTGGAGAGCGTCGTGGTTGTGGTTCAAAGTCGAATACTGAATATCTGCTTTCGCAGCACCCCAGCATATTCTGTTTTGCGAGGATTGGTCAAGATCGGCAAGACCTCCGCCGCTCGTGGACTGTCTTTGCCGAACTCTGCGACCCGTGTCTGGTATGTCTTCGTCGCCCAATATTTTACGGACTCCCAATCAGAATGACCGGCACATATGGCGGCAGCATCGTTGGTAAAGTCGTCCGCATCTGCCGCGTATCCATCTTCTTCCAGCAGGTGAATGCCCCGAACAATTTCCCGCAAGCGGTTGGTGGTCTGGTTTGGTGGGAAGTAGGGTATGGACTCCCAAATTTTGTTGACTAAGCTTCGCCGTGTATCGCTGATGTTCTGAAGTGATCCTGGGAGGGTGCATGCAGTGCAGGCACAAACGAAGCCATGAGAGGTCTCCAGGCGTTTCTGCCTGTCCGAACGCGGGCTTCCATATACCCTCCTCGCCGCAATATAGCATACGCAGATCTCTTCCCCAACGGCAATGTCCCGCAAGCAGAAGATCCTCAAATGACCGCTAGGTGCGTGCCACGAATATCTTGCATTCGGAGAACACGAATGATTGAACCTGCTGGCGATTGGACACAGGATAATTTCGCCATCTCCTGCTGCGAAAGCATTTGTTTCGTGAATGCTTATGATGGCACTCCCGCAGCGCTGGCCATTCTTCAGCGAGTGAAACTGGCCCCTGTCATCCTCGGAAAGATTCTCTACTGCTGCCAAAATGTTCAAACGCAGCTTGGCACCCGTGTCCTTCACAATATACAAAGGACGTTCTGCCAGAATCAAATCGCCCCTGTGAAATGGTCTGGTAGCGAAGGCTCCAAGACCTTTGCTAGTGGCGTCTTCTACTGCGAAGCCGTTTGACGATGTAGAACTCATATCACCACTGCCTGGAGGCGTTTTTCGGTCAAGGTGCGACTTGGCTGCTTCAGCAGCATCAATCATGGCAGCCATTTTCTTCGTTTCGATGCGATCACCTCCGCCACCGCGGAACGCGTGCATATCTTGGGGTGCTCTGTGAGATAACCTAGATGCATCAGGTATGGTATCAGCTCACCGGCTCTGGCACCCGCGAAGTCATCTAGCTCTTTCCTTGCGGTGCTTCGCCTGAAGTACGCCTTAACTTCTCCAGGTGCGAGGGTAAGAGCCAAAGTAGCATCTTCCTCTGCTTCTTTCCACCTCCAAGGCAGATCGTCAGATAACATGGCCGATGTCGCGGGTGTATATGTACCTTTTTAGTTTCAAATTTGCGATCGACCTGTTTAATGGAAATCGATAATCCAAGGGATCCATGAGCATGGCTTGAGTGTAATGACTGTGCGCAGCCTCGAAATCCGCGGTCTTGAATGCATCGTTGCCCTAGAGCATGTCAGTCCATCGAGTTGGGTTCAGCACAAGTCTTGAGCCTCATCTTACTTTCTCTTTCTCGATCTCAGCTGCTGATGACATGACTGATAGGTTATCTTCTCTGGCGCCTACTCTACTTGCCCGGGGAATGCACGAGCGCTATTATTCAGGATGCGGGCACGCGGTGTCTCAGAGTTATAGCGTGGACCGATGCGAATCATTGTTGTATGCCGAGTTTTGACCATTTCTGCATATGAAAACGCACTCAAACAGATCGCCAGACCAAAGTGTCATCCTGAGTGCAAACTGAGTGTGTAAAGTACCTTTCTTCTACACCAATGCAAAACTGGCCTCATGCGCAAACAAACCTCAACAACGTCAAGTAGTAGTAGTACTGGGGATGGGCAACGCCTGTAAAGACCGTGTCACGCTTATGTAATATTCCCATCAGCCAAACTGCTTGAAACCGATGACCCAAGCCTCTCCAACCAGATTAAAGGCATATGCTGCACTGATCAAGCTTGTTCCAACTCAATAATGGTTTAAATTAGCAGTGCATTTAATTTTGTAGAAGTCTGGAGGTGGTGGTTGTCTTGAATTCACGTTTTGTATCATCGAGGGTACTGTACCATTTCGACCAAGTGTTCACGATTTTGGGAAATTTCTCGTCCGGCGAGGCCGATGAATTTTCTTTCGAGTTAAGACGATTTTACACGATGTCTATTTTTTTGACCGTTACGCGTTACTGAACACTTGGTCGAAATGGTACAGTATCAATTCGTGTATGTTCGGAGTTTTTACACGAGGTGTGTTCGAGCCACCTCGAATGTGCACTTAGCATTCTAGCTTCCACTCGCAAGCTGAGTCAAATATACGATTGCGGTTTGATTCTAATAGCTAATCCAATGGAATGGCCGTGATCGCGTCCGAGACGCGTTAATGAGCTTCACGTAATCCGATTGTTCACTGAAACATGCGCGTGAAAGCATTTCACGTTTGTAGCTTCATCGCCGGACAGTGGGCACTCGTTTCGCTGGAGAGATTTGCAGTATACTTCAATTAGGAGGGATTGTTTGTGACGGAACCACTATACCACACCTTGATGGTATTGAAAATGCCATTGCTTGGTCTAAAACCCTGCACTGTAATTGCAAATGAAGGAGACGCGGAAATCTGTCACGAAGAATCCCTCCATATAACTATAAGCTACAATTTTGTCTCATAGGTTTGATGACATCGGGAGCATAGGATCTGGCAAACGTGAAATGCTTTGGTCTCTCAAAGTGGGTCACGAAATCACAGACATGTGGTTACATGATGGGTCATGTGATCATTTTCACCTGGCAGGCGTTTAAATTAAATGGGGTAGGGCAACGCCTGACAAGTTCCGTGAATAGGCGCCCGTGTTACAAAATGGTATCAAAACATCGCAAAGTTTGCAGCATTCCCTGCTCACTTTGGGCGTTATGTTTGAGTGCAAAACTTGTAGGTTATGATACTATGATGAGATTCTTCCGTGTAGAATTTTTAATTTCTCCTCTGACGGCTCAAACCGGAGTAAAAATAGGCTTAGAACATTGAAATTAAATATTTTACACGGAAGACTTTCATTGTAAGGTACATTGCATGCGATCGGTCAGTTTACATTGAGCCAAAGGTTGTTGTGGCCGCAGAGAAACTCGATGCGAGGACGACAGGTTAAGCACAATCGGATGACTTCCGGTTAGGCATATCATCCACTAATCCCCTCATATCTCACTATATAATTTATTTTGATACCTAATTTTTGCTTATTCATACTACTATACTACTATATGAGATATTCATCTAGATACTTTAGCTAACACCGACGTTGAACGACGTCTCGAAGACAAAACGAACGCGATACCACTTTCCGCGTCGATTTGGCCTGGGCGCCTATTCACGGGACTTGTGAGGCATTGCCCTACCCCATGCCATGATGTAACTAGTAGTACTGTACTAATACGACCTTAAGTTCGTCACATGTCCCAGGGACCAAAAAAAGTCACCTGCATAAATCGCCATAAATCAAAACAAAATTTCTGAGCAAAAAAATTTGAGAAATTTCGAAAATCGATGAACTTAAGGTCGTAATGATACAGTACACTGTACAGCATCAACTATTTGTTTGTCATGTGACCGCTCGTCGCATTGCATCTCGTCCCAACTTGAACTACCATGATCACAGTCCGCTATCTGGAAGAAATGTCCGCGTGCTTCTTATATACTGAAAGTCTGAAAAATATAAATGTCAATGTCCGCCAGTCCCGGCGCAACAGTCAACCCTCAGTGTATCATCAACACGGCGCGGCGGGATCGATGGCGTCCCGCCCTGTTCTATTCCCTGGTTTCGTGTTGTTTAGAACAGCTTGTGTTATCGGATCGGGCGGGAAGTTGGGCTTTTGCGTAATACGGCGTTTTAGCTATGTTCGTTGAATTTTGGCAGCAATGGTAGACTGCGATATGATACGAGCAAGTGTAGATGCTGCTCGAGAATTGAGGCAGAGTTCCATCAGGAAACGTTTAGCAGTGTGCTCAAAGTGGTTAACGTTGTGAATCAGTACAGCAGTAGTTTCCCTCTACCATACAGAAACCCTCCACAATGGAAGTTAAACAAAATGTTCAATGAAAAAACGTTGTGGTTCAAATTCGCTCAACTGTTGCTGGTGATCTGTCGGAATTCCCGACAGTAACGTGGTGAACCGTTTGGGCCACTTAGAATCACTGAATATCCAACAAGCAAACGAGGAAAGAATCACAGATTGCCCATTTAATTTTAAACCAAGGGGAAGAAGGACATGACAGAATTTAGTGGAACCACGACTTCTTCTGAACACTTCTCTAGTCAGACCCGCCCGGCCCCTTAGCATCCGCAAGGAAGGTTGCATGCAACAAGAGTGAGCACAAATTTGACCTTCTGCAGGAGGGTGATATCGACGTTCAAACTGTAGCACCAACCATAAGCGTCACATATTAACTGGGGAAACAAATACGTACGCGGATCCGAGAAGGACGGTGAGACCAGGAATGAGTCCTATGCAGCATTTGACCAAAGCCGAAAGCGCGAGATCGAACTGCAGGCTCAGGTTTACAGCGACGGCGAGCCCGTATTTCGAGACGCAAGTAGCAATAGCCTAGTGATGAGATGTGAGTAAAGCAGGGCGAGCGAATGCGAATGCCTCAGACGTACCAGGATGATAGCAACAATAATATTGACGATGTCACCGACAAGTGATCCGGCTGTGCTGATGTTGACATCGACCTCGCCAAGGAGAGTGACAGCAGCACTGATAGCGGTGCAGATGTCCGCGGCATAAGGTCCAGGGGCGGTGACGCCGTCTACAAGAATATCAGCACTCGGGCTGTTGGGGGTTTAGAATATGACTTACCGAGGAAGCCGATGCTAACATCGATGGTGGCCTGGAGGTTGGTCAAGATGGTCAAGATAGCCGCCTCATTGCATCCTAGAAGAGCATATAAGCGAGATTCTTGAGTGGTATATAAATTTGCAACATACCGCTGGTGGTGCAAGTGCAAGTGTCGCAGCGTGCAACCAAGGAAGACCCGACGACGGGACTGGTCGGAGCCGCAAACGCAAAGAGACCAAAAGTTGCAACGAGGAAAAGGAAAGGGATGATGCGGTTGGAAAACATTGTGAAAGTTTGGGTTCGAGTGTGGGGAAGGAGAGAATGGGGAAGTTGTTGTTGATATTTACTTGCATACTCTTGCGTGTTTTATAGGGTTTTCAGTGAGCACCAGTGAGTAAGCCAGGGTCCAGATATGTCGTTTTCTGTACTTGAACATGTGAACATACGCCTGCCCAAGAGCCTGATTGAATGCTGTCACTTCAGACATATGTCATATTCTAATGTCGATGAACAGCGAGGGATGTCGATGATCAGCGAGGTTTGCTTCGATCAGTGCCTGCTATTTGTTCGATCAGTGCGCAGAGTTTCGAAATTCGCAGAACTATGTGAAATGTTTTTGGAATCAGCGCGAGTGAGACTCGTTTTAACCGAAGACCAGCATGCACCGTTGAAGAGGTAACGTCGAAGCAGGTAACATAGCGCGTGTCGAACTGCAGTTAATCGATGGAAGCGTTGCAGCAGTGTTCAGAGTCCCGATGATATCGATGCCTGGCCAGGCACACAGCATGGACTCTTTGCCAAAAGCACCATGCGACTCCGATGCTCCTGTTGGGGAAGCTTGCCATTGTATTGCCATCAAATTAAACATCTTCGGATCTCCACGATTCCCATTCACCGTTTGTTCGAAGAAACAGACCTGCAGTATGGCAGCTAACTGGGGAAAGAACAAGGAAAGAACCTCGCGTAGGATAACGTTATGACTTGTCGAAATACGCCGCTGACACTGGCACTGACAGTAGTAAGGTCAGATGGTTCCGAGTCCGAGACAGTACTCTGAACTTCAAATTCAAAATGAGTACCGCTCAACGTTGGCTCCCGGTGCCGGTAGAGAGCAGTGATGCAATGAGGGACTAGGATATATACCTGTTTCCGATGGCCTGGCGAGATCAGGGCATCCTTCCTGTTCTCAGTTCTGTGCTACAGGCTCACCCCCATGGCTCGCGTCTCTACGATGACTGCACCTGCATTATCATTATTAACAGTTGTGTAATCGACCTGGACCACTACGTGAGAGTGGAGACGGATGCGACGGATGCTCACTTTGTGCTCACTGCCTTCTCATGTGACGCAGTTTGACTGGGAGAAATACCCAGCACAGCCTAGCACGTACATCTGTCAGGACTCAGGAGTGTGTTACCGCTATGTCAGGAACGATGGAGACATGTTGCAAATCGAGACCTGTGACCTATTCGTTTGTCCATCGCCGGAACAAACAAGTGGCTCAGCCAAAATAGGCAGTCTGGCCCAGCTATCAGGGTGTTTGTATTTACCGATGGTGTTCTTACTCGCTGGGAGTCCGAAGTCGACGGTTGCTGGTTAGGATATGTGTGAGTCGAGGGATTCAATTTTCAACGGCTTGAGGACGGTAGGCTGCTGTAAGTGAGGCCGGGACGCTGGGAGAAAACACCCTGAAAACAGTGATCGCCTACTCCATTTGGTAGCGCCACTTCAAGTTGTTTGTTCCGGCGATAGACAAACAAAAAAATCATTGGTCTCGATTTGCAAAATATCTCATAGTATCGTTCCTAAGATAGCTATAACAAGCGCAGCCCTGTCCTATTTTCCCTTGATGTGCCTATCGCCTATCTGATGCAGGAGCATTAAGGGTTATGGGGATACTATCCAAACTATTCGACATCATGCACCTTTGCTACAACTAGCCAATTTGAAAATTGTCGCATGAGACAAGCATGAGACATATGAGCATTGTACAACTACGATGGACTACTAGGTATCGCACTTTCTATTTCCGCAACTTGCCTATGCACGCTCACATCCAGCGACCGAATTTTCTCTTCCCGAGTTGTTCTGTTCCAAGTATGTCAAATCGGCCCGCGTTTCGGAGGATCATCGCCTGCAAGCGTTGACAAGATCGCGTCAGTAAAAACCATTCGCATTACATAATCCACAAGTAGCAAGATATAAGACACTGGCTGCCGTCCACCTTCGCAGCAGCAGTGAAAGTGGTAACATCATCTGCGTCATGTCCTGAAGCAAAAGGCAAAAGGCAAGCGGAGATAATCAGAATTTAATTCATAGAAACGCCTAAATGCCTTTTTTTTGGTCTACAAGTATCGCGGTCCCGGAGCCGCCGCCACTCTGATCAATTGCTATCGGAGTCAAAAATGCCCCCTCTTTTCCGGAGTCGGGGTCAGCGCAGGGACACGGCGATGATTGAGCGACTAACCGGATTCCGTCGAGAGTGTATAATGGGTGGCCAGACGGCTGTCAACTTCACTCTCGTTTGGGACAATCCCGTCCTGGTCTCAATGAGCAATCGAGCTGAGCAACGAGGAGGATAAGGGCATACGGGAGATAGGGCCCACCATTCACTCTCGTGAGTGATGGCAATTTTGGCTTGTGTCTGTGCGTTTTCAAGGCCGTTAAAGCTAAAAAGACGCAACCGTGAAATATGGACGTACATGGTCCAGCAAGTACCTGTTGATAGTGTCGAGAGGATGGTAGGCCTTGTGAACCATGTAAGCAATTTTCCCCAGGACGACGATGGCACTTACACCGACATGTGGATCCAGCTCTTTTTTAGCCGTCCAGCCATCATCAATCTCCTGGTTTGAATTGCTACTTCCTTGAGAGCTTGTCACGCGGTTTATCCACGACCCGCCCCCAGTACCTGGATACGATTCGCGAGCCATGATTTTATAGCCCCGAACGAAAAGGCACTGATTCTGTGGGTGCTTGATGTCAGGGTCGAGGGCCAAGCGGGCAGCAGCTGCATCGCTGCTAGCGCGCTGAACTGCGCCACCCGCCATACGAGTCCACTTGCAAGAGGAGCCACCATCGTGTCTCTCGGAGGCCGTGAATTGTAAGGAAAGCGAGCGTGGCGAGGAAGTTTTTTGGTCAGTGACGATGCCCCATGCGGTGGACCTGTCGCATCCAGTGACGACGTAGAGCGAGCCGTTGGGTGCTTCGCGGCCTAATTTCTCGTTTATGAACTCGTACCATGACGGGGCGTGAGTTATCGCGAATTTTCGGATTGCCTCCTTATCGTAGTAGTCCTCGCCCAAGGCCCCGTCCGGCATAGTCAACACCGCCGTATCATCAGGGGAAGAGGCGATTTCGAATCCAAACACGACAGTTTGGGCGGAGGTAATAGTTCTGGGAATAATCTCAATACAAATATATGTTATCGGGTGTGCCCAAGACTCACCCATCGCCCAAACTCCTTGTACAGTTACTCATGATCGAATATCCCTGGCCGTACTTATCTGGGTTGCTCCTGACAGCCTGTGGACTCAATTGCAGTGGCACAAAGCCATCGGGCACTCCAAAGCAGTTGATCTCGCCTTCGCTCCCGGTCCAGGGAATGAATATGTTGAATACAAAATCGAACGACCCATCGGGCAGAATGATGCCAAGGTCCCCTATGCCGACTCCTCGTTTGCGATACTCGAGCGGTAAATTGCTTGGCGATTCCGGGTAGTACATTGGATACCCCTGCTTCTCGGGAAGTAATTGCCGAGCATATACCTGGCTGTCGGTTATGGCCGGTGGCATTTTCGTAAGCAGTAGAAGTTCGTGAAAGTGCAGGAGCCTGTCGGAAAGTGGGTGGTGGGAGTGTGGGAAGGGAACGAAGAGCTTTCTGTAAATAAAGGCTAGATTATCGACTCGGAGGCTGAGGAGCGGATCCCAGAGCCGCAGGGCCCGCCAGGGGCAGTTCTCGAGGCGGTGCCTGTGAGCGATTGCGACCATTATCTCCGTTTGAAGCCCCGCATTCTCCGAAGTCGCACATTCCGAGCGCTGCGCACCTCTTCGAAGCTTAATCACTCAAATACATATGCTACCTCTACTCTCTTATACGATCCACCTGCTTGTTCTCTTTTAATGGTGTCGCTGCCCGCGCTGTTGATGCCAACATCAATTCCCTGGCTTTCGAATCTACAAACGTCACCGACTCTTCGGGCAGCATCAAACACTGTCACATTGTGCCAGATCAATGAGATCATCTGAGATCGTCCTGAGCTGTCTCGATTATTGTCGCCGATTTTTTGGTCGATTCTGTGAAAATTTCTCAGAATCGTAATCGCCGATTAATCTCTACTGTGAATACCCCTATTATTGTTTTACAGCTATCGTGCGCATGTTTGAACACGCGTCGCATCTATAGCTAGGGTCTCTTCACTCTGGTATAATCATTTGCGTAGTTACGAGGTCGCTCGGACAAGTCGGAATTTCGATTAGCGCCGACAGTATGTAGTACCTGAGTACTGAGCATCGGGCTGACCATTATATATACATTGCTACTATATTGCTCTTTACTCGCCAATGCCCACGAATTAATCACTACCCGTGTAGCACACTATACAATGACACGCACAAGCACCCCGATTACCCTTGGCTTCTCAGCTCTCCAGCCCCCGCCCGCAAATCAGAATACCAAAGAATCAGCTTATCTTCGTACTAAACACCTCCTTCCGCGCCAGCTGCTCCCGCGGACTGAGCGGGTCGTCCATCGGGAAATACAATATCTGGTATTCGTTCTTCTTCCTGTAGACAGTAAGCACGCAGCACGCATCGTGATTTGTCAGTGGAAATTTTAAATCGGAGATGGCTAGGATTAGGGCCGGAGACCTGACATACCCTAATGCCTTGGGATCTAGTCTGAAGAAATTGATGATTTCAAGCGGATCTAATTTATGCTCTGGGTTGATCCTTGCGGGGTGGGTAAGCTTGGTGGTAGGCTGTGGCTTGGGCCCGTCGTCATCGTCGTCGTCGGGAATCACGATGACGTCCTTCTCGTCATTCGCCGTCTGGCCGCTCCCAGCACCGTGTCGTTTCTCCTTGTGTATCGGATGCAGGATATGCTGGAGAACGCGTGAAGTGGACGTGGACGTTGTGCGAGCTCGGCCCAGGCCTGTTTGCGCCGAGGCACCCTCCGCCTCCCTCGACGTCGACACAGACGCAGGTGAGAGGGCAGCAAGGCCCAACTTGCGCAGCGGTTTCGGGATTAACCTGCATGTGCGCCAATAAGCATCACCATCTGCCACCGCGCGACACAGAGAACGGGAATATATAGTGTATATTGAACGTTGGACACACGGCACGCGGCACTCACCTGCTCGGGCAGAACGTGAGCAGGTTGACGACGCCCCGCCGGTCCACCTCGTATCCGACGATGGTCCGCGAGTGCCCGTCATGCTGCAGTATAAGGGGCATCTTGTCCGTGCACACGACGGGCGCGGCGCCGCGCAGAGCATCGTCGATGGAGGTCTTCACTTTTCCGAGGATGGGGGGCGAGAAGTAGTTCACGACCCAGTTGATCACTCCTTTCACCGCTAGATTGATATTTAGATCGGATGTTAGAAGTCTGAGTGGGGGCGGGCTGCGGAGATGGGTGCAGACCTCTGTCCTTGTCCTGCTTCTTGAGATCAAAGTCTACCAGTGCGCATCTAAACCATTGCTCAGCACACGACGCGAGGAGATCTGAAAGTTGAAACGTGAAACGCACGGTATGCGGCGGTACGTGAAGGCTGTGTATAATTCTATAGAGTGTAAATATCGAGTTAGCTTTGCGTTATCACGGTGACCGGGAGATAATGGGCCACATGTCATATGCGTGTTGGTATTACCTGCTGTTCCGATCCATTTGGTCGTCCCCGCTAGTTTATGCTTCAAATCCCGTGCACCATCTCGATCGTATCCTATATCAAAACCGACGCGTCAGATTCTGCTCCGTTAGCAATCAGCATAGCACACCTTCTCTCCATGCACTTTCTATGAGATGCTGCAGATTCCGCACGCTCGGCGGAGACGCATCATCAAGCAGCGCAAAGTACATCGGCTGGACGGGCTGCTCCATGAGCGCCGTGCACGCCATGAGGAAATTCCGATAGCTTCCAGAATTCACGCGTACGACATATAAGCAGCCCATAACCATACGACGCATACGCATCGGTGCACAGGCAGACTCACCCGCATCCCCAGCCAACGTCCCAGAATTCCCGTGCTATGTGCACTGTCTTGTCATAGCACAACACAGCACGTTGGGTCTTGCCTTTCGAATGCGACTGGGTCAGCGCCTGCCGCAGCACGGGAATGAGGCCTGTCTCGCGGGTTAAGGCTAGCTCCGCGGGAGCCGAAGAATGACTAACGCACCAGGACTGAAATTCTTGGGCGGGGGATCCACCCCAGCCTGCGCGTTGTGCCAGAACGTATCGGTCTCTGGCTTCCTCCAGTATTCTTTCAGCTTGGATGGGCTTTGCATAATACGTGCCCTTGCGCTTGTGCTAGCTATAAGGGGATCGCGCTTGCGGGAGGGAGACGCTACTGGCGCGCTGTCTGCGAAATGGCGTTCGTAGTGCGCTTGTCGCTGCTCTACAGGCCAGTTTGAGATGTCTGTTTTGCACATTTCGCATCGCATGATGTCCCTGCGGTGTTATCAGCTCTCGTGGACGTAGATGCCACTGGTGAGTGGCCGAGTGCTTACTCGGTGGCAGACAATATTTGGATGTCAGAGTCGATGGAGGCCCTCCTCCCAGCCAGCGTGTTGGACATCGCCCCCCAAGAGTCGGAGCGCGAAGCAGAGGTGGTGGTGAAGTACTTGGGTGACGGAGTGCGGACGGTGTCTCGGCGTGCTTCAGTGTTGCGATCGCCAGGGGCTATATTCCCCAAATCAAGGCCACTGTATTTTTTGACTTGTTTCCTCCTCGATCACACCTGTACCAATGGCACGCAGACGCAAAAATCGCACCCATCTCAAGGGGGCTGCAGACCCAGCTACTACCGCGGGCCCCAAAGACGGCCTCCCGAAATCATTTATCATCAAGCATGGCCAGGTTGGCTCGTCGCTCACCCAGCTTGTCCGGGACATGCGCAAAGTCATGGAACCCAACACCGCGAGTCGATTAAAAGTACGCTTCGCATCGGGAAACACACCAGGTCGGATAAGGCTGATTTAAATTGAATCGCAGGAGCGAAATCGCAACAAGCTCAAAGATTATCTGACCATGGCGCCCGCACTGCACGTAACGCATCTCCTCGCGTTTACCCTTACGCCCATCGCGCCGTCCCTGCGGATCGTGCGGCTGTCTGCGGGTCCGACGCTGAGCTTCAGAGTGGAGCGGTACAGCCTCGTAAAAGACGTGCTGAACACCTCAAAAAGAGCGCGAAGCATCGGCATGGAATACCTTAGTCCGCCCCTCGTACGCTCCTCACGCATTCTTATCTATGGAGCCTTACCGGACTGACACCAACATCGCCCACAGCTCGTCCTCGCCTCCTTCCCCCCGCCCGGCCCGGCCACGCCCCCGCACCTCTCCCTCCTCATGAAGTCCTTCCAATCCCTCTTCCCCCCGCTCGCGCCACACACGCTCACCCTCTCCGCCGCGCGCCGCGTCGTCCTCGTCGCCTACAACGCCGAGAAAGGCACGGTCGACTTCCGGCACTTTGTCATCACCGTGAAGCCCTACGGCGTCTCGAAGCGCGTCCGCCGCGTCCTCGAGGGCGGCGGGAAGAAGTCGGCGACGTCTACCGGGATGCTGGATCTGGGGAACGAAAAAGACGTTGCGGATTTCCTCCTCCGCAAGCGCGGCGAGCCCGGCCCCGGCAGCTCGACGGGCGGGACAGACGGGTACGAGAGCGCAGCCAGCAGCGCGAGCAGTGCCGGCGAAAACGAGGATGCCAATGCGATCAACCTGGCGGACGACTACGTGGGGCGGGGGAACAAGAAGGGCTCGCGGCGCGCGGTGAAGCTTGACGAGATCGGGCCGCGCATGGAGCTGCGGCTCGTCAAGATCACGGAGGGCGTGCCCGGGAAGCTGGGTAGTGTGATATACCATGAATTCGGTACGTTTCGTTTCCCGTTTCCCGTTATTCGGATGGGATATGGAAATAAATGCATAATGCTAATGGTGGATTACACTACAATAGTCACAAAAACCAAGGCGGAGGTGCACGACCTGAAGGCGGCGCACGCCGCGAAGGAGAAGCTGCGGAAATCGCGCCGAGATGAGCAGGAGCGGAATGTGCAGCGCAAGAAGGCTGCGGGTAAGCCGGCGAATGCGGATGGGGATGGAGATGAAGAGATGGATGGATCCGAGGCCGAGGATGAAGGTGATGAAGGCGCGTGGGATGACGAGGAGGAGATTAGCGAGGGCGAGGACAGCCCCGCGGAGGAGAGCGGAGACGAGAGCGAAGATGAGCCAGAGGCACGACCACCCCCGCCGAAGAAGGTTAGGTTCAGGGGGAAGAAGTAGCATTGTAGCATTGGTACCACACTGTCATGTATCGCGCATTACATGTATAATAGCTGATACAACAGAGCGGTGTATGAGTCGGCATATATTATCTGATTGGCATCATATTCCACATTCTGTTCGACCAGATACACCATCGACCTCGTATTGTAGCACTTCTAACCTCCCTCCTTCCCTACAAGACTCAGGACCTGCTCGGTGTCCCCATCATGCTCGCCTTTTCAAACCTGAAAAGTGGCAGCGGTTAGCGCGAGAACGAAAGAGGGTCTGTGTAGGGTACTCACCACCGCGATTAAACCGAGGTACCAGCCGGAGGACGAGGGCCGAGGGGTTGTATGAAGGGGACAAAATCAAAGACTGACACGAGAAACCAACTGAGGGCGAGGAACCGAGACAGAAAGAACAACCATACGACAAGGAACCAAGCACGCGACGACTTCAAGAGACCAGGACCGGATCCGGGATCAAAAAACCATTCGAGGAACGAGCCAGAATCCGGGAATCTGAGTAAAAGACTAGAGAAGCCGGGACAACGGACAACAAGCCACCCAATGAAGCAGCTAGCGAATGAGCAGCAAGAAGCAAGAAGCGGCGGGGGGACGAAGCTCCAGAAGCCGAGAAACTGACAAAAACCAACTGAAGGAGCGACCAGAGACCAAAAGAGGGAAAGGACAGTGCTGAGTGAACCGACCAAGGAGCCGAGGGGAGAGGGACCGCACCAACCACCGACCCAGGAACGGCGAGAAACCAACCGACAACCAGGGAGCAGAAATCAGCCCGTAGATGGGGGAACCAGGGGGTCGGGGCCGAGCTGAAGTAGAGATCAAACGAGCGAAATCAAAGGTAGGTGACCAACCAAGGGAACAAAGGAGGAGGGACCCGACGGAGATGAACGAGCGACGAGAAACCAACAAAGGGACAAGATCTGGGAAACTTGAACGAGGAGGGCCGACCAGAATCAACAAAGGGATCAGAGCCAGGAACGGACGGGGACCAGAATCCGATGGACAAACAGAAACAATGAGGGTCAAATGCCGGAAGTTGAGGAACCAGGAAAGGGATAACACAAGTACCTGAGGCTGGCCGAGGTTGAAGAACAATGTAAAGGAGCCGCAGAATGAGAAACCAACCAACCAAAGTATGTATGCGAGGGACCAAAGAAAGAGCCACCAGATCAAGGATTGAAAAGCGACGATGAACCGAGCAGTAATGAAGCAAGGAAAGTGGCGACTAGAAGCCGACCAAGCAATGAAAGACGGAACGGGAATCGGAAACCGATAAATCGAGGGATAAAGTGACCAGACCAAGAAACTGACGGAGACGGAAGCAGGGACCAACTTAAGGGGCAACCAGAGCCATTCGAGGGGCCAAGGAACAAAGCTAGGGCCGAGGAACCAGAGAACCGATAGAAGAAGCACCTCCTTAGATCAACCGAACGACGAGGGGTCTAAAGCCGAGGGGGAAAGAGGAAGGGTAACCAAGGCAATAACGTGAAGGACCAGTTTGAAGGCGAGAATACGAACACGGCCGAGGAACAAGAGATCGGGACGAGAACGCGAGGAATCAAGCGAGGGACAGGACCAGCAACCGGGACGAGGACGAAGAACCAATTGAGGGATCGGAGATCATGAAATGAGTAGCGATAACGAGACACGCACAGAGAAACAAGGGGAAACAGAAGCCAGAGAGGAGAAGGGAAGAGCAAGAAACAAGGGACCGAGAACAAGATAGGGGAACCTGACACTAGTACTGGCCGTTGATGAGACGTCTTGACAGTTGAACCTTGATGACTGACAACTTGAGGCTGGCGGTTGATAAGGGTCAGTAGCATGGCGAGATGTACATGCTGGCGGTACTGATGTCGGCGGGCTAAGCGTTGATCGGTGGCGAGAGGGTGTTGAACGTTGAGGTGGCAAACAAGGCGGTGTATAAGGCGGCGTCGAAGGTCGCGTTCATCTGCAAACTTCATCAGCGGGCATATATGATGGTTTAAGATGGCATCGCATACACTGTTGACCTGGCGGGCTTGGCGGCTGACGTTGGCGGCTAGTGTTGGCGGCGGTGTTGGGAGCGGGCAGTTGCGGTGTTGGGGAAGCAGGGGTGGTTGGAGTCACTGATTGTATGCACTAAAGGGATGATATGAAATGCGAATCTGCTGGTGGAGGATGTAAGATGTAAATGAAGAAGGGCGGGATGGTGGAAGGAAGTGGGAGAGAAGGTGAAGCAGGTCAGCCAGTGGATCAACGCCTTTAAATAGGCGCTTTACCCCTATCCCTCGAGCCGGGCTCTTTACCCCTCTCCTCCCCCAACCTCCGAGTCTGCCTGCCACCTCTGTACTAAGCAGTATCGTGAGATGGGTATCCTGTACCATGTAGAATTGCTTTGCACTTTTCATAGGCTTAACCAGCAGGGTGTACCAAGAGGCAGTTCGTTCAGGAGCTGACGGAGCGAACGTTGAGCGAACGATGTCCGAGCGACCCAGGAGCGACCCAATATTCTAAAGAAACGACGAAGCTGCAATCTGAGCCACAATTTGCAGAGGCCATAGCCAGGTCAAGCGGTTCCTTCGAGTATGGGGTTCGGCAGTTTAAAATTCGAAAGCGGAAGTGCAGACGCCAAGCGAAAGTGTGGCATGCCAGCAGGGGGGAGAAAAGTGAAGAAGCAGAAGGGAGAGGGGCAGGCAGAATGTGCGTGATAAGAGCGCAAGTGGAGGGCGACGGTTAGAGAACGGGCAGGTCCGGAGTAATAGTGAAAGAGGACTGCGAAGGTGAGGAGGACAAGGCTGCGCAAAATGGTCACAAGGACGAGCGACCAAAGGAAGTGTGGTTCTGGGGCATCACAGGGAAGGAGCGGCCTCTAGAGCATCTATGACATCCATATCATTAATATAAATACTCGAATTATACGTGTAATAGCTGAGCGGAGATGAACGTCTGCAGATGCAGCACATCAGGATGAAGAGGCCGGGCCGAACCAATCTTGCCACGCCCTCCCTGCCCGCATCTTGACGCCTTCCCAGTTATCCAGTGCTGGCCGGACGTCGAGGAAGAACGACACGCTAGCGTTCGGGTCGGAGGACGCGCGCCCGGTGTAGAAGTCGATGACATAGCGCATCTTGATTCCGCAGCGGTCGACGACCCAGTCGTGCCGGTCAAACGGCGGCGTGTACCTATCCCCCATCACTCCATCAGCATCGCAGCTTAGAATCAATCGAGGCAAAGCAGCACGCACCCGAGAAGACTCTTCCACCGCGCCTTCGGGCTCATCTGGCTCGGCTTCCCCTTAAAATTGACCAGCTTCACGCCCCCGCACTTCTCCCCTCCCCTCCCAGTCTCCCACTTCAGCAGCTCCGCCCACGCGCGCTCGTTTACCGCATTGTGTATCGGCACGATGGTGCGCATGTCCGGCGCCTGGGGATTGTGGTTCTTGCGCGCCATGGCAGCGAAGAACTGCGCCTCGGAGGGGTACACCCAGTTGCCATCCTCAGCTTTGGGGATGGAGGAGGTTTCGCGCTCTTTGGACAGGGCCGAGGGTGAGGCGCTAGAGCTGGCTTTGGGAAGCAAGTCGGCCCATGTCGAGCGCGTTTTGTGGTCCACTGGACACGCGTCCTCCGTGACGGTATTAGGTGGCGGTGAGTGATCTACTGGACAGGACATATCTGAGCAAATTCATTATCATAGGTCAGCGTCAGGAAAGCGGGACAGGTGTATCAGTTTCATACCTTCGCCTTGACGGTGGAAGGAGGGACGACGGAACAAACAGCTGTCATCAAGCAGCGATCGCGACTATTACGGCTCGCTCATAGCCCAATTTAAAATATACAGTCTGATTCAGAGCCTACGCCTGGCATTTATTGTCAAAAAATAGCCCCCCGTTTCTAAAATCCCCAGCCTCTGCACACGTTTTTCTATTGCCTTAAGCTTGCAGTTGCAACTCTCCTAGTTGTGCAAACAAATGAGTGTGATGATGCCGATTCGCCCAGGGATTCGTCATCGTCGTACTGGTTTATGTTGTATATATCTACGGAGTTTGCAACTGCAAGCTTAAGGCAATAGAAATCCGTGTGCAGAGGCTGGGTTTTAGACACGGGGGGCTATTTTTTGACAATAAATGCCAGGCGTACATGACACACATATGATGACATCCATTCATAGTACAATTTGCCCCATCGCGATCAGCTGTAAACATGATACTATTACAACACAGTATATACCCCATTGTCAAACGGACTTCGGACTTGCGGCACCCTGCACGGGGCGCCGTTCGCCATGCACAATTTATAATGCACATGTACATGCACAGAACATCAGAGCTTCGCCTTCGGATCGATATAGCTCGTCGCTGTCTTGAGGCTGTTAGCTGCCGTTGTGACCATTTCATCCACGCTGCGTGCACCTTTCGTATCAGCACGCGTACTTTTCGTGGAGTGCCGGAAGACTTACATGGCTTTTGCGGGCTTGATGTCGTTGATTGCGCCAGCGACCTTCCCCATCAGCCACATCCGGCTCTGCATCGACTTCTCGGGGTGCGCCTCCAGCTCTTCGTTGTTCGGGATCTTCCCCTGCGCAATGAGGGACTCGATCTCCGCCTTTCTCTTGTCCTCCCAGCTCGCGACATACTCCGTCTTCCTCACGCTCATCGGCCTTCCCGAGTAGATGAGTGTGCGCACGGTGTCGTCGTACCCGGCACTGAGGACGAGCTCCTTGTGCTTCGGCGGTGCACCTGCCTCCTCTGCTGCGACGAACCGCGTCCCCACCCACACGCCCGCCGCGCCATAGCTCAGCGCTGCCGCGAGCCCCCGCCCATCCGCGATTCCGCCCGCCGCGATGACCATAACCGGCTCGCCGGTGAGCGGGGACTTTTGGTTCTTACACGCGTCAACACAGGCGGGGATGAGGATGGAGAAAGGCGTGTCGCCGGTGTGGCCGCCGCCCTCGCCGCCCTGCGCGCAGATGATGTCGACCCCTTGAGCGAGCGCTTTTTTGACGTGCTTCGGGTGTCCGACCATGCTGCGAAGATGTCCAGCATGAGTTTCTTCCAAATAGAGAAAGGGGGATGGCCTACTTCATAACGGGAATTCCAGCCTTGTGCAGCTTGTCCACCATCTCCTTCGGCGGCACGCCCACTGCGCATACGAATAGGGACACGCCGCTCTTGATCATAACGTCGGTTAGCTCGGGCAGCTCTCCCTTTGTGTAGTCGTGCTGTAGAGTGCATTAGCGGATGATCCATTTTGAACCTGGCAGTACCTCGCAGGTGCCAGCCAGGCTTACTACTCACATTCGTCTTCCTCGCATTCCCTCCCACTGTCGGAATCAGCAAGTCCACTCCAAACGGCGCATTCTTATCCTCCAAATGCGCCTTAACCTCGTCAATGAAATGCTGCAGCATCTTGGGGCTCAGGAGCAGCCCGCCAATGACGCCAATGCCGCCTGCGTTCGTCACGGCCGCAGCGAGCTTGGGGCCCGCAGCGACGCTCATGCCAGCAAGCATGACGGGGTGGTTGATCCCGAAAAGCTTGGTGAGCGGGGTGCTGAATACGGGAGGTGAAGAGGGCATGGTGGTTAGTGGGTGCAAGGGGTGGGGTAAGACTCAAGTTATATATTACATACCCCTCCCTGGTTCATGGACAGCCGAAAGATAACGCGGGGGAACGAGTTTGATGGGCGCCACCAAGAGGCAAGCCGGAACGCGATCCGCAATATTGACTGTGTACCCCCGGCACTTCATAGCTCACGTGCCTGTCAAGTGGCGGCTGCGGTGCGCACTCGTTGAGAAGATTTGGAGCCCTCTACTGATTATTTACGACCTGCCAATAGTCCTATGAGCTAAATAATACAACATCTCTTTGGAATAGGAGAGAAAGAGAGCTATCCGATGCCACTTCCAAGCCACTATTAATACCTGGTGAAATACTTGCCTCCGGAAGACAGATGAGGCGTTTAGGATTCGCTATAAAGCTTATGTACCATCTTGAATGAAACCATGCAATGGAAATCCGCGCGTTGGGATGTTACACTACCAGTATCTTACAAGGAAAGAGTCTGCCTCCAAAGAGCTCATCTTGGAAACTGCGGTGAGCACTTTTGCAGCTTTCAGAGACTTTACAAACCACATTTACGGACCTCAGGTACCTCTGCATGATATGTTTATAAGTCTCAGCCAACCCTGCACGTATCATGCAGTTGGAATTGATATAGGGAGAGGCAACGAACTTCATGAATATAGAGTGCAACATGTTGCACAACCCATAACAAAATGTTCTCCACATTTGCCACATGTCAGGAAAGTAGAAACGCGAAGCAATAAATATTGAGATCCGTAGATCTACCACTCCGGGAAAGCGTGTCATCCTTGTGCAGGGGCCATGCTAATCTTCTCTGTATCGTTCCAATTTTTTCGTATGTCACCCCGAAGGGGACATAATCAGGAGGGGAAGTGGTGGGCGGTGGCGCGCGGGTTGGCTTTTGGCGCCGCAGACGGGTGACCGTGGCGCCAACAACCTATCCTTCATCGTGAGTGACTGTCCACTCTGCGACTTCCCTGTTAGTACAGCCATCTATAATACAAAAGACAATGGTAACGTAAGGGCGTTGCGATTGGCTAGATAAAACGGCCTTCTGATTGGCTAGGCAGCTTTTCGGCAGACTCCTACACATTCGCTAGGTAAGATGAAGCAAACTGCATATCAATAATTCGTTTCGTGCTGCATCCCTCCTACCCGCCACTCGGACCTTATTAATTTCTAACCTTATTTTTTTGCTATTAGTATCTTACCTAGCGACTGCCAAAAATTGTAGTGGCACGTTGCACTTGTTTGGTTGTGGCGCCAAAACACTGCAGCTTTTGCCTGCAGTGCGACTCAAGCTTGATCAATGTTACGCGCCCAGACTCGATACACGACTCAATGTACAGATACTCAAATAACATATAATAGCAATTAAATATCATGTATCTAGGAATAATTATTTGAGCACCAACACGGCGTGTGTAAAGGCTTTGATCAGGACCATGTAACCGGAGTTCAGACACAGTATAGTAAACAGGAATGTATATGAATTAGAAATCGGGAAGTACACGCGCAGAGATATGACAAGGAGCATCCGCAGCAATGCTCAGCCGAACGGAAAGCTGGTAGAAGACCTGCTATCTCACCTTGATTGTCCCAATGCACCACATACACGCTGCCAAGACTGCACCCTGACAAGAAGCTCAGGACTATAATCACAGTAGGTTTGGGGCCATCCGGGGTGCAGAGACCCGCAGAAGCGACGAATATGATGGTTTAACAGAATTGGTGGAACCAAAAAGCAGCAGCGACAACGATGACAGCGAGATAGACGAAGAAAAAAGCGAGGAGGCAGGATACAATGAACGTGTGATTTGATTACATGGGTTATTTCATGTAGAATTGGCAGCGATGACGACAATGGTAGCTGCAGAGGTAGATGAGGGCATGAATGATCGAGATTCTTGAGTCGCACTGCAGGCAAAAGCTGCAGTGTTTTGGCGCCACAACCAAACAAGTGCAACGCGCCACTACAATTTTTGGCAGTCGCTAGGTAAGATAGCAAAAAATAAGGTTAGAAATTAATAAGGTCCGAGTGGCGGGTAGGAGGGATGCAGCACGAAACGAATTATCGATATGCAGTTTGCTTCATCTTACCTAGCGAATGTGTAGGAGTCTGGCTTTTCGGTCGCTTTTCCTACGCTGTACTTTCTGTCAGCTTTCATCTGAAAATTATGCTATTTGGCTCTACTTTACAGTTCTCGACTACGCATGACGGGTGCCCCAATCAGCTTTGAAAATTTTGCTTCAAACCCTCTCACACCGCGCAGCTCGCGGCGGCAAGGTCGGAGAGTCAGAATGGAATCCCAGCAGCTTCTCATTAGCTGGAAGCATTCGTGTGGAGTTCATTGCGGCGGATAGACGTGATTCTGCGACTTTTGATCGCCACCTCGAGCTGCATCTTCTATCCGAACACTGGGACTTAGGAATGGGGCGGCACTGGACGGTACTAGAACGGGCACGGGCACTGGCATTCTGGCACGGGCACTAGCATGATCCATCATGTGGAATGGGAACTCGCATACTGGCACGGACACTCACACACTAGCACGGGCACTCCCATACTGGCACAGACAATGGTTCGGGCATACTCCGCACGGGCACTGGCACGGGCACAACTGGCACGGGCAACTGGTAATAGGCACAGGCACGGGCAAGGACTGCTTTCACATAATTACAATGTGTTCTTGCAGCTTTAAGCTGCAGGGGCACGGCTCATAGAATTAGCGGGCACATATGAATCAGCTGGATCATTACTAGGCTCTGGGGCGCGGGAACGGGAGGGCACGGGCGGGGGCACGGGCAGCATTTTCATTCAATATCTCCTTACAAGCCACAGGGTACGGAGTAACTTCCTGTCATGCCAACACGAGCTCGAGTGTCAAACGAGTGTACGAAGTTTGAAAGAATCATAACTAATTTGCAATTACACTATAGGCATTCGCTTCATCAACAAGGCCACGGTGCCGACCCCCCAAAGGTGGGGCGGCATGAGTGGCCTAACTTCGCCTGTGAGTACAAATGCTCATCTCACTTCTCAGCACTCAAATGCTACTGATAACCGGCGTTCAACAAGAGCTGATGATATTAAGACTTGGGCATAATGCCCGTAGCGAAGCACGGGTTGCTGCTAGTCTAACTTGAAGCACCCTAAGATGACTTGAATTGACCCAACGCAATCCTAGCTCCACATCATCCAGTGCAGCACAATGGGAACCCTTGAGAGATTGCAACTGAATTAGACGCACAACAGAGAGCAATGCGCAGGGTGAAGATTCTAGAAACATATAGCCATTTCTTTCTATCCATCCGTAATACAAACTGCCCCGTTATAAACAGCTGTAAACATGATACCAGTACAACACAGTAGATACCCCATTGCCAAACGGACTTCAGAATTGCGCCCCCCCTGCGCGGGGTCCCCGGCGTGCGCAATTTCTAATGCTCAGGTGCACAGAACATCAGAGCTTCGCCTTCGTATCAATATAGCTCGTCGCCGTCTTGAGGCTTTTAGCTGCCGTCGTGACCATTTCATCCACGCTGCGTGCACCTTTCGTATCAGCACACCGTACTTTTCGCAGAGTGACGGAAGACTTACATGTCTTTTGCGGGCTTGATGTCGTTGATTGCGCCAGCGACCTTCCCCATCAGCCACATCCGACTCTGCATCGACTTCTCGGGGTGCGCCTCCAGCTCGACATCGTTCGGAATCTTCCCCTGCGCAATGAGGGACTCGATCTCCGCCTTTCTCTTGTCCTCCCAGCTCGCGACATACTCCGTCTTCCTCACGCTCATCGGCCTTCCCGAGTAGATGAGTGTGCGCACGGTGTCGTCGTACCCGGCACTGAGGACGAGCTCCTTGTGCTTCGGCGGTGCACCTGCCTCCTCTGCTGCGACGAACCGCGTCCCCACCCACACGCCCGCCGCGCCATAGCTCAGCGCCGCCGCGAGCCCCCGCCCATCCGCGATCCCGCCCGCCGCGACGACCATGACCGGCTCGCCGGTGAGCGGGGACTTTTGGTCCTTACACGCGTCAACACAGGCGGGGATGAGGATGGAGAAAGGCGTGTCGCCGGTGTGGCCGCCGCCCTCGCCGCCCTGCGCACAGATGATGTCGACCCCTTGAGCGAGCGCTTTTTTGACGTGCTTCGGGTGTCCGACCATGCTGCGAAGATGTCCAGCATGAGTTTCTTCCAAATGGAGAAAGGGGGATGGCCTACTTCATAACGGGAATTCCAGCCTTGTGCAGCTTGTCCACCATCTCCTTCGGCGGCACGCCCACTGCGCACACGAATAGGGACACGCCGCTCTTGATCATAACATCGGTTAGCTCGGGCAGCTCTCCCTTTGTGTAGTCGTACTGTAGAGTGCATTAGCGAATGATCCATTTTGAACCTGGCAATACCTTGCAGGTGCCAGCCAGGCTTACTACTCACATTCGTCTTCCTCGCATTCCCTCCCACTGCCGGAATCAGCAAGTCCACTCCAAACGGCGCATTCTTATCCTCCAAATGCGCCTTAATCTCGTCAATGGAATGCTGCAGCATCTTGGGGCTCAGGCGCAGCCCGCCGATGACGCCAATGCCGCCTGCGTTCGTCACGGCAGCAGCGAGCTTGGGGCCCGCAGCGACGTTCATGCCAGCAAGCATGACGGGGTGGTTGATCCCGAAAAGCTTGGTGAGCGGGGTGCTGAATACAGGGGGTGAAGAAGGCATGGTGGTTAGCGGGTACAAGAGGTGGGGTGAGACTCAAGTTATACATACCCCCACCCGGTTCATGGATAGCCGAAGGATAATGCGGGGGAAATGAGTTTGATGGACACCACCCGGGTTCACCTGCCGGTCACGCGTCACGCCCGATCACCATGTTGGTCTAGAGTACTGTATAATTACAACCTTACATAGGTTCAAGCCAATTCCTTGTGACTGAGGTCACCGACCAGTTCACATGTTCACATGCACCCGTGACGTGAGACAAACTTGTCTTAAGTCCAAAATGAGGTGCCTGACTTTTGGGTGGCTCGGGCGAGGCTCGGGCGAAATGTTTGTCACAGAAGAAGTTCAAGGCCCAGTGAAAGTCACGTGAAATAGGCTCAGTTCAGCCTTGGGACAGGTGACGAACTTGAGGTCGTAATTATGCAGCACTGCAAATCCTACTTGCCTCAACAATTTCTTGCCAGGAAATCTGAGAAACCAGGTTTAAATTATTTCGGCCATCCGTCACATGCGAAATCCATGCGATATGCAATTTTTAATGCCAGTACAAAAACAGTTCAGTAAGGCGGCTAAACATCACTGACAGTGCAGAAATGACCCAGTAATTAGCCCACGCATAGGCTGAATATCATCCCTACTAACACATTTACATGCTGGAATATTTCAACCTGAGAAGCCTAGAGGTCTATGTAATATTAAGTCATTGAAAAGCCAAGAATAGAGGAAAGGATAACTCACGATAATTATTCGTCAAACAGGATCAACTTGTACCTGCCCTTCCCAGACACGACCTGCACCCTGACACTTAAGCCCTCCGCCACGAACTCTCGCATACGCCCCATGGCCACGGCATCAAAGATGGCGGCGTCTGGAACGTGGCGCAGACCGATAGAATCGATGCGTTTAACAGGTCCAGACAAGTCCACTCGCCACCGCGACTCCACCATGTCCACGAACAATCCCACCTGGAAGTCTTCCCAGTAGTCCAGAAACAAGTTCTGAAGCTCAGGCGCGGGGTAGGGGCCAGCTCCGCATGCTGGGGATGCTGTGAGGGCCTGTACGAGCCTGCTGTACTCCTGAAATCCACGACGACCAGAGAACGCATAAAATGCATTATGAATGTCGAGAGTTTTCAGTTTCGGGGTCACCCGAATCAGCTCGTTCAAGTTTGGTAGCATGCTCCCGCTATTTCGTGAAAGAGTGAGATCGAGGGTGGCGATGTCGCAGGAGGAGCGATGTATGAGGGATATCAGCGATGTGCTCCATGTAATACCCAATCCGCTTTCTTCAGAGAATGAAAAATTCGTCAATGAGGGCAATTCAAGAAAGTTGAAGAAGCAATCGATGCTAATCCCATCGTAAGACAAGGTCAAATTGCGGAGGTGGGATAAACGCAGAAACGCCATTGAGGCTGGACGAGATGATTTCAATTCTGCCGTGAACGTGACAATGCGGGGCATTATCTGCAGCATAGAGTGAGCTTGTGTGAAGGAGCAACAGTTGGCGGTAACATCGGTGAGCTGATTCCACGGAAGTTCGCTAAAATTTCGCAGGCTCTGAGAATTGAGATCCACCACAGACCGTAGCATTGGAGCAGCCTCAAAGGCATTTGGCGGATGTACTCTGGGCAAGGCGAGCCTCAACGTTTGTAGCAACGGTATGCGGTTTCTGATTCTCGTAAGATCGGTGTTGAGATGGGGCGCACCGAACGATGCCTCTCGCCACCTGCAAGAGTGACCAATCACAGTCGCGAGAAGGGCATCCCAGCCGCTCTGATGTTCAACACCCTGTCCCCGACATAGAAGTTTGACGAACAATGGGCAGTCACCTCCCCGTGCCAGCCAGGTTTCCGCGCATTCCACCGCCTTCGTGTTATCGCTGTAGTGCAAGTACACAGTGATGCGATTCCAGAGAGAGGGCGTAGATAGTGCGATTTGCCGCCATCGCTGGCAAACGTGGGTTGGTGGGAGGATAGCAGCCCGCGCACATGTATGCAGGATGACCTGAATATCGTCATCCAAATGCCCGGGCCCAAGGTATGAGAGGATCTCGGCGAAAATTTCTGCTGGGATCGTTTGAACCGGGGATGAAAACTCAACAGGCGAACGATTGTCCGCGTTGGATGTGCGTGGACGGTCTGTGCAAATCGATTCGGCAGCTGACTCAGACGGCATGTCCTGATGGACATCGTCATGTAAGAGCATTATGTATTCAGACGATCCACTTACAAATATGGATTGCTTGGTATTCGACGGTTTTCACTGGGGTCTACAGGCCAGATACGATGTAGGATGGTTAATGGAGATTTACAGTTGCCGGAAAGTACATATCAGCTTCGAATTCATAGCGCGATTTGATCGCACGTGCTGCCCAGGACCGAGCTCCAATTTGTAAGTAATTGTAATGGCTAAGTAAAATTGCACTGTAACCCATGGCCGAATGCCATATAATGTGCCTTGCATAAATCAGGCTGCTCAGGACCTCCGAGTCATAAACATGTCATAAATATATAAATGGTGTTTTGCCGCCGTCAAGAGGTCTCGAGAGGCACTTTACTGCATGTATCATGCAGTTGGAATCGATGCTGGGAGAGGCAACGAACATAAATACAGATTGCACCATGTTGCACAACCCATAACAAAATATCTCCACATTTGCCACATGTCAGGAAAGTAGAAACGCGAAGCAATAAATATTGAGATCCGTAGATCTACCACTCCGGGAAAGCGTGTCATCCTTGTGCAGGGGCCATGCTAATCTTCTCTGTATCGTTCCAATTTTTTCGTATGTCACCCCGAAGGGGACATAACCTGGAGGGGAAGTGGTGCTCGTTGACGCACGGATTGGCTTTTGGCGCCGCAGACGGGTGACCGCAGCCATGGCGCTTTGACTTGTGACTCGCGATCAACCATATCTTCAATTGCAACCTCCATCAACCCATCCTCCATCGTGCCCGGCCTGTCTACGCCAGCGAAAATGGTTGCACACAAAGCAACACAGATTCGTAAGTGGATTGTCTGAATACATAAAGCTCGGTTTCGCTCGCCAATATCCCTTTCCTCTCTTGCACACTATTTCAGCTACTGTTCGCACCTGTTCGCACTGGGTCAGGCAGAGCCTCTGGCGTAGATCTTGAACGTGGAACAATCGGGCAAACGTTAACACCGCCGGGGCACACTCTATTCCACCTCACCTGAACCACCACCGCGTTTTCTCCCGAGTCCTTCCGTTCCGTTCCTTCTCTTCCGTCTGCATCACAGTGACGCGCCCTTTATATTGGTGTTATTGCCGATATTGCAAACCTTTGCAAAAGTTACAGCTATCTTCACAAGACTTTGTAAGACCTTGGCATGCCCCAAAACTGAACGTGCCACCACATTCCCAAACAGCGGAGCTGCATGTAACGGTCGGTCGGTCCTGCTGGTGATGAGGGTGGTTTCAAGAGGACCGCAGATGAGGATCGCGAGCTCGCAGAGTTGCTAGACGATTCAGATTTACATGTTTTGTGTTACATTGCCCATGAAAATCTAATACACAGATCAACATATCATTCACTGTTTGCCCAGATTCCACTTCCTCCGCCACCCAGGGAAGAACGGATCCTCATCCAGCGTGCGCACCTTCCAGTCCTTCGGAACCAACCCCATCTCCTCCTGCTCCTTTGCCCACGCCTCGAGGGCCGGCAGCGCGACGTGCTCGATGTGGAACGTGCCCTTGTACTCCATGATCGGCTTGCTCCCCTCCCGCAGCGCCATCGCCACCAGCGCAGGGATGAACGGCTCGTCCCTGAACTCGGTCATCGGCGTGAAGAGCGCCTTGAAGCTGAACACGATCCCCTTCGAGGCAGGTAGGCGCCGCACCGCCTGCCAGTCGACGCGGAGGTGGATGTCCTCGAGCCGGAGCGCAGGGTCCTGGCGCTGGCGCAGCTCGGAATGGGGATCACCTGGCTGCATGAAGAGGGGCTGTCCGACTTCGAGGCCCCATGAGCCGCGCTGGATCGGCTTGTCCGATGTGAGCTTTGTGAACCACCTGAACGACACACATGCGGAGTCAGCGGAGGCACACGGATCGAAACATCGTAGCGGCGGCGCACCTGTCCATGGACATCTGCATCTTCTCCTTATAATCTGGCACGATCTTATGTATCTCATGCAGCGGCTTCCCGATCTTGGTCGCGACGTTCCACCCCATCGCCGAGCACGCGATGCCCGCCGTTAGCGTGTACAGCCCCGTCTTCGGGTCCGCCTGCGTGAGGAGGAAGTCCTCGGGCACGTTTTCGAGCAGGAAGTGCCACGGGTCGGTGGTGCGGATGTCGAAGGACGTGCCGAGGATCGCGTTAAGGAACACGGCGGTGCGCGGGTCGAACTGGAATTGAGCGGGGTAGCGCGCGCAGAGGAATTGGATGGCTGTCCCCATGAGTTCTCTGCGCAGCGCGGGTGGTCAGTCAGTGAGCATAGGGGGATGTGTGTAGGGGATGGGGTGGTCACCTAGAGGCGTGCTCGCTGCCGGGCAGCGCGTCCATGAGCTTGGAGCCGTGCTTCGCGTAGAGCTCCTTGCGCTGGGCGATGCGCACGCGATACGTCGACTCGAGCTCGATCCAGAAGTCGGGATCCAGCTTCTTCAGCGCTACAATGACGGCATCGTCTCAGCATAATGCGTGACTATGAATTTGAATGAAACACGTGCCCATGTGCTGCACGTAGTTCCTGCATTCATAGCCTTATCGTCAGCCTCCACCCGCGATCTGCGCGACGAGCATGCACTGACCATCTGAACGGGCGATATGGGCGTGGTTTGGCAGTATCGATGTCGAATTGGAGCAGCGGGGTCGGGAGGGGGACACCGGCTAGCGCGTGGTAATCTGGGAATTCCACTTGCTGGTGTCGGTGCACTAGGAATGCGAGGATGGCGGCGAGCCCCAGTGCGCCGAAGGCATAATACGGGCTGCTCAGTAGAGTGTCCATTGTGAAGCAAGGGAAGGTAATCGCATGTCTTATGTAGTGAGCACTTATCAGTGCAACGGACCCTCCTTTTGGTCACAAGATTCTACAAGATTGCAGGCCAACACGTGTTGAGATACGGATACGTACATGGGAATCGTACATCACGCGAGGCGAGCGATAAAGAAATACAAATACGACATCCATACGCCAGCGGAAGTGCGGCTGCCCGCGCGTCGCCCCGCTCAGAGTAGAACGGCTAATTGCCACCTTCATCTGGGCTGCCGGTGTGGTGAGACGCGCAGAGCTGCTAGATATCGGATATACGGCGTCTGCCGATTTTGATTAAATCAGTCACTCAGAGAGCGAGCTTGCAGAGACTGCGGCGTGGCTTGAACGTATGTATATACCTTCAGGGCCGTATCCAACCTCAAATGAAGTAGGGTTTCTGCTGATGAGGAAGCTCAGGACCCGTGCCGGCGTCAACAATGTCTGCTGCAGAGTCTTGGTGGCCGAATTTAAGCGCATGTAGGGACCATATGTCCCTACGGATTAAACATGACCTGGGAGCCATTTTCAAGATTTTAGTGTCCGGATTGTGGTATGACATTTAGTGGCATACGCAGAGGTTTTGGGACGCCGTATCATCATCCCGGACAGCAAAAGCTCACAAAACCGCGGGCCATATAATCGCCATCTGGACAGCGCCAGAAAACGCGGTTTTGGAACCGGATACTAACCGGCAGATTCCAAGAATTTTTGATATTTTCCTCATAGCTGCTCTATTGGTGGCTTTCTAGAATGTTTTGTGTGGGTGTTTGATTGCGAAAATATCATGCTTGATTCAAAGTCTGCTCCAGCAAGATGTTAGTAGCACCGTGTTACTGTACTCGAGCAAACTTCTTTGTAGATTTCGTTCCAAGCGTTATGTGATCAAACTACCTGGATCAAACCCCTGCTATTCCTCGCACTGAGACTCGCCTGGTGTTGTCGTTTGGATGGCATGTGCTGAAAGAACCCATTAAAGCATCCAAGACCCCTGCGTAAGGCTGCTACCAGGTGACATAAAGAGTTTGTGATGCCGGCGTCCAGGTGAAATGAAATAGCGTGCGCCCCGGCGGTGTTAGTGTTTGTCCGATTGTTCAAGATGGACGCCCCAGCGACCAGGAGTTGAAGTGATGTGTAAGAGAGGAACGAGATGTTGCCAAGTTGGTGAGCGAAATCAACGAATGTCGACGTCGTTGTCCGGCGCTTTGCTTGTCGGCGGCATGAACGTGGCACGAGGAACGATGTCATCTAACGGATCTGGACCAGCTGAATCGCAGAGATGCGCTTGGGCATTGATACGATGAAAAAGACTCGCGAGGATCTGCATGAGATAATGTGCACTGCTTACGCTGAGAAACTTGAGGCCGTCGTAAGCGTCGGGACTCGGGGGAAGACCCGGACGTCGGAATCTGAATTTAGAGGTTGACCTGACGGCGGTAAGCACATCTCGATAAATGGTTTCTACCGCTTTGATAAAATCAGTCGCCCCGATGGCGAGCTAAAGGAACAAGAGGAAGGGAATGAGATACTGGTTATTTAGGCCATCGGTAACATGCGACTGCTAGTGCAGAAATTACGCAGTGAGGCTGAATATAATTCCCTCTAACGCGTATACATGCTACCTAACAGCACCATTGACAATAGAATGATCAGTTTACAGGTCTCTGCAAGCAGAAAAGTCCTTGGTTAAAAGCCAAAAATGGGGGCAAGGATAACTTACGACAATCCTTCCTCGAACACGATTAACTGGTGCTCATACTCGCCATTCGACACATAATCGCGAGTCACGACCTCCACCTCGATAGTTAAGCCCTCTGCTGCAAACTCTCGCAGGCGCTCCATGGCCACGGCATTAAAGATGGCGGCATCTGGAACGCGGCGCAGCCTGACGGAATTGATGCGTTTGACGGATCCTCCAGAAGAGTCCACTCTCCACCGCGACTCGACCATGTCCACGAACAACCGCACCCGAAAGCCTTTCCAATAGTCCAGAAGCAAGGTCTGGAGTTCAGGCGCGGGATAGAGGCCTGTCCCGCATGTCGCTGTGAGGGCCTTCACAAACCTACTATAATCCCGCGATTCACGATAGGCAACCAACGCATGAATATCATTATGAATGTCGAGAGTTTTCAGCTTCGGGGTCACCCGAATCAGCTCGTCCATGCTTGGCGGCTCGCTCACGCCACATTGTAGAAAAGTGAAATCAAGGGTTGCGATGTCGTAGCAGGAGGAGCGATGTATGAGGGAGATCAGTGATGTGCTCCATGTAGTATGCGCTCCGGGTCGTTCAGACAATGTTAATTTCACCAATGAAGGTAATTCAAGACAGTCGAGGAAGCAATCGAGGCCAATTCCGCCGTAAGATAGGGCCAAATTGCGGAGTTCGGATAAACGCACAGGAGGCGTCATTGAGATTGGCGTATTTGATTTCAAGTCTGCCGTGAACCTGACAATGTGGGGCAACATCTTCAATATAGAGAGTGCATGTGTAAAGGAGGAACGATGGGCAGTAACGTCGGTAAGCTGAGTCCACGGAAGTCGGCGCAAATTTCGCAGGCTATTAGAATTGAGATCCACGACCGCGCTTAGCATTGGCGCAGCCTCGAAAGCATTGGGAGGATACACGCTGCCCAGCTCGAGTCTCAAAGTTTGTAGCAACGGCAGGCGATTTCTGACCCCTGAAAAACAGGTGCTGAGAAGGGATGCACTGAATGCTGCCTCTTGCCACCTGCAAGAGTGACCAATCACAGTCTCAACAAGATCATCCCAGCCCCTCTGATATTCATCACCCTGTCCCCGACACAGAAGTTTGACGAACAATGGGTAGTGTCCTCCGCGTTCCAGCCAGGATGTCACACATTCCACCTTCTTCCTGCTATCGCTCCCGGTCAAATGCACAGTGATGCGATTCCAGAGAGAGGGGGTAGAGAGGGCGATTTGCCGCCATCGCTGGCAGACATGGGTTGGTGGAATGATCGCAGCCCGTGCACATTCATGCAGAATGACCTGAACATTGTCATCCAAACGCCCGGGCCCAAGATGTGAGAGTATCTCGATGAGGACTTCTGTTGGGACCAATTGAATCGGGGATGGAAACTCAGTAGGCGAACGATGGTTCGCGATGGGTGTGCATGGGTGGTCTGTGCAAGTCGGTGAATCGGATGTCTTGTCCTGGTGGTCATCGTGATTAAAGAGCTTTATGTATTCAGACGATCCACTTACAGATCTGTATTGCTTTTTGAATGACGGCTTCCCGATCTTGGCGGCGACATCCCGCCCCATCGCCGTCAGTCTGTACAGCCCCGTCGTCGGGTCAGCCTGTGTGATGAGGAGGCCCTCTGGGAGATTCTTGAGCAGGAAGTGCCAGGGGTCGGTCGTGCGGACGGTGTAGGACCTGCCGAGGACCGCGTTGTGGAACATGGCGGTGCGCGGGTCGAACTGAAATTGGGCGGGGTAGTGGGAGCAGAGGAATTGTATGGCTGTCCCCATTAGTTCACTGGGTGGGTGGTCGGTCAGCTAAACGTGGTGGTGGGGGGGTATGTGGGGTGGTCACCTAGATGCATGCTTGCTCCCGGGGAGTACGTCCATGAGCTTCGGGCCGCGCTTTGCGTAGAGCTCCTTGCGCTCCTTGTGCTGGGCGATGTGCACGGGGTGCCATTCCACTCGCTGCTGTCCGTGCAGTAGGATTACGAGGACAGCGGTGAGCCACAATACGCCGATGGTATAGTACGGACTGTTCAGTGGTGCAGAGTCCATGGTGAAGCAAGGGAAAGTGCTGGAAAGTGATCGCATATCTTAAGTCGTGGGCACTTAAAGTTATAGACTGCCACAAGGTCAACACGTGTTGATATACGGATACATACACAAGAATCGTACACTAGACGCGAGCGATAAAGAAACACAAACACGACACACATACCAGCGGCTGCTCGCACATCGCCCACCAGAGTAGAACGGCACATTTACACCTTCATCTGGGCTGCCGTTGTGGTGAGGTGCGCGCAGAGCTGGTAGAGATCGGATGTACGGCGTCCAGTGGCGGTGAACAAGTATAACCCACAATGATTATTCGTCAAACGGGATCAACGTGTACCCATGGTACTCGCCAGCCACGACCTCCACCCTGAGAGTTAAGCCCTCTGCCACAAACTCTCTCATGCGCGCCATGGCCACGGCATCAAAGATCGCAGCGTCTGGAACGCGGCGCAGACTGATGCAATCGATGCGTTTGATGGGTCCTCCGGGAGAGTCCACTCGCCACCGCGACTCGACCATGTCCACGAACAACTGCACCTGGAAGTCGTCCCAATAGTCCAGAAGCAAGGTCTGAAGCTCAGGCACGGGATGGGTTCCGCATGCTGGTGATGCTGTGAGGGCTTGTACGAGCCTGCTATGATCCCGCGATCCGCGATGACTATAAAATGCATGAATTTCATTACGAACGTCGAGAGTTTGTAGCTTCGGGGTCACCCGAATCAGCCCATCCAGACTCAGTGGCTCGCTCCCGCTATATCGTGAAAGAGCGAGATCGAGGGTGGCGATGTCGGAGCAGGGGGAGCGATGTATGAGGGATATGAGTGATGTGCTCCATGTGGTACGCGCTCCAGGTCGTTCAAACAATGATAATTTCGCCAATGAGGGCAATTCCAAAGAGTCGAGGAGGCAATCGATGCCAATTCCGCTGTAAGACAAGGCCAAATGGCGGAGTTCGGATAAACGCAGAGGAGGCGTCAATGGGATTTGCAGAAATGATTGCAATTCTGCTGTGAACCTGACAATGCGGGGCATCATCTTCAACATAGAGAGAGCTTGTGTAAAGGAGCAAACGTCCGTGGTGAAATTGGTGAGCTGAGTCCACGGAAGTCGGCGCAAATTTTGCAGGCTATGAGAATTGAGATTTACGACCGACCACAGCATTGGAGCAGCCTCAAAAGAATTTCGCAGATTTACTGATCTGCCCAAAGCGAGTCCCAACGTTTGTAGCAACGGAAGGCGATTTCTGATTCCTGCCAAACTGGTGCTGAGAAAGGGTGCATGGAATGCTGCCTCTTGCCACCTGCAAGAGTGACCAATCACAGTTGCAAGAAGCGCATCCCAGCCCCTCTGATATTCAACATCCTGTCCCTGACAGTGAACTCTGACGAACAATGGACAGTCTCCTCCGCGTGCCAGCCAGGATTCCACGCATTCCACCGCATTCGTGCTATCTCTCTGGGCCAGGTTCACAGTGATGTGATTCCAGAGAGAGGGTGTATGAAGCGCGATTTGCCGCCATCGCTGGCAGACATGGGTGGGTGGAATGATCGCAGCCTGCGCACATTCATGTAGGATGGCTTGCATATCATTATCCAAATGCCCAGGACTGAGATATGAAAGGATCTCGGCGAGCACTTCTGTAGGGACCGATTGAATCGGGGATGAAAATGCAGCAGGCGAACGATGGTCCGCGATGGGTGGGTATGGTCCAGGGCGGTCTGTGCAAATCGGTTCGGCGGCCCACTCGGATGGCATGCCCTGGTGGTCATCGTCATTCAAAAGTTTTATGTACTCAGAAGATCCACTTACGAATCTGTTTTGCTTTCCCCTTGGGTTGACAGAATCAGACAGGCCGGGCACGATGGAGGATGAGGGAGGATGGGTTGATGGAGGTCGCAATTGAAGCTCTAGGGTCAGATGGTCACCCGGCCGCCGCGCCAAAAAGCAACCCGCGCGCCACCGGCCACCACTTCCCCTCTGAGATATGTCCCCTTCGGGGTGACATACGAAAAAATTGGAACGATACAGAGAAGATTAGCATGGCCCCTGCACAAGGATGACACGCTTTCCCGGAGTGGTAGATCTACGGATCTCAATATTTATTGCTTCGGGTTTCAATTTTACTTTGTGCAATGTGTGGCAAAAACAAAGCACTTAGGCTGCGAGCGTCTCGCAGACCGGCTAATATTGCATGCATTTTTTCACAGCATACTAATGTTTATAATTCCTTGCAAAGCATTCCAGGTGTTCCGGATGTTACGCTCTTTGTACAGCCTTGTAGAGAATCCGCCAGACTGCTGATAGGCTCTTGAAACCGCCCTCGTCCGGTGCGATGGCCGGCTCCGGAACGTCCACTGCTGTGGATGGCACCGGATGACAGATGTAGCAGCTCTATTACCAGGTATAGAGAATGAGCCTGAATGAGCCTTGCATTGATCGACTTAAAAGAAGGTTGGTACAAACTACTGAGCCGCCATTTCGAATGAGTATTATCCCATCCAGGCTAGCCCTGATACCCCATGTTTGCTTGCATTTTTCCTTAGGAGCCTAGAAGCTGGGCAGCAAGAATCTCAGCTTCAGTAAAAAGTATAGATTGTGCACTTGATCCGAGTGTGAACAGTGACATGGTTGAAGCATGCAGGTAATATAGGTCTCTATTGCAACCCGTGAGATGCCGGCCGTAGTAACATTTCGAAAAGTCCAAACCGTTCCGCAACTCATGACTTTCTCTATCTCCCCATCTCCTACCTCATCCCCCTTTATCCCGCGACATTCATTCTCTTCCAATGTCCGAAATCGTTACCACCCAGCTGCCAGTCAACAAATATGCGCCCTTCGCGGATTCTCTGTTCTTTGAACTACCCCCAGAGCTCAAATCGGAGATCCTCCGCCACCTGGACGATGAGGACATCTACATCATTTCACTCGTCAGCAAGAAGCTGCATACCCTCGCGTTGCCTGTCTTCATCTCTCGCCAAAACGGACAACTGATCCATAGGAGTTTGTACCTATACAAGCCGCCATTCAAGCTACTTCGCGCGGCCCGCGTCGCTTTGTATGTCACCGAGCTCGCGAGCTTCAGCTTGACCACATACGCGCCCCGCGTTCCCATCGTGAAGACTCTCCACGAGCTGCAGCACATGGTCAATATGATGAAGTTCGTTGGCGTGATAACGCTGGACGTGGAGATCAAGGCGGAGGCCGCCGAGCCTTTGGGACAGCTGCTGGGCGCCCTCGTGGGCAAGGCATGCACGTCCTTGACTGTGCGCAGATGGGACCTGGAAGACTTGAATGGGCGCCCTGACGCGATGGATGTTGTTATACCCCCCCTCACCACGCTCCAATCTCTCGACCTTGCGTCTTGCAATCTGCCGTATCTGCCCATCCACGACTGGCTGGTGCAGTCGATCAACATGTCGAACATACACTCGCTATCGCTGTATCGCGTACAAGTCGGACAGTGGACGATGGGAGACGCTTTAAGCGCCCTCACGGTCCCTGCTTTAGCGAAGCTGTCGCTAACGGAGCTCACGGGCGTGGAATGGTCCGACATCGAGGCATTTCTCATCCGCCATCCGAAGATCATGTCGCTGTATCTCAAATGTGACGCCGCCATACCCCCGTCGACTCAACAACTACCCCACGACGCCCTGCCATCCCTGTCCACGCTGCGCAGCTCACCGCTCTACATCCAACACTTCCTGCAGTCCCCTGAGGCGCTACCTGTGCTCACACATGTGGAAGTGGACTCGCACCTCCCTGAGACGACGGGGGACTTTGTCGCCGATTTTTCGGATGTAGAGGACACGCTCGTGCTCATTGCCAGCCACCCGAGCATCACCTCCATCGGCCTCCCCCTGCTCCTCAACGGCATGGCGGATGAGTGGCTTCTATCTGGCAGCAGCCAGGGGGAGGGCGGGGTGCGGAGGGACGTGGAGCGACTCATTACACACGTGAAGACCGTCAAAATATGCCCCGAGATCACGCTCACGAGCCCAACCACCTTGAAGCTCCTCCCGCACTGGCTGGCCCTGATGCCGGCCATCCAGCATGTGGACCTCTGCATTGTGTGGGGTCTCGAGACCACGCAGAAGATGAACTTTTTGACTACGCTTGCGGCTGTGTGTCCTACTGCGCAAACGGTGCAGATAGGGCTAGAACGGTGGACCCTTGCGAAGCTTCGCCAATGACTCTACAATTTCCCATATGTACCTTGTTTGTGCCTTCCCTGCTCTTGCGTCCACCTGCTTTGCAATTTCGTTCTCGCATCCCTTTCATCAGTGCCCATTACCAGTCCATGGAGCCAAGTCTCCCGCACCACAAACCAGGACCCCGTCAAACCAGACCAAGGGCTTCCCGAAAGGGGAGATCGGCGGCGACGCGTCGTCGTCGGCCGCCGTTGTCATTCCCTCCCAACCACCACCGCCACCGCCTGCCCTGCCCTCTCCCTTCCTCCTCCTCTATTGTAATAGTGACTGTGGAGGCTACAAACCGTCTCAAGGTGCATTACCTGCTTTCACCGTCGTCACAGATGTCTCATCTTGCCCTATTACCAGCCCTCCGCGCGTCGTGCTCCACGGTTCCGCCCACCTCCCCTTCCCACCCCTCTTCTACCTTGCTGTATAACTCATTCATGTATACTACTGTATCGTTAGTACAAAATACTATATGTATGGTTGGTCGGCGCAAATGATTCTGAAACGCAAGTGAATTACAGCCCTTCACATCTTCGTCTTCACGAAGACCCTTGTTGACTTAGCAGCGCACCTGTGCACCATCGGTTCTGCAACCTCCCACAGGTGTAGAAATGGAGATGTTGTTAATAAATGCATGTAGACGCGGAGTACAAAAGTTTAAAGTACAAAAATTTGAAGTATGTACAGTGTCTACTTAAGGACCAATGTTGTTGTTGACAGATGTCACATGGGTTGACAGTATGTCTCATGTTTAAATTTGTCTCATGCGACGATTTTCAAATTGGCTAGTTGCAGCAAAGGTGCATATTGAATACTTTGGATATCTCCACGTCTCTGTAACCATTAATGCTCCTGCACCGGGCAGGTGCCAGGTACATCAAGGGCAAATAGGACAGGGCTGCGCTGGTTACAGCTATCTCAGGAACGATAGAGACATTTTGCAAATCGAGACCAATGCTTTTTTTGTTTGTCTATCGCCTTGCTATCGCCGGAACGAACAAATGGCGCTACCAAATGGAGTAGGCGATCACTGTCTTCTCCCAGCCTTCCAGCCTCACCTACAGCAGCCTACCGTCCTTAAGCCATTTAAAAAAAATGAAAATGAAAACCCTCAACTCACACATATCCTAACCTGTAACCGTCGACACACTCCCAGCGAGTAAGAACACCATCGGCAACCATAAATACTGTGATAGTTGGGCCGGATGACCTGCCGATTTTGGCTGCGCCACTTGTTTGTTCCGGCGATGGACAAACGAAAAGATCACAGGTCTCGATTTGCAACATGTCCCTATCCTGGTCGATTGCACAACTGCTGATAATGATGCAGGTGCAGTCATCGTAGAGACGCGAGCTATGGGGGTGAGCTTGTAGCACAGAACTGAGAACAGGAAGGATGCCCTGATCTCGCCATGGCCATCGGAAACAGGTATCCTAGTCCCTCATTGCATCACTGCTCTCTACCGGCACTGGGAGCCAACGTTGCGTGGTATTCATTTTGAATTTGAAGTTCAGGGTACTGTCTCGGACTCGGAGCCATCTGACCTTACTACTGCCAGTGCCAGTGTCAGTGGCGTACTTCGACAAGTCATAACGTTACCCTACGCGAGGTTCTTTCCTTGTTCTTTCCCCAGTTAGCTGTACTGCAGGTCCGTTTCTTCGAACCTACAGTGAATGGGAATCGTGGAGATCCGAAGCTGTTAACTTTGATGGCAAGCCTCCCCAACAGGAGCATCGGAGTTGCATGGTGCTTTTGGCAAAGAGTCCATACTGTGTGCCCGGCCAGGTATCATCGGGACTCTGAACACTGCTGCAACGCCTTCCTCGATTAACTACTGTTCGACATACACTGTATTACCTGCTTCGACGTTACCTCTTCAACGGTGCATGGCGGTCTTCGGTTAAAACGAGTCGCACTCGCGCTGATTCAAAAAACATCTCACATAGTTCAGCGAACTTTGAAACTCTGCGCACTGATCGAACAACTAGCCGGCACTGATCGAAGCAAATTTAACAGCCTCGCTGATCATCGACATCCCAGGACATCCCTCGCTGTTCATCGACATTGAAATATGACATATGTCTGAAGTGACAGCATTCAATCAAGCTCTTGGGCAGGCGTTTGAAGGCGTTTGACCGACCCCGTATGTTCACATGTTCAAGTACAGGAAACGACATTTTTGGACCCTGGCTTACTCACTGGTGCTCACTGAAAAACCTATAAAACACGCAAGAGTATGCAAGTAAATATCAACAACAACTTCCCCGTTCTCTCCTTCCCCACACTCGAATCCAAACTTTCACAATGTTCTCCAGCCGCATCATCCCTTTCTTTTTCCTCGTTGCAACTTTTGGTCTCTTTGCGTTTGCGGCTCCGACCAGTCCCGTCGTCGGGTCTTCCTTGGTTGCACGCTGCGACACTTGCACTTGCACCACCAGCGGTATGTCGCAAATTTATATACCACTCAAGAATCTCGCTTATATGATCTTCTAGGATGCAATGAGGCGGCTATCTTGACCATCATAACCAACCTCAAGGCTACCATCGATGTTAGCATCGGCTTCCTCGGTAAGTCATACTCTAAACCCCCAACAGCCCGAGTGCTGATATTCTTGTAGACGGCGTCACTGCCCCTGGACCTTATGCCGCTGACATCTGCACTGCTATCAGTGCTGCTGTCACTCTCCTTGGCGAGGTCGATGTCAACGTTAGCACAGCCGGATCACTTGTCGGTGACATCGTCAATATTATTGTTGCTATCATCCTGGTACGTCTGAGGCATTCGCATTTGCTCGCCCTGCTTTACTCACATCTCACCACTAGGCTATTGCTACTTGCGTCTCGAAATACGGGCTCGTCGTCGCTGTAACTCTGAGCCTGCAGTTCGATCTCGCGCTTTCGGCTTTGGTCAAATGCTGCATAGGACTCATTCCTGGTCTCACCGTCCTTCTGGGATCCGCGTACGTATTTATTCCCCCGGTTAATATGTGACGCTTATGGTTGGTGCTATAGTTTGAACGTCGATATCACCCTCCTGCAGAAGGTCAAATTTGTGCTGACTCTTGTTGCATGCAACCTCCCCTGCGGATGCTAAGGGGCCGGGCGCTGAGCAGCGGTCTGACTAGAGAAGTGTTCAGAAGAAGTCGTGGTTCCGCTAAATTCTGTCATGTTTTTCTTTTCCTTGGTTTAAAATTAAATAGGCAATTTGTGATTCTTTCCTCATTTGCTTGTCGAATATTCAGTGATTCTAAGTGGCCCAAACGGTTCACCACGTTACTGTCGGGAATTCTGGCGGATTACCAACAACAGTCGAGCGAATTTGAATCACAACGTTTTTTTATTGAAAATTTTGTTTAACTTCCATTGTGGAGGGTTTCTGTATGGTAGAGGGAAACTACTGCTGTACTGAATCACAACATTAACCACTTTGAGCACACTTTGAGCACACTGCTAAACGTTTCCTGATGGAACTCTGCTTAAATTTTCGAACAGTATCTACACTTGCTCGTATCATATCGCAGTCTACCATTGCTGCCAAAATTCAACGAATGTAGCTAAGACGCCGTATATGATACTACGCGAAAGCCCAGCAACTTCCCGGCCGACCCGATAGCACAAGCTGTTCCAAACAACAAAAGTGGCCAGCTTGTTGTTGGGTGTCATTCGATCGGCCGAAACCAGGGAAATAGGCGCCATCGATCCCGCCGCGCCGTGTTGATGATACGCTGAGGGCTGACTGTTGCATCGGGACTGGCGGACAAAAAATTTCACACTTTCAGTATAAAGCACGCGGACAGTTCTTCCAGATAGCGGACTGTGATCATGGTACATAGTTGGGACGAGACGCAGGACACGCAGAATGCTCGGCGCTTATTGGCGGTGAACGGAGCGGATCCGTCTACGATATGCCATTATCCTCGCATCAAAACCTTAACTAACGAGTTTCTGTCAGCGACCACCACCATCCCGATCACCCTCAAGCCAGTCATCATGCAGTAACTTTCATCTTTCATGAATATTCTTCGCCCTTTAAACCTTTGACGATTTTTTTACAGTTACCCTCTCAGCCGACCCACCGCGTCCCCCATTTCTCTTATCGACATGGATATATACACTTCTCACTTTCACATCTACTTACTTATTTTCTTTCCCTAAAACGTACTACGAAACTCAAGTACACGCGAGACCAACGCACGACCATTGGGGCTGCATATTGATTCGTAAGTTTTGTATATTCTTCGCTTTACCTACCGCTAACGATCTCAGCAGTTCAGCCTGCACACACGCAACACTAGGCCCTGCACTCGGCTATTACACGCTGACCCCACGCCATCAAGCGCATCCCGCCTCGCTTTGACGATGACTTGGCCCTCCAACCAATCCCAAGGTGTCTTTCTGTGCTCAATACTGTACCACATGTTACTGGTTCATCTTGTATATAACTCTATCTGCATCAATACTGTACCATTATCTTGTTTGTACGTCTTGTATGTATCATTTATCTGGGCCCGTTTATCTTTCTCTCTACTCTTCCGTGAGAATTCAGATATGTATTGCATACCGCATAAGGAATGAGAAAGAGGAACAGTGCAGAAGCAGTGGCCATTACATTAATGTATAGATCGATTGTAGCAGGACCACAGTCGCGAAATCACATTTTCTTGCACAAACCTCTTATTCACAGAGTTGATACCCGTAATTGGATGCACCGATGCGAATTCACGCAGAACCGGTGCCACTTGAAGTCTTGCGTTGAGGGGGGGGACAAGTGCCACCGAGCAGCTTTTGTTTCAGCACATCGACGACATTCAATTGCAATCGGCTCCAGCTCTGTAACATTCCTTTCTCTTTGCTTCGATCATCGCCTACTACATCTTTTCCCACCAACCTCGCCCTTTTCATTCTGTTACGTACTTTGTTCTGTTATTTATACATCCACAATGCACATATCAGTGTTTCTGGGGAGTCCTATCCGGGCCATTGGTCCTGTGACTCCTCAGCGAACTCATGCTTCGCTCAGTTCACCACCCCAAAAATATATTGGGTATGTGGTATTCTCCTATTCTGCACATCTCCACAGACGGAACCTGAGCGCAAGACACTGCTAGCACTATTCTGCATTCGCTTGTGGCTGTTTCCTTGGCAAACATTGCACTTTCGGCAACATATCATCAATATCAATAATGGGTCTTTTCGCCGGAATCGCGGAAAGCTCAATACAATACTGATCAAAAGCTCATCTTCATCCATCTTTCTCGTCAATTGCGCGATTTATCCCATAGCTCGGCGTCTACATCCATCATGCTGTCCCAATTATATCTTCGGATCTGATGAACATTTGCCGCCCAGTTGCCTCCACTATTTGAATATTTAAGCATTGAAAGCCTCCTGTGGCGGTCTGTCAGCATACAGTGTTTGGAAGGGTATACATAACCGGCTGCGCGACTATCCGGTCCCAATCTTAAATCTCGGGTGTTCACAACTGCGCATTCCTAATTCTGAGGTCTTGCGTTGCGCTGCCGGTTTTCCAGGCGTGGGCGAAGGGGTAGCATGCACGACAAGGGGCTGGTTCCGAAGGGCTGAAAAGTGCGCACGCTGGATGAGGATCCGTTCTTCCCTGGGTGGCAGAGAAAGTGGAATCTAAGTAAGCAATGATGTCGATCTATTATAATTGTGGTCAACGCCATCTCAGTCCTCTAGCAGCTCTGCGAGCTCTCGCTCCTCCTCTTCAGTCATCTTGAAACCGCCCTCCTCTTCCACGATGGCTGGCGTCACGGCCGGCTCCGGAACGTCCACCGCTGCGGGTGGCGGCGGATGTAGCAGTTCTGTGGAGCGGGAAAATGAGCCTCGTGCTGATCGATTCAAAAGAAGGTTGGCACAAACCGCTGAGCCGCCATTTCCGGATTGTCCCATCCAAGCTAGCGCTGATAACCCAAGGCTCCACTCGCGTCTGACCGTCCGCGCCGAAGGACTTGCGGACCCAGAGCCGAAGAGCCGTGACATCGTGCCAGTGCGCGTCAACCTCGCCCAGCAGTTCCGGCTCATCGGGCGAAGAGACGTCGTAAATGCGGATGACATCTCCCGCGCCCGTTATGACATACGGCTCTGCCAGATCCGTCATGACCAGGGGCAGGATGGCCCGCACGGCGACGGGGTGGGTGATGGGGGGGAAGAGCTTGGTGGTAGCGGGATCCAGCGGCTTCTCGAGGACTTGGACAGTCTCGTCCGAGGAGGCTGATACAATCGCTCAGCAAGCAGTGTATATGTGACGGATATCGCCCACCTGTCCACAGCTGGCCGTTTCCGAAGATCATCTCGTTGATCCTCGTGCGATGGTGATTGAGTTCTGTGCGCAACGTACTGCGCCATCTGCCCTCGTTTTTATCGAGATCCCATAGCTTGATAACGCCCATCGTATCTGCCGTGTACAAAACAGCAGACGTCGGTGATTCCGAGAACCCATCCAGGCATTCGACGGGGCGGGTATGGGAGGATATAGAGCCCACAGATGTCAATGGGGCATCTTCGGTTATGTGCGCGAGGTCCCTGGGGCCGAGGGGTCAATCTGCAGTCCGCGCGATGTGCTCAGCATGCTTACCAAAACCTGACTATCTTATCTGAGCCGCCCGAAACCAGAAGCTGGAGCGAGGGTATGACAAACAAGCACTTCACAAAGTCGGAGTGAGCTTCCGGGGTAGAACAGATCAGGGCTTTGGTCTTTTGGGGTGATCAGCGGGAAAGCCTGCGAGGGAAGCGTCGATACTTACAGTTGTGTCCCACAGTTTAATCGACTATAATATCTCATCTCATTAGCGATCACTACTCGAGGAAAGTAATTAGCACACTTGATCCCATGAGCCAGTGACGAGGATCGCATTGTCGCGCGAGCCGAGGACCTTATCGTGAAACGCGAGGCAGGTCACTGGGCCGGTGTGGCCACGGTACATTTGGAGTGTTTTTCCCGTCTGAGCGAGTTCACAGCGCTGTCATGACAATGCTGAACGCAAAACATTTTACCTGCAAGTCGACCTTTCGTGCTATAGTGGTGTTTTCTCCTATCCACGCGTATCCATCGCGTACTATAATGGCCAGCGCTTTGCCAGCGAGCTGGATGGGGTCGCCAAGCGTCTTGGTGCGCTCGGATTTCTTCTTGCGGGCCTAGACATGGGGGGATTCGTTTGGGACGCGCGGGGCAGTAAGAATCGGCTTGAAGACGCACTTCCGTCAAGAGCAGCTCAGCTTCAGCCCGTAGCAGATTTTGTTGATCCGAGTGTGACATGGTGGTGGAAGCGTGCAGGTCACATTAGTGTATTATTGCGTCCCCGTATCAGAGATGCCGGCCGCAGTAGAGTCTCACCTTGAAACTCAAAAAGCCGTTCCGCGACTTTACCTTTTTGCCTTTCTCCACCCGCTCATCTCCCACCCTCAATCCCCAATTATTCTGCAATATTTCTCGTCGTCCACTCCTGCGGACAGATCCAATCTTTACAGGCTCGCCGCCCATCTCTTATTATATCGAAGGAATTGCACACCCTGCCGTCGCCGGAGATCCCCCGCTAAATGCCCGCCACGATCGTCCGCCGGCGAGAAATGGTCACCACCCAGCAGCTTTCCTGCAAGCGCACGCCCTTCACGGACTCCCTCTTCTTCGAGCTGCCCCCCGAGCTCAAATCGGAGGTGCTCCGCTACCTCGACGACGAGGACATCTACACGGTCTCGCTCGTCAGCAAGAAGCTGCATGCCCTCGCGCTGCCCGTCTTCATCTCGCGCCAGAACGGCCAGCTGATCCACAGGAGCCTGTACCTGTACAAGCCGCCGTTCAAGCTGCTGCGTGCGGCCCGCGTCGCGCTGTACGTCACCGAGCTCGCGAGCTTCAGCTTGACCACGTATGCGCCCCGCGTGCCCATCGTGGAGACCCTGCACGAGCTGCAGCACATGGTCAACATGATGAAGTTCGTTGGCGTGATAACGCTGGACGTGGAGATTAAGGCAGAAGCCGCCGAGCCGCTGGGCCGGCTGCTGGGGGCCCTCGTGGGCAAGGCATGCACGTCCTTGACGGTGCGCAGATGGGACCTGGACCCGCCTACGACGTGTCCTGACACGAAAGGCGCCATACCCCCCCTCACCACGCTCCAATCCCTCGACCTTGCGTCTTGCAATTTGTCGTATCTGCCCATACGCGACTGGCTGGTGGAGTCGATCAACATGTCGAACATACACTCGCTATCACTTTATCGCGTACAAGTCGGACAGTGGACGATGGGAGACGCTTTAAGCGCCCTCACGGTCCCTGCTTTAGCGAAGCTGTCGCTGACGGAGCTCGCGGGCATGGACTGGTCCGACATCGAGGCGTTCCTCATCCGCCACCCCAAGATCATGTCGCTGTACCTCAAATGCGACGTCGCCATTCCCCTGTCGACGCAGCAATTGCCCCACGATGCCCTGCCTTCCCTGTCCACGCTGCGCAGCTCCCCGCTCTACATCCAGCACTTCCTGCGGTCCCCCGAGTCGCTGCCCGTACTCACACATGTAGAAGTGGACTCGCACCTCCCGCGGACGACGGGGGACTTTGTCGCCGATTTTTCGGACGTGGAGGACACGCTCGCGCTCATCGCCAGCCACCCGAGCATCACCTCCATCGGCCTCCCGCTGCTCCTCAACGGCATGGCGGACGAGTGGCTGCTGTCGGGCAGCAGCCGCGGGAAGGGCGGGGTGCGGCGGGACGTGGAGCGGCTCATCACGCACGTCAAGACGGTCAAAATATGCCCCGAGATCACGCTCACGAGCTCGAGCACCTTTGGCCTCCTCCCGCACTGGCTGGCGCTGATACCGGCCATCCAGCATGTGGACCTGTGCATTGTGTGGGGGCTCGAGGTCACGCAGAAGATGAACTTTTTGAGGGCGCTGGCGGCCATGTGTCCGACTGCGCAGACGGTGCAAATCGGGCTGGAGCGGTGGACCCTCGCGAAGCTGCGTTTATGACGTTACGATGTCCCGTATATACCTTGCTTTTTGCTTTCCGTCTCCTTGCTTTGCCATTCGTTATCGCAACCCGTTCGTCAGTTAAAGTTGGCCGTTGCATCTACTATACCCAGCTCCGATACTTATCACTTGACTTATCCCTGGTTAATAGCTTTTGTATGATTACTGCAAAGCTATGCATAGGTGCTTTGAAATGAATGTACATTGGATTGTTCTATCTGGCACCCCCGAGCGCACCGCCTCTCCCACGCACCTCGATGTAAATTTAAATAAAGGTCTTTGGTAACGGCTGGGGGGTGCGCACTCGCCCGTGCACCGCCAGCCACACGCCAAGCCACATCCTGGGGTGATTGCCAGGCGCGCGGGCCACTTTCGCGACAAAGGTCCGTCCAAGGTATTTACCTCTGCGCAGAAATGCTGTCTCCTTCTTGGCGATCTCTCCCAACACCCCGCCTATGCCCATGCAATTCCATTATCACCTGTTCATAAACAATACACGTACGCACACTCGCAGATAGCCGCGCGGCCTGCAAGATAACACGCAGGGTCTTGGCGGGGCCCGTCGTAGCAACGTCCGGCCACATGCATATGCCACCTCGCAGCTATGCTTTTAATCAATAGTATGCGCAGAGATAATTGTAAATGATGAAGGACGCACTGTTGGTTGGGGCTGAACGTTGAAAATTGGGGCATTAATATTGGGGCATGGCCGTTCGAGAGTCAGAGCCAAGCGGGAGACCGATCAGCAGGTTTGAGCAGAATTATGACCGTGGATCTCTGCAGGAGATTCGCGCCTGTGGCAAGGCTCCCGGTGGGAGCACAGCCTTCGGCGAGGTACAGTACTACAGTTATCGGCGGGTCAGTGTAACACGTATATTTTGATTTTCGATATTTTGAATCTGTGACTACGTATACAGTGTACACTGGTGGGTGAAAAAAATTATATCGGTGATTGACTTTCCGCAGGGTTTGAAGACGGTTTCAATTGCAGATTCATCTTCAACCCGTCAAGCCGAGATCCCGCTCATGATCACCAGGCACGATGAATTCAAGCTCCGAGACGTTAAACATCCCTCTTCTAGAATTTAATCTGGAAGGGGGGGTCGACCCGAATCTGAGGCAGAATCTAACATTTCAGACCCTACGGATTGTCAAGCAGTCTCATGTAAAAATCGCCCGCTATCGGAATACCATTTTTTAAAGCCAGGGAGTGAAGTGGCTGAGCTGCGCGGCATAATGCATAACTCTTTGAAGTTTGAACGACAGGCGATTTCGGCAAAACCATTCATCTAAATTTAGTATCCCCGAAGTGTTGTACTACACACCTAGATGTTCCGACGGTGGAATCCGAATGGAGTGATCGGGAATGGGGTCCGAACCTGGCCGAAATTGGAATCTACACCGTTGGCACCAGTGGATTCCACTGGGTGGAATCGAGCGGGTTCCAGTCGGGTATCCATTCAGTCTCCAAACTGAGGGCTGGTGGTATCCAGTGTGCTGGGGGTAGAATCCAGCATGAGTAGAAGTGGGTACAGCGTGAATGGATGTATTGCATGGTTGTTATTGAATTCGGGAAATCCATAGCGTTGAGAAAGCATTAAAGAATATGGTATTGTAGAGTCATGTAACGAGGTTTAAACTATGTATGCCTGTCTTGTGATAATGGGCTCAGCGGCGTGCTCATGATTCTTCAGCCATGTTTCCCATGCTGGCCAAATCAACATCCCCGTTGTATTCTGGGTTGCTCATATGTTCGTCGTCGTCTTCGTAGTGCAGCTCTTCATCTCCTCCTTGATCAGGGTCATATTGCCCCTGATTAAACTCTTCTTCGTCCATCACAATCAAATCCTCCTGCCAGCTAATAGAAGTTAATTAGTAACACGAAGTATGACAGTATGCAGCAGAGTTGACTGACGAAAGCCAGCCGGGTGAGGCACCACGTTGATTACCGTGCTCAGAATAAGCAGCTTCCAAACGCGCCTCAATGCCAGACCAATGCCCGGTGTGTCCTTTGTTAGGAATTGTCTTGCCAACAAGGGGCCTGGCAACATCACGCTAAAACCGAATGTAAGTACAAGACAGTTTTCGAAGCAATGATTGCTCTCACATGCAGTGCTAGAGTTGCTAAGATCACGTCGGGGATGGGGTTTGGCTGTTGGGGCATATGGTATGCGGCAACCATCTGCTTAGCAAACTCTTTAAGAGTGAGTCGGTTTTTTACGGAATCAAAAACCTAGTTCAAGTCAAGGTCAGTTGTATCACAACTTCGCATGTACGAGCACTTACAGATTTCCGAAACTGGCTTTTGATTTCGTTGGCTTCCTTCGTAAGCATCTCGTTGACCTTCCGCTTGACGAGAGGGTCCTTCACATATATTTGCAGCTTGAGCTTGTCGGCGTGGTTGATGATGTAATCCTAAAAACCCAGGAGCGAAATTTAAGCACAAGTTCGGATATTATCTGTATAGAACTTACTTTTACAAAGGTTTGGAGGTTCTTGTAGCTGACAACGGGCTTGATGGTATAATGCCTCAACAACTGCTTCAGCAGTTTCTGAAACATAAAACGTCGTCAGGTATGCCATGCAGAAATTGAGATTGAAAACCATACAAATTGGGCATCTGAAGGCTCCCAAGTTTTGCGGCAGAGGCCTTCAATACGTGCCAGTATAGTTGAGACTTCGGCAATTGGTTCCAGGGACTTGATGATTAGTTGATCCCGCTTAAGGTTCTGCATGAACATTGTAATCATCATAGCCTCCATGGATAACTATACTATGGGTGATCAGTTGGTTGCTCGGGTTATAACAGTATGAAGTCTCTCGCCTTTGCAAAAGCATGAGCAGCATCAGTGTCGTCATTACTGAGTTGGAGGCCGGCTGCAGTCTCGTCAACCCAAAGGACATCGAGTGACACACTCATTGTCACACCAGCACCTGGCACTGAGTTGACTGACGAAGAACGGCTGTGAGTCCGCCCTGATGCAGAGTTGGCCGACGAGGGACGGTCATGTCCACTGAGTGCTGACGTTGGCCGAGCATAGGGATGCACCAAGGCTGAGTGACGGGAAGACTGGCTGGGAGTTCTGTTCATCTGTCGGGTTGTGTTTTGCGATGTCGTTTGTTGAGAATGAGTATTCGAGCTTTAAGTCGGGTTGAAGGCAGCCTGCAGGCGAAGTGCTGGCAAGAGACTTGGATGTGAAACGCTAGTGTCATGGTTTGAATCTTAACTCTGTGGCGGTGGCAACAATGTTCTGAGCTCTGGTCACACCTTTCGTCGATGAGGGTTCTGTAGTTGCTCATATAAATGATTATTAAATGTGGGATATGTGCTAATAAAATGTTCGCAGCAGATCACTGAGCTGCTGCATGTAACAACCTTTCTCCATCCAGGGGGGGTGTTGATGTGCGAACACGAGACCGTTTGGATGTTCTGGTTGCCTCTCCGCTCGCACCAGCTGTTCCGGCTGTACCAGAGTTGTCATTGGCAGAAGTTCTTGTAGAAGCGCGCTTCCGCCGGCGATTTTCAGGAAGGGGTGGTGGTCCCATTGATGGACCAGTGGTAGCACTCGGGGCACCAGTGCTTGCAATAGTGGTGCGTGGCCGGGCACTTACTGCACTCGCCTCAAGCTCCTCGCGATTAGTAATTGCTCTTTCGATGATTTCTTCTCGAGTCCCCAATAAATTATTCGATGGAGGCTGGAATTGCTGGACATAACACGCATTTCGTAGTTGACCGAGGTTCATCAAGAGATCATCGGGGCCAGCCATGTGGAGTATTTCATCTTCCTTGAACGCAGTTTGTAGTCGCTCTTGCCAGATATTGCGGGTGGGGGTGACTTTGCAGTCATGTGCATGGCAGTTGTGAACAACGTGAACGACACATAATGCATGCTAGAATTTTGTGTTTAAGTTATAACTTCGGTTGATGAAATGGCGGATACCGACCTCGAATTGCAAGTAACAAGATGGATGGCGGAGCGGCTTTACAGCTGGGTAATTATAAGGCAACACAGGTGCCTCGCCAACAACAGCTTCTCCGACTAGAATACCACATATTCTGCCCGTGTCTGCTAGCGCAAGTATTTCGAACACTTCGCCAAGGCGAAGAATGTCGTCGCCTATGTCATATAAAATAAACCCTGTGCAGTATGCTTGGTCGCCGTTGGAAAGCACCAACGATTTGCATCGCACAACTCGACAGCCGGCGAGAGGTGGTGGGACTGCAGAAGCCGCCGAGAGTGTATCAATCCACTCTGTCACTGCGTCTGCTGGAAGGCGAGTGAAATGGCCTAGACATTGTAAGTTATGTAGTCAATATTCACCATATATAAAGTGTAATTACCTGCTTTGCTCGTTTCGTACAATGCGGACATGCCCATAAATTGGCGAAAATGCGAATCATCTGTTAATGACAAGACACCAGCTCCCGCAGAACGAGGGCCTTCTGATGAATCAACACGCCCACCACTGACTAGGTGACGCACAGCGTGAAGGTGGCTAAAATCATCTGCGATATCCACACTGGGTGCATGACGCGGGGAGTGAACGCTGCGCAGTCGTATAACAAGATTGTATGACTCGAAGCTTTCCGTAGCTGCTAGAATGGCGGGGCCGTATCGTTGTATGTGAAGAAGGATGTGCAAGATTACGTGGAATTTTGGCTTGTTAAACCAACGGGTGTTCCACAAGGCAACGGCACAAATGAAGTCGGCCAAACATGTCTCTAATTGTTGCTAATAAAATATATTGGAGTTATTAGTTCGAAGCTGAGAGAGAGAGAGACACGTTCACATACCGTATAATCATCCATATTGACTATGGCGGGTTGGAATAGCAAAGCCGCCAATTGAGCGAGAGCCAACCATGCATTATAATGAGATGCAGGTATCAAGCCATGAAGTACAATTGGCGCTAGTTGAACAATAATGCGGAAGTCGCCTCCATTGAGAGAGCCTGCATACTGGACCAATGTTTGTGCACGGAGACGCGAAAGACCCAGCCCGCGAACATCAGTGCTGGATAACCGGGTCTTGAGGATCTGCTTGTTTGATGCCGTCTGGCGGGACACGGCATCCCGCCAGAAATACTTAACAAATCCGAGAAGTATTACATGCAATATCTCGACGGGAGTATCTGAATTCATGTCAATGCCTGTGGGTGTTCTAGTTTGAGGCATATCATCGAGGTATGCACCGATAGTAACTCACCTAACACACGCAAGAACGGATTGTACAAGTTGTCCGGCATTGCTGCACGAACTTCTGATAACCAAGCTTGCAATGGCTCCGGGCCTCTCGGCTGCTTGCCGAGGCTCTGTGCAAGTTTATACTCAGCACACGCAGTGGCGAGTTTGTCGAAATAAAAGAAGGCATATTTATCCTTGACACCTGTCTGCGTAGCCATCTTATCAATATTCGAGGGAGCACCTCGAAGAACTTCGTTCAGTTGCGCATCGAGCTTTGATATTGTTTCGAATTTATTGCGAGGCAATCCGATCTAAAAGCGAACAAGATTAAGAGCACTGTTATCAAGTCGAGTTGAGTCTTGGATCAGCCTCACCTTCATAAACTCCGTCACTTTCTCAATCTCGCCTGCAGGGCCTGGTGCGCGGGACTTCGCATCTGCGCCACTTGCATTACACACACGGCAAAAGTTGCGACCACTCATGCCAATATGAGACGCAAATTCGCTCTGCATCGGGTTATCCCCTTGAAATGCGTGAGCCCAAGGAAGAAGAAGGACTTCTTCGTCATAAAGACAATCCCATGCGGCTATTCCATCGGACTGTGCGTTCCTGGTGGTAGTAATAATGAGAGGTTGGACGGAGTTCAGGTTGGTTTTCAATTTACCGTAGCATATCAACAAAGCCTTCTGCTTGTTCCAGTGGCGGAGCGAGGTTGGAGGTTGATAGAAAGTGTATATTGTAGCCCATTTGCACAAATTCGCGAGGGAGTCCCGCCAGAGTGAATAGTATTGAATTGTGCTTGTTCCACTTCTTCGAGACATTTCCGGAAGTGTCATCACAGTAGATCCATATTGGAACGGCGAGGACACGGCGCCCAGCCGCTTTGGCGCGCCATGGGTTTGGACACGGAATATTCCACGGTTCAGATGGTGCATCGTCATAAACAATCTCTGTGGAACATTTAGGCTCGGAACGACATGTATTTGAGAAACTTGCTCACCTTCAAGTCGGTGCGGAGGAGGAAGCTCATGGTAATTATATGAAACTTCAAGCCGCTTCATGGAAATTTTGAACTCGCTCAAGGGAATCTCGAGGCACGATGAGCCGTTGATGCTAAAGGCTGAGGAGTTGGCATTGGGAATCAACCGATGTGCCTTCGCCCAGTATTCTCCATTTCGAGTGAACCATCGTATGGGGAGAACAGGCTCGACGTGGTTGGAGAGAGTTGCGAGGGCAGGTTCATGGACATAGTAGTCCTGTCCGTCTACCGCGCGAACCATCGGGCCAGCGAAATTAGCATCGACCTCGACAAGCCAGCGACGAGCTTGATATGTCTGCTCCACGTATCCCTGCGCGTCTTCGGCATAAGTCTGGATATGAGGTCGCATATGGGGGTTAGAGAATTCCTAAGTTGCAATGTAAGCAAACTCGCAATGATTGCCATCAAAAAGCGCACATACATGCTTTAATAATGTTGCTAGATCAAGCATTGAATAAACGTGTCCTAGCTTTCCCTCGTGAAGAGTAGGAGACGCCCCAGCGACAGTGAGAACTGCACGGCGATGGTCCTTAACTTGTCGCACAGACGGCACGCGACTCGCACCCAATCTCAAAGCGAACCAACGTGTGACCTCCATTTCCGATTCAGAGAATAGTGAGCGGGGAAAGGCGGTCATAACATCCATTAAGCACTCCTGAGCATGTGAGTACCCTCATGATTGCATTGGTCCAGACTGTTGACTCACTTCTTCATTTCGCCACGGCCACCAGAGATCAGTGTCAACGAGACGCACATTGTCATCGGGTTTGAGCCCTGAGTACGCGGTAAGTGGTGCTCTTTCGGTCTGATAATGCTCTTACCGTCTGAGTAATGGGTGTAATGTTGCTCCTCCCACTCCAGCGGGTCTTCTAACACCCCCCAGGTCCCTGCTCGATCGTCATCCACACCGGAGCCGTCCAGCCCTTCAGAAGTCACGTATGGACGCTCTGGTTCAGACATGAGCATCTCTTCCCCAAACGCTCCACCCCAGGCATCATATATCTCGTTTGGATCGTCGTCGGGCAGAGCGGGCCCAGGGATGGTTATTATGGCCGCGATGTCCTCTGGGTCGAAGTCGGAAATTGGTTGAGGCTGAGGGTCAATGGGAGCGATAGCTGGTCCCGGTATGTGGTATGATTGGGGAGAAGGGAGGGGCGTGTCGTCAATCAAAGGACTGGTGAGAGGATGCGCACGATCGAGCTCGCGATAGCGTTGTACATGTGATCGTCCGTCTTCGTGAACGATTGCCCTTCTCAGCGTAACCCAACCAGTGAACTCTGAACATAGTTTGCATTTGTACATATTGTACTTGTTGGTAAGGAAATCTATTTGGACACGATGTTATCGGATTCACAGATTGTCATTGAGGAAGAGCTCACTATCAGGCCGCCAAAGGCCAGAGATGGTAGCCATTGTAAAAAGCGATAGAAAAAATACACAGATAATGGCAAATTGCCGGTGATTACGAGTGCCAGTATCCCGGCAGGAACCCATTGAGAAGATGCTGAAAACCGAAGTGACTGTAGCAGTGTCCGAAGGTGTAACCAGCGAAAAGCCAGTGGAGCCGCCGGTCTAGAACCCATAGCGCCGTTCTTGGCCCACCGATCGGGATTCCGTGTGGGAACAAGCTGGACTTGTCTCCATTCGGATCCCACCGTCAGAAAATCTAGGTGTGTAATACGACCTTAGGTTCGTTGGCACATGTCCCAAGAGAAAAAAATTATCTGCACAAACCGCCCTAAATCAAAACAAAATTTGGCAAAAAAAATTCGAAAATTGATGAACCTAAGGTCGTATTATTAGTTACAGTACAGTAGTACAATACTAAATTTAGGCATATGATTTCGAGGTGCCGTTATAATTACGTTTTGGCCTAAATTATAATTAGACCCCCTCCAGCAACCAAAGTTGCACTTTTTAAACAACGCGAGAGCGTACAGACAATCCACAGGCTGTGCTATGTTTGTAGCAGTGGCCTGCAGTCTGCACAGCATCCAAGCTCCATCGAGCCCAATCTGCTGTATTTATGGCAACAAGATGTCGAATTCAAGTTGGCCGTAACTGTGAATCTACAAGGCACGGTTTCAACGTTTCAACTTCCAGCCGCGCATTGCGAAATAAGCACATGCTGTCTTGACTCTGCTGTGCATAGAATCACACTCATAACTTGAACGTTGGCAGGAGCATGTTCCGAGTAAAGCGGAACGACGCAGTGAGCGCAGAAAACGCAAGTGTTGCACCGATACTGACAGGGGATGCTACAGCGACACCTAGATAACTGCCACTTGTGAAAATCTGGCAGATTACTGAGGGGGTGCCATTTCCGAGTGTGCACCCCCGCCATACAGAACTACCCATGTACATTTAGGATCAGCTCGCCGCCATGACCACATCTCCCCCGCCCCCGCCCCCGCCGTCCAGCCCGACGAGCGGCGGGACGTCGAGCCCCGCAACCGCGCAGCGTATCGCGCGGTCCCACGCGTCCTGCACCTGGTACCCGCCCGCGCGCATGATCCCCTCGCGATCGCGCCGCACCGCATCGCTCGCGCCGTCCGCGTACGCCGCCCGCAGCTCGTACATCCCCTCGCACGCGTCCCACTCGTCCTGCAGCGGCACGTGCGGCACGTCGGGCACCGCCGCGCCCGCGCCCGGGGCAGCCCGCGCGCGCAGCAGCTGCGCGAAGCTCGCGGCGGCCCCGGCGGAGGCGGAGGCGGTGCGGGCAGAGGCGCGCTTGAGGGCCGCGGCGCGGGAGCGCGCGATGACCTTGGCGGTGTCCGCGGCGCCGCCCGCCTCGAGGCCCTCGAGGATGTCGCGGTGCGAGCGCTCGCGCTCCTCGCGCTCCTCGGCCTCCTCGCGGCGGG